>JASVEL010002291.1:0-507726 GCA_032618575.1 Nicotiana noctiflora | reverse complement strand
AAATTCTATTTGAGGACGCAAGTTCGAACTTTCGTTTGCCCATTTTATGTTTTAATACTTTTATGCCCCATCTAAAAATTAAGTATCCAAAATCATAACTATAAAGAGACCACCAAAATATAAATTTCATATCGGAGGGACGCTACTGCTTCCTTTGTTAGTTATATTTTGTTTATTGGTGTTTTTAAAAATATTATATTATATTATATTTATTTATTTATTTACTTATTTATTTATTCACGTCTAATAGTAATACCGCTTACGAAAAATTCTGTGTACGCCACTGGTTACACGTGATACATCTTATGTATTGTTTAAACACGTTTTCGGATAAAAAACAAGTAAATACATATGATACATGTATCCTAATGCACCCGTCATAACACATTTTCTAAAGACAAGTAGATGTTTATTATACAACTTATGTACTGCTCGTAATACGTTTCTAATAAACACTAATAAGAGAAAGGACGGATAAAGATTATTAGTGGGAAAGAAAAATAGAGAAGAGTAAAGATAGCATCAAGAATAAAAAAATGAATGGTATGCATCATATGAGATACATCATGTATAACGTGCAAAATACGTGTAGGAAAGAATATGCAAATGAGGAGAGACTTTATTAGAATATGCAAATAAGTCGATATTCGGTTAACCATTTTAACTTAAGCATTGGATATAAGATCAAGTCTCTCAATTCTTTTCGAAATCTTTCCGAATTCGAACACTAACCCGGTAAATCATATCACAATTATAAAGCACAAAAAGAGCATTAAATGGGAGAATGGGGCAACAATTCTCAGATCGACTAATCGGGTTGTCACACGAAACAAGAAGATCAGCACCGTCAAGTATCAACTCCTATATAAAGAGACAAAAAAATTGAAAAAATTTCTGCAGCTTTATCAAAGTTTTCATATTTTTAGTTCTTAATCAAACACTATATTCTTTAGTTTACTTGTATCATAAAAAATAAAGAGAAAAAGAAAACAATTGAGAGGTTGAATCGTCATTGGTAGTGGAAGCAAGAAAGTTCAACATTTATTACACGGTGGTAGTGAACAATGGAAAGTCACAAAACCAAGTTGTAACCTAACTCTATTGAAGACCTAAAAGAGCCCTTGTAATCCAAAGAAATTGAATGTAGGTAGGAGTAGCAAATGGGTGAGTCAGGTTGGATATGGTTCGGGTCGAGACGGGTAATAAAAATGGATCAATTATTCGATCTGATTCATATGTAATACGAATAAAAAATGGGTTAATCGGCGAATATATGAGTAACTTGAGGAACGCCCAATTTAAGGCTTTACAAATATAAAAGTTAGATCTATTGGTTACTCATTGGTTATCCATTTTCTAAATGGATAATATGGTTCTTATCCATATTTTGACCCGCTTTTAAAAAAGTTCATTATCCAACCTATTTTTTAATAATAATATGGGTGATTACCTATTTTCTTCGAACCATTTTGTCACTCCTAAATATAGGTATCATACCATAACTCGAACCAATATAAAATTACTCTGCCACAATTAGTTTAAGTTCTCTATTTATTGCTTAGTTATCTATTACATTAATTGCTTGCAGGAAAATTGGTCGACTAAAATACAATCTAATTAACTTAAGGCGAAATGGCCTCTTGGCCACATAAACTTGCAGCAATTTTAAAATCCGATATACAAACTTTTCTGTTTCCCATTTAAACGGTCAAATTCCTAAAACCTATAACTAATAAACACAATTGACCGTTGGCCCATCCCATGTGGCGTCACTTGGTCCTAGTCAGCCCCAGGCGTGAATGTCACGACCTTTAGGAGCATCAGAGACCCCCTTTCCAATGTCCAACGGTAAAAACTTATTCTTTCAATTGGATACACATTATCCCTCTATTATATACATTTGAAGTTTCATTTCTCGTATTTCTTAAAATCTGAAGCTTTCTTTAATTTTTTTCCTTTTACCAGATTGTGATAATGTATCAAAGTCCTGTATTTTGTCATTGTGGAGTTGAAGCTTATATTTGCATCACTTGGAAGCCAACAAATCCAGGAAGGAGGTTTTATGGGTGCTCAAATTATGGTCGAGCCAATTCTTGTAATTGTTTTAGGTCGTTTGATCCACCTCTTCCAGATCAGTATAAACAGGTGATTTCAGGGCTGTTATCAAGAATTAAAGAGAGAGATCGACTACAACATAGGAAGAGGCTCAAGATTATTGTAACTTTAGTTGTTGTAGTAGCACTAATAATTGTAATTTTCTTCTTAGTGTAGTTAGCACTATTTCATAACCCTATGAACAATAATAAATGACAGAATAAATGATGTCTTTTTGTGGAATGAAAAGCAATTTTAACATAAACAAGCACACATATATAAACAACCAAGTTCGATCGGCCTTTTTGGTTGACAGAATTAGCATTGAACTGCTGTCTAGTAGCAGAAATAGTTTGAACATTGTTCCAAAAGAAAAGTCGTACTTAAACATACTTAAGTTAACCTACAAATTAAGTTATGCAACTAACAAACTTAAGTTATCACAAAAAAGAAATATTCAGTCATTTTCAAGGTTAAGATTGGTTGATGTTTTGCTGAGATTGGCGCAAGTTTGGACATGGAGACTGGCTTGGCTGAGATGAAGAATGGGCTTGAGATTGGCTAAGGCTTGCTTGAGTTTATCTTCTCCTTAACTATTGTTGAAGTTGCCTTTGTGATATAGCATTTCTTCCTTACCACCTTAGTCTAGGTGCACTGTATCCAGGATCGACGTTGGTCTGCCCAGCATCCACTACATTTGTAGGAGAAGAATGTACAGTATCTCTTGATCCACACTTTATAGGAAGCCAAATTAGTACCCAACTACTAATATATAAATAAAAATTCAAATCCTTAATGATCTTCCCATTTCTATCACTATTCCTGTTTCACCAAATAATATACCAAATCGAGTAGTTCTTTGTCACGACCCGAATTTTCCGCCATCAGAGTCGTGATAGCCCCTACTCGTGGTAGCTAAGCAAGCCTACTCAATTATCTTTCTATTACTAAACAATTATTTTAACAATTTATAGCATCAATATTGAACATGAAATTTAACAAGAATAATAATAGCAGAAGTCTGATTTATAAATCTGAATCAAAATGCGAAACAATCAATAGCAGCCTTTACCCAAGATTTGGTATCACATTACTCATGAACTACTAAGAATATACAAAATACAAAGGTCTGAAAGAAATACATATGTTGTCTGTCTTGAAAACAATGAGGCAACAGTCTAAAAGAGAACACAAAGAAGAGACACCGGGCCTGCGGACACCTGCAAGGCTACATCGGTCTCATGAAAATGAAAGCCTGCTCCCTACTAATGATGTTGCTACTCCTCAAAACCTGGACCTGTACAAAAATGCACAGAAGTGTAGCATCAGCACAACCAACCCTATGTGCTGGTAAGTGTCTAGCCTATCCCCGTTGAAGTAGTGATGAGGTTAGATCGGACACCACATAAACCTGTGCAGTTATAGATATACAAGAGAAACAAAATACCAAACAACTAACAAATGGGAGGGGGAATCATGCTATGGGGAGATAACAATAGTAACAGTAATCCCAAATAACAAATTAAAGCATCTTAGATTCACAATGAACAAAGAATCAATACTCAATATAAACACATGGTATCAATAACTGTTGCGGCGTGCAACCCGGCCCATATTTACCATTGTTGCGGCGTGCAACTTCATAAATACCATTGTTGCGGCGTGCAACCCGACCCATATCATTTATCATGTCTTATTATTGCGACACGCAGCCCGACCCTCATATATTATTGTTGCGGCGTGCAACCCGATCCTTAATACCATTGTTGCGGTGTGCAACCCGATCCTCAATATCATTTAACAGTCTGACTCCCCAAACAATAGTCACGATTAAGGGGCATAAAAATAAGCAAATATTTGAGAAAATCCCGGCAAGGTTAAAGAAACCAACAAGTTCAACCAAACATCCCGGCGAGGAAATAATCATCAACGCTTTCTCTTTCTTACTTTTCTTATCTTATAATCCACTCTACCATTTTGAGCCAACGCTCTAAAGAATCAAGTCATTTCATATACTTTCAATATTCGTATCACAATTTGAGCCAATGCTCCTAGGAATCAAATGATCATTTCACCGTTCACATGTTATTCACAACATAGAGAAATCCTCCAATGAACATGAAATTCACAACCAATTCATGATAATCACATTATGAGGACTCACGGTCATGCTAGACACCAATGTATAGATACTCGTCACCATGACTATGCATCATACTCGACCACATAGCAATTAGCAACAAGACTTAACTCATATTCCTTCAAGCTAGGATTAAACCAAACACTTACCTCAAAGCCTTGAAATCCATTTAATCTTCAACTATCGCTTTACCTCGCGGTTTCACCTCCCAAGAAATTCCAAAAATGCCCCGGGCCCACATGGTTAAAACCTGAGGTTCGAACCAAACCCCGATTATCCATTTCTCCACGAATTCAAATATGTAATATGTTTTGAAATCGGACCTCAAAGCGAGGTCCAACTCCCGAATTTATAAAAACCCTAGGTTCTACCCAAAAACCCCAATTTCACCCATGAAAATTCATGATTTTAAGTGGAAACATGTTTAATGATGTTAAAGATTGAAATAATTGAGTAAAGTCAACTTACAATTGATTTGGGATGAATTTTGCTCTTGAAAAATCGCCTATGGTGTTTGGGTTCTGAAAGAATGGTGAAAAATGATGAAAATTCGACTAAGTATAAAATTTGTTGGGCTGCGGATAGGGGTAATGTGAAGCTGGGTTCGCAATTGCGAACGCAGCAGGTATTGGAATTGTGAAGTTCATGTTCGCATTTGTCAACACTGTGCATTTTGCCGAACTTTACTTACACTTAGCATCTATTGCCTAACAAGTAGTATTAAAATAAATTACGTATTTTTAAAACCTCCAAATCTAATATAATTGTAATTACCATTTTCAAGATAAATAAATTTTCATGGCCAGGACCAGGAGTGTATAATATTTCCCGTGTTTGCAAAAAGATGGTAGCTTTTAACAGCAAAAAAAGACCTCCGTTTTTCCAATCTCCGCGGTCAGATCACTAATACTCATTGGCTAGAAGCCTTCTTTGTTCCAAAACTATGTACGAAATAGTTTTTTTGGCCACCTAAACTTGCATAGATTTTAAAGTCTATATATGAACTTTCGATTTTTTTATTTTAGCACGTCGATTCAATCGATTATTTATAAGTGAACACCTCTCACCTTTGACTATGTTTATGGCCATAGCACAACTGACGTGGTCACGCTAATCACACACAAAAGGTGCGTCGTTCGAATTATTATACTTAAAAATATTGAATCGGAATTAAACATAAATAAATAAAAGAAAAATAAATAAATAAATAAAATCCTAAATCCCTCCCGTAACCCTGTTTCCTATCTTCTTCCTCCCCCTCCCCCACAATTTTCTTTTTCCGCATAGTTTTTTCCTACTCCCACACTCACAAGCGAATCTAGGATTTTAAGTTTATGGGTTCATAAAAATGTCTCAAGTTAATATAAAATAATAATTGAATTAACATACTAGGTTCCAAGCTAAATATTCTTATATATTTAATACATTTTTGAATACAAGTATAGGATCTAGACAAAAGCTACTGAATTCATGGGACCCATAGTTATTGTGGTGGATCCGCCCCAGCCCCCACCTCGACCTCTTTTCTCTTCATGCAACTTTGAACAATTCCTTGGCCAGTCTTCATTTGTTCACAAACTAATCATTTTGGGGTTGGTTAGTCTATCTCATTTTTTCAATTAACGGCAAAGGTATGGTGGTGACACCGTTTTCGACAATCTTCTTTGACCGATAGAGATGACAAAATTACTAAAAACTTTCAAGCGTTGGAAGTAATAGATGCTTAAGGAGGTCTGTTAGTTTTAATGTTAACAAGTGTCGCTGAGATGCCATTTTTACGAGGGGAACCTTATCGGAATGGTTTTGATACTGTTTTTAGAAGATCTGATGGCTTGTTTGGACTAATTTCTAGACTGATCAGGTTTGGTTAAGATATGTACTAGGATATGAATTGATCAGCTTTGAATTTTTACTATTGAAAATAGTGGTTGGGCAAGGGAAGATTTTGGTGGAGCTATGGTGAAGAAGAAAATAAAGAGAACATAAATTCAAATCTTTGTAAATTGTTTGGAAAAGATCAGACCCAAATATTACAAATGTCAAACAATAAATGATATTAGTATCTGACGTGATGATATTTATGTCAGTCAATTAAGATACACGCTCCGAGAGAGTAGTTTATTATAAGTAATTTTATCAATTTGAGGTGCTAAAATGGAAAAATCGAAAGTTCATATATTAATTTTAAAATACGGTGCAAGTTTAAGTAGCCTAGAGGAGATTACGCCAACATTAATCAGAGTGGCTCAACGGAATTGGTAGCTTAAAAACTAAAATATATTAAATAACTCTAAAATTTCTTTCATAAAATTTATATAATATTGAGACTGAAAAAGTCTACATTGCTTTGATTTAGTGATAAGAAAACAGCGTATAATGTGTGGTTAGGCGCACAACATATAGTATTGAACACTCCCCTATACAAATATATAGCAATAAGTGAAAAAGTTAAAAGGGCTGAGCGTGTGTGAAACCTTATGATACTTGTCTTGGAGATTTCTTAGTTAGAAAAGACGAGACACAAAGAACTTACTTTTTGATATGTAGATTAATCAAATGTAACAAAAAGTACTAATTGCTAATTTAGAGAATTTGAGTTAAAATTAAAAAGTAAATAACGAATCATATACTAACTCATTCAATCTCATCTTTACCAAATTTTATAGAAATATTAAAATTCAAAATATTTTATTAATAACTATATAAATATAAATTACATATGTTATATAATAATGTAGTAGTATTTATATTTTTAAGGCCTTATGGCCCCAAGGCAAGAGCTAACCCTAAAGCCGCACTAATCCTAGTCCTATGAAGTATAGGACTAGCGCTACTTAAGAAAACGTTAAAATCCTAGTCCTAGGAACTAAAGGACTTCAGCTACTAATTATATATATGAGTAACATACACATTGGCTATCACTTAAAAAAGAACCAAAATTCAGAAATAGTTTGTTCCATTAGTTCGTGTTATCATGACTACAAATTGGCAAATTGATCATCTTTCGCAAATTCCAGATGGTTTCGTATTTCCAATAAATGGTGGTAGGGATCAATTTGCTCCACATAACTTGTTTCGTAGTTTTGCTTTTACTGCTTCTGCTCATGCATATAATAATGGACAGACATCGTTTAACCAGAGTGAGGATCCATATAATTATCGGCCAACAAGTGAATACGTTGATGATGTTTATGTCTCCACTGATCTGGCAAATTATAGGAATTCCTCGCAATCAAGAAACGCTTTTGCTCCACATAACTTGTTTCAAAACCCTACTTTTCTTGATATATATGCTCAAAGTTCATTAGAAAAGGAGGAGATTATAGAAAAATGCATGAGAACACGAACCTACGGTGGTTCGACTTCGACGTCGACTTCTAAGGTTGAAGTTAATTCAGTAGAGACAGTGATGGCTGCTGATGAAGAAGGAGAAATATGTGTTATTTGTCAAGGTGAATATGTAAATGATGAAATAATTGGTACACTTGATTGTGGACATGAATATCACGGAAGTTGCATAAAAAAATGGCTGCTGAGGGGAAAGAAAACTTGTCCAATTTGTAGATCTTCTGTCTTTTCATCACAGGAAAACAGTTTATAGAGAACCTTAGCTTGTTCTTAAGTTCCTAGAGATTTGTTTTTATTGGTCATTATATTGTTTGACCTCTTTGTAGTTCCTTTATTCACTTTGACATTTTTGGCTATATATGTATATGCTCAAAATTTATCTCATTAAATATATAGAATGGACAAGTTACTTAAATTGTTGATTTACATTAATATACAAGAAGGTTTTACTACTTCAATTTCTGTAAAAAAATAATAATTTGGCAACTACATAAACAATAATCGATAAGCCCTTGATTTTGCAAGTTGTTACTATCTTGGTAAGCAATACAAATGGTAAAATAGTATAAACCAAATCATTACCAAAAGATGGAGCATTAACTAACAGCAGGAGAATGTAAATAAAGTGGATAATTGCCTCATTGGGAAAGTCTAAGAAGTGTTTAACAGTGGCATGCAGTAGAATCATTTCTTGCTTTTAGGTTTAACTCATGTAACTTCTTTCTGAATTGCCTGGTTAATTTCCTGTCCCTCAGCTTGTTAAGGAAACCATAAAATCTTATGTTGTTAATTTGATATGACCTGGATAATTTAGAATTATTGGTTAATATTTTACGGTAAAACTGCTAAAAGAATCATTATGGATGCAATACATACCTCAAAAAAGTAAAGTTGTTGTAAGCCGGAAGAATCTCTCTTCCTCAGCTTCTGATCAAGGTGACATTAGCGGTATCCTGAACGAATAGTGTATGACTTGTTTTTTCTTCTGATGTTATGTATCAAGGTGACAACTGGTGTTAAAATAAATTACGTATTTTTAAAACCTCCAAATCTAATATAATTGTAGGTACCATTTTCAAGATAAACAAATTTTCATGGCCAGGACCAGGAGTGTATAATATTTCCCGTGTTTGCAAAAAGATGGTAGCTTTTAACAGCAAAAAAGACCTTCGTTTTTCCAATCTCCGCGGTCAGATCACTAATACTCATTGGCTAGAAGCCTTCTTTGTTCCCAAACTATGTACGAAATAGCTTTTTTGGCCACCTAACCTTGCATTGATTTTAAAGTCTATATATGAACTTTCGATTTTTTTTATTTTAGCACCTCGATTCAATCGATTATTTATAAGTGAACACCTCTCACCTTTGACTATGTTTATGTGCCATAGCACTACTGACATGGTCACGCTAATCACACAAAAAAGGTGCGTCGTTCGAATTATTGTACATAAAAATAGTAAATCGGAATTAAAAATAAATAAATAAAAGACAAATAAATAAATAAATAAAATCCTAAATCCCTCCCGTAACCCAGTTTCCTATCTTCTTCCATCCCCTCCCCCAATATTTTCTTTTTCCGCATAATTTCTTCCTACTCCCACACTCACAAGCGAATCTAGGATTTTAAGTTTATGAGTTCGTAAAAATATCTCAAGTTAATATAAAATAATAATTAAATTAACATACTAGGTTCCAAGCTAAATATTCTTATATATTTAATAAATTTTTTAATACAAGTATAGGATCTAGACAAAAGCTACTGAATTCATGGGACCCATAGTTATTGTGGTGGATCCGCCCCAGCCCCCACCCCGACCTCTTTTCTCTTCATGCAACTTTGAACAATTCCTTGGCCAGTCTTCATTTGTTCACAAACTAATCATTTTAGGGTTGGTTGGTCTATCTCATTTTTTCAATTAACGGCAAAGGTATGGTGGTGACACCGTTTTCGACAATCTTCTTTGACCGAATGAGATGACAAAATTACTAAAAACTTTCAAGCGTGGGAAGTAATAGATGCTTAAGGAGGACTGTTAGTTTTGATTTTAACGAGTGTCGCTGAGATGCCATATTTACGAGGGGAACCTTATCGGAATTATTTTGATATTGTTTTTAGAAGATCTGATGGCTTTTGGACTAATTTCTAGACTGATCAAGTTTGGTTAAGATATGTATAGGATATGAATTGATCAGCTTTGAATTTTTACTATTGAAAATAGTGGTTGGGCAAGGGAAGATTTGGCGGAGCTACGGTGAAGAAGAAAATAAAGAGAACAAAAATTAAAATCTTTCTAAATTGTTTGGAAAAGATGAGACCCAAATATTACAAATGTCAAACAATAAATGATCTTAGTATCTGGCGTGATGATATTTATGTCAGTCAATTAAGATACACGCTCCGAGAGAGTAGTTTATTATACGTATTTTTATCAATTTGAGGAGCTAAAATGGAAAAATCGAAAGTTCATATATCGATTTTAAAATACGGTGCAAATTTAAGTAGCCTAGAGGCGATTTACGCCAACATTAATCAGAGTGGCTCAACGGATTTGGTGGCTTAAACTAAAATATATTAAATGACTCTAAAACTTCATTCATAAAATTCATATAATATTGAGACGGAAAAAGTCTACATTGCTTTGATCTAGTGATAAGAAAATAACGTATAATGTGTGGTTAGGCGCACGGCATATGGTATTGAACTCTCCCCTATACAAATATATAGCATTAAGTGAAAAAGATAAAAGGGCTGAGCCTATTATCCATCGTGTGTGAAACCTTATGATACTTGTCTTGGAGATTTCTTAGTTAGAAAAGACGAAACACAAAGAACTTACTTTTTGATATGTATATTAATCAAATGTAACAAAAAGTACTAATTGTTAATTTATAGAATTTGAGTTAAAATTAAAAAGTAAATAACGAATCATATACTAACTCACTCAATCTCATCTTTACCAAATTTTATAGAAATATTAAAATTCAAAATATTTTATTAATAATTATATAAATATAAATTACAAATGTTATATAATAATGTAGTAGTATTTATATTTTTAAGGCCTTATGGCCCCAAGGCAAGAGCTAACCCTAAAGCCGCACTAATCCTAGTCCTATGAAGTATAGGACTAGCGCTACTTAAGAAAACGTTAAAATCCTAGTCCTAGGAACTAAAGGACTTCAGCTACTAATTATATAAATGAGTAACATACACATTGGCTATCACTTAAAAAAGAACCAAAATTCAGAAATAGTTTGTTCCATTAGTTCGTGTTATCATGACTACAAATTGGCAAATTGATCATCTTTCGCAAATTCCAGATGGTTTCGTATTTCCAATAAATGGTGGTAGGGATCAATTTGCTCCACATAACTTGTTTCGTAGTTTTGCTTTTACTGCTTCTGCTCATGCATATAATAATGGACAGACAACGTTTAATCAGAGTGAGGATCCATATAATTATCAGCCAACAAGTGAATACGTTGATGATGTTTATGTCTCCACTGATCTGGCAAATTATAGGAATTCCTCGCAATCAAGAAACGCTTTTGCTCCACATAACTTGTTTCAAAACCCTACTTTTCTTGATACATATGCTCAAAGTTCATTAGAAAAGGAGGAGATTATAGAAAAATGCATGAGAACACGAACCTACGGTGGTTCGACTTCAACGTCGACTTCTAATAATGTTGAAGTTAATTCAGTAGAGACAGTGATGGCTGCTGATGAAGAAGGAGAAATATGTGTTATTTGTCAAGGTGAATATGTAAATGATGAAATAATTGGTACACTTGATTGTGGACATGAATATCACGGAAGTTGCATAAAGAAATGGCTGCTGAGGGGAAAGAAAACTTGTCCAATTTGTAGATCTTCTGTCTTTTCATCACAGGAAAACAGTTTATAGAGAACCTTAGCTTGTTCTTAAGTTCCTAGAGATTTGTTTTTATTGGTCATTATATTGTTTGACCTCTTTGTAGTTCCTTTATTCACTTTGACATTTTTGGCTATATATGTATATGCTCAAAATTTATCTCATTAAATATATAGAATGGACAAGTTACTTAAATTGTTGATTTACATTAATATACAAGATGGTTTTACTACTTCAATTTCTGTAAAAAAATAATAATTTGGCACTACATATATAAACAATAATCGATAAGCCCTTGATTGGCAAGTTGTTACTATCTTGGTAAGCAATACATATGGTAAAACAATAAACCAAATCATTACCAAAAGATGAGCATTAACTAACAGCAGGAGAATGTAAATAAAGTGGATAATTGCCTCATTGGGAAGGTCTAAGAAGTGTTTAACAGTGGCAGTAGAATCATTTCTTGCTTTTAGGTTTAACTCATGTAACTTCTTTCTGAATTTCCTGGTTAATTTCCTGTCCCTCTGCTTGTTAAGGAAACCATAACATCTTATGTTGTTAATTTGATATGACCTGGATAATTTAGAATTATTGGTTAATATTTTACGGTACAACTGCTAAAAGAATCATTATGGATGCAATACATACCTCAGAAAAGTAAAGTTGTTGTTGGCCGGAAGAATCTCTCTTCCTCAGCTTCTGCTCAAGGTGACATTAGCTGAATCCTGAACAAATAGTACTGTATGGCTTGTTTTTTCTTCTGATGGGTTATCTTCTCGAAAATATTTGTTGTAGACCTCAAAGTGTTTGAGATGCAAAATGAGAAACATGTTGATTCTTCTCCAAGAGGAGTTACTTATAAAGCATGCAGAAACCAGGAGCACATTAACTTTTTTATTTTGTTGGGTGGAGCTAAAGAAAGTTTGAGGCGGAAATATGAATGGGTACATATGTATGTGTCACACATCTTATATATATGTACTACTCAAAATACGTCTTTAGATAAAGACAACTAGTTACGGGCAGATTTACCTTAGCAAAAGCGGTGTCACGTGATACCACTTTGTCAAAAATTTTTACTAATTATTTGTGTATAATTCAAATGAAAAACTAAGGAACAAATAAAAACAAATAGTTCTGTAGCTTAAGCAGTCAGACAGATGAAAATTCTATTTGAGGACGCAAGTTCGAACTTTCGTTTGCCCATTTTATGTTTTAATACTTTTATGCCTCATCTAAAAATTAAGTATCCAAAATCATAACTATAAAGAGACCACCAAAATATAAATTTCATATCGGAGGGACGCTACTGCTTCCTTTGTTAGTTATATTTTGTTTATTGGTGTTTTTAAAAATATTATATTATATTATATTTATTTATTTATTTACTTATTTATTTATTCACGTCTAATAGTAATACCGCTTACGAAAAATTCTGTGTACGCCACTGGTTACACGTGATACATCTTATGTATTGTTTAAACACGTTTTCGGATAAAAAACAAGTAAATACATATGATACATGTATCCTAATGCACCCGTCATAACACATTTTCTAAAGACAAGTAGATGTTTATTATACAACTTATGTACTGCTCGTAATACGTTTCTAATAAACACTAATAAGAGAAAGGACGGATAAAGATTATTAGTGGGAAAGAAAAATAGAGAAGAGTAAAGATAGCATCAAGAATAAAAAAATGAATGGTATGCATCATATGAGATACATCATGTATAACGTGCAAAATACGTGTAGGAAAGAATATGCAAATGAGGAGAGACTTTATTAGAATATGCAAATAAGTCGATATTCGGTTAACCATTTTAACTTAAGCATTGGATATAAGATCAAGTCTCTCAATTCTTTTCGAAATCTTTCCGAATTCGAACACTAACCCGGTAAATCATATCACAATTATAAAGCACAAAAAGAGCATTAAATGGGAGAATGGGGCAACAATTCTCAGATCGACTAATCGGGTTGTCACACGAAACAAGAAGATCAGCACCGTCAAGTATCAACTCCTATATAAAGAGACAAAAAAATTGAAAAAATTTCTGCAGCTTTATCAAAGTTTTCATATTTTTAGTTCTTAATCAAACACTATATTCTTTAGTTTACTTGTATCATAAAAAATAAAGAGAAAAAGAAAACAATTGAGAGGTTGAATCGTCATTGGTAGTGGAAGCAAGAAAGTTCAACATTTATTACACGGTGGTAGTGAACAATGGAAAGTCACAAAACCAAGTTGTAACCTAACTCTATTGAAGACCTAAAAGAGCCCTTGTAATCCAAAGAAATTGAATGTAGGTAGGAGTAGCAAATGGGTGAGTCAGGTTGGATATGGTTCGGGTCGAGACGGGTAATAAAAATGGATCAATTATTCGATCTGATTCATATGTAATACGAATAAAAAATGGGTTAATCGGCGAATATATGAGTAACTTGAGGAACGCCCAATTTAAGGCTTTACAAATATAAAAGTTAGATCTATTGGTTACTCATTGGTTATCCATTTTCTAAATGGATAATATGGTTCTTATCCATATTTTGACCCGCTTTTAAAAAAGTTCATTATCCAACCTATTTTTTAATAATAATATGGGTGATTACCTATTTTCTTCGAACCATTTTGTCACTCCTAAATATAGGTATCATACCATAACTCGAACCAATATAAAATTACTCTGCCACAATTAGTTTAAGTTCTCTATTTATTGCTTAGTTATCTATTACATTAATTGCTTGCAGGAAAATTGGTCGACTAAAATACAATCTAATTAACTTAAGGCGAAATGGCCTCTTGGCCACATAAACTTGCAGCAATTTTAAAATCCGATATACAAACTTTTCTGTTTCCCATTTAAACGGTCAAATTCCTAAAACCTATAACTAATAAACACAATTGACCGTTGGCCCATCCCATGTGGCGTCACTTGGTCCTAGTCAGCCCCAGGCGTGAATGTCACGACCTTTAGGAGCATCAGAGACCCCCTTTCCAATGTCCAACGGTAAAAACTTATTCTTTCAATTGGATACACATTATCCCTCTATTATATACATTTGAAGTTTCATTTCTCGTATTTCTTAAAATCTGAAGCTTTCTTTAATTTTTTTCCTTTTACCAGATTGTGATAATGTATCAAAGTCCTGTATTTTGTCATTGTGGAGTTGAAGCTTATATTTGCATCACTTGGAAGCCAACAAATCCAGGAAGGAGGTTTTATGGGTGCTCAAATTATGGTCGAGCCAATTCTTGTAATTGTTTTAGGTCGTTTGATCCACCTCTTCCAGATCAGTATAAACAGGTGATTTCAGGGCTGTTATAAAGAATTAAAGAGAGAGATCGACTACAACATAGGAAGAGGCTCAAGATTATTGTAACTTTAGTTGTTGTAGTAGCACTAATAATTGTAATTTTCTTCTTAGTGTAGTTAGCACTATTTCATAACCCTATGAACAATAATAAATGACAGAATAAATGATGTCTTTTTGTGGAATGAAAAGCAATTTTAACATAAACAAGCACACATATATAAACAACCAAGTTCGATCGGCCTTTTTGGTTGACAGAATTAGCATTGAACTGCTGTCTAGTAGCAGAAATAGTTTGAACATTGTTCCAAAAGAAAAGTCGTACTTAAACATACTTAAGTTAACCTACAAATTAAGTTATGCAACTAACAAACTTAAGTTATCACAAAAAAGAAATATTCAGTCATTTTCAAGGTTGAGATTGGTTGATGTTTTGCTGAGATTGGCGCAAGTTTGGACATGGAGACTGGCTTGGCTGAGATGAAGAATGGGCTTGAGATTGGCTAAGGCTTGCTTGAGTTTATCTTCTCCTTAACTATTGTTGAAGTTGCCTTTGTGATATAGCATTTCTTCCTTACCACCTTAGTCTAGGTGCACTGTATCCAGGATCGACGTTGGTCTGCCCAGCATCCACTACATTTGTAGGAGAAGAATGTACAGTATCTCTTGATCCACACTTTATAGGAAGCCAAATTAGTACCCAACTACTAATATATAAATAAAAATTCAAATCCTTAATGATCTTCCCATTTCTATCACTATTCCTGTTTCACCAAATAATATACCAAATCGAGTAGTTCTTTGTCACGACCCGAATTTTCCGCCATCAGAGTCGTGATAGCCCCTACTCGTGGTAGCTAAGCAAGCCTACTCAATTATCTTTCTATTACTAAACAATTATTTTAACAATTTATAGCATCAATATTGAACATGAAATTTAACAAGAATAATAATAGCAGAAGTCTGATTTATAAATCTGAATCAAAATGCGAAACAATCAATAGCAGCCTTTACCCAAGATTTGGTATCACATTACTCATGAACTACTAAGAATATACAAAATACAAAGGTCTGAAAGAAATACATATGTTGTCTGTCTTGAAAACAATGAGGCAACAGTCTAAAAGAGAACACAAAGAAGAGACACCGGGCCTGCGGACACCTGCAAGGCTACATCGGTCTCATGAAAATGAAAGCCTGCTCCCTACTAATGATGTTGCTACTCCTCAAAACCTGGACCTGTACAAAAATGCACAGAAGTGTAGCATCAGCACAACCAACCCTATGTGCTGGTAAGTGTCTAGCCTATCCCCGTTGAAGTAGTGATGAGGTTAGATCGGACACCACATAAACCTGTGCAGTTATAGATATACAAGAGAAACAAAATACCAAACAACTAACAAATGGGAGGGGGAATCATGCTATGGGGAGATAACAATAGTAACAGTAATCCCAAATAACAAATTAAAGCATCTTAGATTCACAATGAACAAAGAATCAATACTCAATATAAACACATGGTATCAATAACTGTTGCGGCGTGCAACCCGGCCCATATTTACCATTGTTGCGGCGTGCAACTTCATAAATACCATTGTTGCGGCGTGCAACCCGACCCATATCATTTATCATGTCTTATTATTGCGACACGCAGCCCGACCCTCATATATTATTGTTGCGGCGTGCAACCCGATCCTTAATACCATTGTTGCGGTGTGCAACCCGATCCTCAATATCATTTAACAGTCTGACTCCCCAAACAATAGTCACGATTAAGGGGCATAAAAATAAGCAAATATTTGAGAAAATCCCGGCAAGGTTAAAGAAACCAACAAGTTCAACCAAACATCCCGGCGAGGAAATAATCATCAACGCTTTCTCTTTCTTACTTTTCTCATCTTATAATCCACTCTACCATTTTGAGCCAACGCTCTAAAGAATCAAGTCATTTCATATACTTTCAATATTCGTATCACAATTTGAGCCAATGCTCCTAGGAATCAAATGATCATTTCACCGTTCACATGTTATTCACAACATAGAGAAATCCTCCAATGAACATGAAATTCACAACCAATTCATGATAATCACATTATGAGGACTCACGGTCATGCTAGACACCAATGTATAGATACTCGTCACCATGACTATGCATCATACTCGACCACATAGCAATTAGCAACAAGACTTAACTCATATTCCTTCAAGCTAGGATTAAACCAAACACTTACCTCAAAGCCTTGAAATCCATTTAATCTTCAACTATCGCTTTACCTCGCGGTTTCACCTCCCAAGAAATTCCAAAAATGCCCCGGGCCCACATGGTTAAAACCTGAGGTTCGAACCAAACCCCGATTATCCATTTCTCCACGAATTCAAATATGTAATATGTTTTGAAATCGGACCTCAAAGCGAGGTCCAACTCCCGAATTTATAAAAACCCTAGGTTCTACCCAAAAACCCCAATTTCACCCATGAAAATTCATGATTTTAAGTGGAAACATGTTTAATGATGTTAAAGATTGAAATAATTGAGTAAAGTCAACTTACAATTGATTTGGGATGAATTTTGCTCTTGAAAAATCGCCTATGGTGTTTGGGTTCTGAAAGAATGGTGAAAAATGATGAAAATTCGACTAAGTATAAAATTTGTTGGGCTGCGGATAGGGGTAATGTGAAGCTGGGTTCGCAATTGCGAACGCAGCAGGTATTGGAATTGTGAAGTTCATGTTCGCATTTGTCAACACTGTGCATTTTGCCGAACTTTACTTACACTTAGCATCTATTGCCTAACAAGTAGTATTAAAATAAATTACGTATTTTTAAAACCTCCAAATCTAATATAATTGTAATTACCATTTTCAAGATAAATAAATTTTCATGGCCAGGACCAGGAGTGTATAATATTTCCCGTGTTTGCAAAAAGATGGTAGCTTTTAACAGCAAAAAAAGACCTCCGTTTTTCCAATCTCCGCGGTCAGATCACTAATACTCATTGGCTAGAAGCCTTCTTTGTTCCAAAACTATGTACGAAATAGTTTTTTTGGACCACCTAAACTTGCATAGATTTTAAAGTCTATATATGAACTTTCGATTTTTTTATTTTATCACGTCGATTCAATCGATTATTTATAAGTGAACACCTCTCACCTTTGACTATGTTTATGGCCATAGCACAACTGACGTGGTCACGCTAATCACACACAAAAGGTGCGTCGTTCGAATTATTATACTTAAAAATATTGAATCGGAATTAAACATAAATAAATAAAAGAAAAATAAATAAATAAATAAAATCCTAAATCCCTCCCGTAACCCTGTTTCCTATCTTCTTCCTCCCCCTCCCTCACAATGTTCTTTTTCCGCATAGTTTTTTCCTACTCCCACACTCACAAGCGAATCTAGGATTTTAAGTTTATGGGTTCATAAAAATGTCTCAAGTTAATATAAAATAATAATTGAATTAACATACTAGGTTCCAAGCTAAATATTCTTATATATTTAATACATTTTTGAATACAAGTATAGGATCTAGACAAAAGCTACTGAATTCATGGGACCCATAGTTATTGTGGTGGATCCGCCCCAGCCCCCACCTCGACCTCTTTTCTCTTCATGCAACTTTGAACAATTCCTTGGCCAGTCTTCATTTGTTCACAAACTAATCATTTTGGGGTTGGTTGGTCTATCTCATTTTTTCAATTAACGGCAAAGGTATGGTGGTGACACCGTTTTCGACAATCTTCTTTGACCGATAGAGATGACAAAATTACTAAAAACTTTCAAGCGTTGGAAGTAATAGATGCTTAAGGAGGTCTGTTAGTTTTAATGTTAACAAGTGTCGCTGAGATGCCATTTTTACGAGGGGAACCTTATCGGAATGGTTTTGATACTGTTTTTAGAAGATCTGATGGCTTGTTTGGACTAATTTCTAGACTGATCAGGTTTGGTTAAGATATGTACTAGGATATGAATTGATCAGCTTTGAATTTTTACTATTGAAAATAGTGGTTGGGCAAGGGAAGATTTTGGTGGAGCTATGGTGAAGAAGAAAATAAAGAGAACATAAATTCAAATCTTTGTAAATTGTTTGGAAAAGATCAGACCCAAATATTACAAATGTCAAACAATAAATGATATTAGTATCTGACGTGATGATATTTATGTCAGTCAATTAAGATACACGCTCCGAGAGAGTAGTTTATTATAAGTAATTTTATCAATTTGAGGTGCTAAAATGGAAAAATCGAAAGTTCATATATTAATTTTAAAATACGGTGCAAGTTTAAGTAGCCTAGAGGAGATTACGCCAACATTAATCAGAGTGGCTCAACGGAATTGGTAGCTTAAAAACTAAAATATATTAAATAACTCTAAAATTTCTTTCATAAAATTTATATAATATTGAGACTGAAAAAGTCTACATTGCTTTGATTTAGTGATAAGAAAACAGCGTATAATGTGTGGTTAGGCGCACAACATATAGTATTGAACACTCCCCTATACAAATATATAGCAATAAGTGAAAAAGTTAAAAGGGCTGAGCGTGTGTGAAACCTTATGATACTTGTCTTGGAGATTTCTTAGTTAGAAAAGACGAGACACAAAGAACTTACTTTTTGATATGTAGATTAATCAAATGTAACAAAAAGTACTGATTGCTAATAACGAATCATATACTAACTCATTCAATCTCATCTTTACCAAATTTTATAGAAATATTAAAATTCAAAATATTTTATTAATAACTATATAAATATAAATTACATATGTTATATAATAATGTAGTAGTATTTATATTTTTAAGGCCTTATGGCCCCAAGGCAAGAGCTAACCCTAAAGCCGCACTAATCCTAGTCCTATGAAGTATAGGACTAGCGCTACTTAAGAAAACGTTAAAATCCTAGTCCTAGGAACTAAAGGACTTCAGCTACTAATTATATATATGCGTAACATACACATTGGCTATCACTTAAAAAAGAACCAAAATTCAGAAATAGTTTGTTCCATTAGTTCGTGTTATCATGACTACAAATTGGCAAATTGATCATCTTTCGCAAATTCCAGATGGTTTCGTATTTCCAATAAATGGTGGTAGGGATCAATTTGCTCCACATAACTTGTTTCGTAGTTTTGCTTTTACTGCTTCTGCTCATGCATATAATAATGGACAGACATCGTTTAACCAGAGTGAGGATCCATATAATTATCGGCCAACAAGTGAATACGTTGATGATGTTTATGTCTCCACTGATCTGGCAAATTATAGGAATTCCTCGCAATCAAGAAACGCTTTTGCTCCACATAACTTGTTTCAAAACCCTACTTTTCTTGATATATATGCTCAAAGTTCATTAGAAAAGGAGGAGATTATAGAAAAATGCATGAGAACACGAACCTACGGTGGTTCGACTTCGACGTCGACTTCTAAGGTTGAAGTTAATTCAGTAGAGACAGTGATGGCTGCTGATGAAGAAGGAGAAATATGTGTTATTTGTCAAGGTGAATATGTAAATGATGAAATAATTGGTACACTTGATTGTGGACATGAATATCACGGAAGTTGCATAAAAAAATGGCTGCTGAGGGGAAAGAAAACTTGTCCAATTTGTAGATCTTCTGTCTTTTCATCACAGGAAAACAGTTTATAGAGAACCTTAGCTTGTTCTTTAAGTTCCTAGAGATTTGTTTTTATTGGTCATTATATTGTTTGACCTCTTTGTAGTTCCTTTATTCACTTTGACATTTTTGGCTATATATGTATATGCTCAAAATTTATCTCATTAAATATATAGAATGGACAAGTTACTTAAATTGTTGATTTACATTAATATACAAGAAGGTTTTACTACTTCAATTTCTGTAAAAAAATAATAATTTGGCAACTACATAAACAATAATCGATAAGCCCTTGATTTTGCAAGTTGTTACTATCTTGGTAAGCAATACAAATGGTAAAATAGTATAAACCAAATCATTACCAAAAGATGGAGCATTAACTAACAGCAGGAGAATGTAAATAAAGTGGATAATTGCCTCATTGGGAAAGTCTAAGAAGTGTTTAACAGTGGCATGCAGTAGAATCATTTCTTGCTTTTAGGTTTAACTCATGTAACTTCTTTCTGAATTGCCTGGTTAATTTCCTGTCCCTCAGCTTGTTAAGGAAACCATAAAATCTTATGTTGTTAATTTGATATGACCTGGATAATTTAGAATTATTGGTTAATATTTTACGGTAAAACTGCTAAAAGAATCATTATTGATGCACTACATACCTCAAAAAAGTAAAGTTGTCACGGGAATTACCACCCCGTTATGTTGTAAATACATGTTTTATAATTTTATATCAGTGTTAGATTCTATCGGGTGAGTTAGGAGTGATTGGGATTGGAAATGAGGCATATAGCCTTTGTGAAGGAAACTTGAATAAGGAAAGTCAACCCGGAGTTGACTATTTAGCTAGAGGGCTCGGAATCGGATTCTGATGATTCGGTTAGTTCCGGGAGGTGATTTGTGACTTAGGGGAGCGATCGGAATTGAATTTGGAGGCCCGGTGTAGAAATAGGCTTGAATTGGCTAAGGTTGATTTTTGGCGAAATCCGAACGGTAGGTGAGATTTTGATCCGGGGATCAGAATGGAATTCCGACAGTTGCAGTAGCTCCGTTAGGTGATTTTGGATGTGCCTGCAAAATTTCAGGTCATTCGGACGTCGTTTAGTCGGGTTTTTGATTGAATGCGTAATTCGGAAAGTTTTAAGGAATTTAGGCTTGAATCTGGGTGTAATTGGTGATTTTGATGTTTAGGATGGTGTTTTTATGATTGGAACAAGTTCGTATCGTGTTTTGGAGCATGTTGGTGGTTTTCGTTGGGGTCCCGGGGGCCTCGGGTTGATTTCGGGGGTCCAAACGGACCATTTCTTCTATTTTTGAACTGCTGTTGGCTGCTGGTTTTGTTGCAGACGGATGCTCTATGCGATCGCATAGGGTTATTGCGATCGCATAGAAGGATGGAAGTGAGCCCCGAGTTGTTCTATGCGATCGCGTAATAGGAGATGCGATCGCATAGATATGGAAACTGGCACTCTGCGATCGCAGGGTCACTTGTGCGATCGCATAGAAGAGATTGGAGGGGTGAGAAAAATGTGCTATGCGATCGCATATCAAGGGGTGCGATCACATAGGTTTGTCAGACTGTGCATTGCGATCGCATAGCCAGTGTTGCGATCGCAGAGAAGAAAAGATGAGGCCTGGAAGGTTGTGCTATGCGATCGCGGGAGTGCATTGCGATCGCATGGAAGGGGAAATCGGCAGGAAAATTTAACTCTATGCGATCGCATAGGGTCATTGCGATCGCATAGAAGGAATGGTCTGGCAGTGAAATTAAAAAACCAGAACAGAACCAGTCGCGGGTTCATTAACCCAAAACGCCATTTTTGAGTTCTAGAGAGAGAAACTCACGGGAATTGCTTGTAATTCATCGGGGATTCGTTGGAGGTAAGTTTTGTGGCTTAATTACATCATTTTAACATGAAATCATGGGTTAAATTTCTGTAAATGGAAGATTAAAGGTGGGTTTGAGCCCTAGGCCTAAATTAAAGAAAAACACCGATTTGAGTGGGCAAATGGAGTCCGATTTTGGTAAATTTTATATGCCTAGACTCGTATCGAGACGAGGATTCCGAATATGTGATTTTTGTAATTTTTCGACAAGTGTACCAAAAGTCGGGTTTTGACAACTTGTGGGTTTGGATATAAATTGGGTTATTTCGAATGAATTTCGTGAAATTAGCGTATATTGATGCATTCTCTATGATTTTGAGCAGATTTGGCACCCGAGGAGATTGATTTGCGAGGCAAGCGCAAGGCGGATTGAAGCTTCTACCGGTTCGAGGTGAGTGGTAGTAGTAAATAATGTACTGAGGGTTTGAAACCCCGTACTAGCACTTTACAGTGCTATATTGAGATGAGACACACGTTCTATGACGGGCGTGGTGACATTGTGATTGGGGGTTCCGACTTAGTCCTTCCCGGCTAATAGAATACTGTGTTGGATGACTGTTACTCAGACTATAACTGTACAATTGGGCTAATAGCCATGTTTGGGGCCTTGTGCCGATCTGTAGTGTATTAGGGAACCTATAGAGCTAGGTGACCCTTATATCGTGATTGGAAACATACACTCAGCCGTAGCTCTAGCTGTATAGCATAATATGAGCCCGTACTAGATGTGTACATTGAGAGAGATTATCTAGGGTGGAATTCCCTGTTCTAGCTGAGTGGGCCTGAAAGGCCAAGTCTATATTGACTGAGACAGGGTCCAGGACCCACCGTGATATATTATATTGGGCCTGAGAGGCCAAGCACATATTGACTGGGATAGGGTCGAGGACCCATTATGAGGTAGGTCAATGGATGCTGACATGGCATATCTCTTTTGCCAGCATTAGCATTTATCTTTATTCGTAGAATTTTGCGTTTATTCATTCTTTAAATTGATAAAAAGTTTTTCCCATATGTTTCAACCGTCTAATTTTTTCCTTCTCAAACGTCGCTTCTTTTAAGATCTTTTTCCTCTCATACGTTACATAGATAGTGTTTCATAGATGTCCCCAAAAACAAATTCAGAATCAAGACAGAGGTAGAGGCGATCTTTTCATTGGAACAAGTTTCAGCAACGTTCGACATATATATATATATATATACATATATATATATATATATATAGAAGTCTGTATACACCCCCAGTGAGCGTCGTCGACGTTAAATGGAGCGTGCTGCGCGCCGCAGCGGTATATGTATTGGAGCGGACTGCACGCCGCAGCATTATACTTAATCATACCCTATTATCTACTTAAATACTTATACATTATAGACATAAGTATGTGTCTTTATATGTTTAGATGGCCGTACACCGTAGGGGTACGAGTGAGGGTTAGTTCAGTGTGGAATCTTGTAGAGATAAACGTGGATTGGAGATCAGAGTACTACCATAGTGATGACGTACCTGTAAGGGTTGCCTTAGAACTTGCTAAGTGATAGCACAGGAGTTCTTACCTTCAGTTATTATTTATTATTGTTACTCACTGAGTTGAAATATACTCACCCCACTCCCCTGCACTTTCTGTGCGGATCCACAGGTGCCCGAGAGCAGTTGAGACATTGTAGCTGCTGATCCTTGTCTACTTTTGCGGAGATTACGAGGTAGTTGCCAGCGTCCGCCGAGCTTGTTTTCTCCTTCTTTATCATCTTGTTGATTTCCTATTTGCCTAGACTTGATTGTATTAGGATGCTATTCTGTAGAGGCTCAGTCTCGTGACACCACGATATGTTTGGGACCGTATTTTATATGTTTTACGTTTCGGTTATCACCTGATATGATTAATTACTGTTTGAGTTTAAGTTATTTAATAATTGGCTGGTTTAAGAGATGATATGGTCGGGCTTGCCTAGCATTGTGTTGGGCGCCATCACGACCGGGGTTTGGGTCGTGACAAGTTGGTATCGGAGCCCAGGTTAACAGGTCTCGCGAGTCATGAGCCGGTTTAGTAGAGTCTCGTGGATCGGTACGGGGACGCCTGTACTTATCCTCGGGAGCCTGCAAACCTTTTAGGAAAAGTTTCAATTCTTGGAATTCTTGTCGTGCGATTAATTTTGACTTAAACTAAACTTTGACATTCTATTCTCTCACAGATGGCGAGAACTCGAGCTTCCGGACGGGGAGGATGACCACCACTACCACCTGCTAGAGGCCGTGGACGCGGCTGTGGTCGTGGCGGAGGTCGGGCAGCTGATGTAGTACCAGCTGACCCACAGCCCCCAGTTGCAGAGGTGCCAGCAGCACCGGTTCAGGCACCAGCTGTGCCCATTGTCATTCCGGGTCTACAGGAGACCCTGGCTCGGATACTAGCGATCTGCGACCGGCTCTAGCACGGGCGGTTTCGGTTACTACTGCAGCGGCTAGCTGCATCGGGGATCGGGGTGGTCATCGGACCCCCGCAATACGCACTCCAGAGCCAGCAGTGCAGGGATTACAGACACCAGAGACTCCTCCAGTTCAGCCTGTGGTACCGGTTCAGCCAGCAGATCAGATTCAGGGGGACAGGGTCCCAGCTATGACAGACGATGAGAAGCGTCGTCTCGAGAGGTTCACCAGGTTATCTCCTCCAGTGTTCACTGGTGCTCCGGGCAAGGACGCCCAAGGTTTTCTGGATAAGTGTCGTCGGATGCTTTGTACGGCAGGGATATTGGAGTCTAGTGGGGTATCTTTCACTACCTTTCAGTTTCAGGGACCAGCCTTCGCTTGGTGGGAGGCTTATGAACGCCGCAGGCCAGCCGGAGCAGCACCACTATCATGGCCGGAGTTCTCCACTATGTTTTTGGAGAAATGGGTGCCTCGATCTCGGAGAGAGGAGATGCGTAGGCAGTTTGAGGGTCTCCGTCAGGGGGACATGTCAGTGTCAAAGTATGAGATCAGGTTTACAGAGTTGTCCAGATATGCATCGTGGTTGGTTCATTCCGACAGAGAAAGGATTGGACGCTTCGTGGATGGCCTCATTTATCCCATTCGTATTCTGATGACTCGGGAGAGGGTTTTGAGCCGTACATTTGAGGATGTTGTGGATATTGCTCGCGACATAGAGACGGATCGTCGCAGAGAGCGGGATGAGACGGATCGTCGAGGTTTAGCTAGTTCCAGTGGCAGTCCGACCAGAGGCCAGAGTCAGCAGAGCCGAGGTTGCTCTTTCAAATCTTCGCAGTCGGGTCGCTCAGATCGCCGTAGGTGGTCTTCTAGACAGGGGTTATCAGGGTTCGCACCAAAGCCAGCCATCTCTCAGTGCCATGCCAGCTCAGAGTTCTTCACAGGCCCCATCCGCTCAGGGTTCATCTCGGCCTAGTTCATCAGCTGGCCACTCCAGCGCTAGAGGTCCTTATCAGTCTCAGTACCCAGCACCGGGGAGTTGCTACGAGTGCGGAGAGTTTGGGCACCACCGTAGGGAGTGTCCCCGTCTTGTTTCCAGATCTTATCAGCAGAGGGGGCAGCCCTCGTTATCTAGTCCTTCTACTTCAACACCCGCCCCGCCAGTTAGGGGTGAGGGTCAGACAGCTAGGGGTCGCTCTCGAGGGGGAGGCCGATCAGGCGGACAGGCTAGATGCTACGCTTTTCAGGGCCGATCTGAGGCCGTTGCTTCTGATGCTGTCATTACAGGTATTATTTCAGTCTGCCACAGAGATGCCTCAGTATTATTTGATCCCGGTTCTACTTATTCTTATGTGTCTACATATTTTGCTCCTCATTTGGGCATGACCCGAGGGAGTCTTGAGCTGCCAGTGCATGTATCTACCCCGGTAGGGGATACTATTGTTGTGGACCACGTATACCGGTCCTGTTTGGTCACTATTGGAGGTCCGGAGACCCGAGTAGACCTGTTGCTTCTCAGCATGATTGATTTTGATGTTATATTGGGCATGGACTGGCTATCTCCATGTCATGCTATTCTGGATTGTCATGCTAAGACGGTCACTTTGGCTATGCCGGGCATTCAGAGGATCGAGTGGCGAGGCACGACTGAGTATGTACCTAGCAGGGTAATATCTTTCCTCGAGGCCCAACGAATGGTTGGGAAAGGATGTCTCTCTTATTTAGCATTTGTGCGGGAGGTCGAGGCCCAGACTCCCAGTATTGATTCTGTTCCCATCGTGCGAGACTTTCCTGATGTGTTTCCCTCAGACCTGCCGGGCATGCCGCCGGACAGGGATATTGATTTTGGTATCGATTTGGTGCCAGGCACTCAGCCTATTTCCATTCCTCCGTATCGGATGGCACCAGCTGAGTTGAAGGAATTGAAGGAGCAGCTCCGGGAACTCCTAGATAAGGGGTTCATTCGGCCGAGTGTGTCGCCGTGGGGTGCACCGGTCCTGTTTGTTAAGAAGAAGGACGGATCTATGAGGATGTGTATTGACTATAGGCAGCTAAACAAAGTAACGGTGAAGAATAAGTATCCTCTTCCTCGTATTGATGATTTATTTGATCAGCTCCAGGGAGCTAGGGTGTTCTTGAAGATTGATCTTCGTTCAGGCTACCATCAGCTGAAGATTAGAGAGTCTGACATTATGAAGATTGCATTCCGGACCAGATATGGTCACTATGAGTTCCTTGTGATGTCTTTTGGGCTGACCAACGCCCCAGCAGCATTTATGCATCTGATGAACAGTGTATTCAGGCCGTATCTTGATTCATTTGTGATCGTATTCATCGATGACATACTAGTCTACTCTCGTAGCCAGGAGGAGCATGCTCAGCACTTGAGTATTGTGTTGCAGAGATTGAGGGAGGAGAAGCTATATGCTAAGTTCTCCAAATGTGAGTTCTGGCTTGAGTCCGTGGCATTCTTAGGGCACGTGGTGTCCCGTGATGGTATTCGGGTAGATCCGAGGAAGGTCGAGGCAGTGCGGAGTTGGCCCGCACCGACCTCGGTTACTGAGATCCGTAGCTTTCCGGGATTGGCGGGGTATTATCGCCGATTCGTTCGTGGGTTCTCTTCTATTGCTTCACCCTCGACTAGATCGACTCAGAAGGGTGTTCCTTTCTTATAGTCCGAGGAGTGCGAGGAGAGCTCTCGTGAAGCTCAAGACAAGACCGACCACGGCACCGGTCCTGATTCTACCGACGACTTCAAATTCTTATACCGTATATTGTGATGCCTCGGGAGTTGGCATTGGTTGTGTGTCGATGCGAGAGGGTAGGGTCATTGCTATGCTTCTCGTCGGTTGAAGCCCCACGAGAACTACCCCGTTCGTGATTTGGAGCTAGCGACCATAGTTCATGCTTTCGAAGATTTGGAGGCATTACCTCGTATGGTGTCTCCTGCGAGGTGTTCACGGATCATCGCGGCCTTTAGCACTTATTCAGACATAAGGACCTTAATTTGAGACAACGGAGGTGGTTGGAGTTGCTTGAGGACTATGATATCACTATTTTGTATCATCCGGGAAGGCCAATGTTGGTGGCCGATGCCTTGACTCGGAAGGCGGTTAGCATGGGCGGCCTAGCTTTCATCCCGATTGGGGAGAAGGCCATTTGCTTATGATGTTCTGTGCCCTAGCCAATCGGCTAGTGAGATTAGATATTTCGGAGCCGACTCGGGTGTTGGCTTGTGTTGTTTCTCGATCTTCCTTATATGATCGCATCGGGGAGCGACAATATGATGACCCACATTTGCTTGTCCTTAAGGACAGAGTGCAGCATAACGATGTTAGAGATGTGACTATCGACAGTGATGGTGTTTTGAGAATGCAGGGCCGTATATGTGTGCCCAATGTTGATGGTTTACGGGAGTTGATACTTGAGGAGGCACACGGTTCGCGGTACTCTATTCACCCAGGTGCCGCAAAGATGTACCAAGACTTGAGACAGCACTACCGGTGGAGGAGAATGAAGATGGATATTGTTAGGCATGTAGCTAAGTGCCTCAATCGCCAGCAGGTCAAATATGAGCATCAGAGACCGGGCGGTGTTCTTGAGCGTATGGTTATTCCCGAGTGGAAATGGGAGAGGATCACCATGGATTTTGTTATCGGGCTTCCTCGGACAGCGAGGAAGTTTGATTCGTATGGGTGATTGTTGATCGACCGACTAAGTCCGCACATTTCATCCCGCTTAGTACTACTTACTCATCGAGAGCGGTTGGTAGCGATCTTTATTCGGGAGATTGTCAAGTTTGCATGGGGTCCCGGTGTCTATTATATCCGACAGAGGCACCTCGGTTCACTTCTCAATTTTTGGAGAGCATTTCAAGCGAGAGACGGGTACGAGGGTTGAGTTGAGTACGCATTTCACCCTCATACGGACGGGCGGTCCGAGCGTACTATTCGGATCCCGGAGGATATGTTGCGAGCACGTGTGATTGACTTTGGTGGTTCATGG
Organism: Nicotiana noctiflora; assembly: GCA_032618575.1. Taxonomy (NCBI): domain Eukaryota; kingdom Viridiplantae; phylum Streptophyta; class Magnoliopsida; order Solanales; family Solanaceae; genus Nicotiana; species Nicotiana noctiflora. Next base: position 479,026 of record JASVEL010002291.1, on the reverse strand, counting down.
GATGAATTCTTACCACTTGCCGAGTTTGCCTACAACAACGGCTACCAGTCGAGTATTCGGATGGCCCCGTACGAGGCATTGTATGGCGTACGGTGTAGATCTCCCGTGGATGGTTTCGAGCCTAGTGAGGTTAGATTGATAGGGACCGAGTTAGTCCGGGATGCTCCGGATAGAGCAAAGTTGATCCGGGAGAGGCTTCGTACAGCACAGTCTCGTCAGAAGAGTTATGCGGACCGAAGAGTTCGAGAGTTGTCTTTCATGGTTGGTGACAGAGTATTGTTGAAGATTTCACCTATGAAGGGTGTTATGAGGTTTGGGAAGAAAGGAAAGTTGAGTCCCAGGCACATTGGTCCTTTTGAGATACTCAGGAGAGTTGGAGAGGTGGCATATGAGTTAGCCTTGCCACCCAGCTTATCCAGCGTTCATCCAGTATTCCATGTGTCCATGCTCCGGAAGTACATCGGAGATCCGTCTCATGTATTAGACTTCAGTACCATTCAGCTTGATGGTGATCTATCCTATGATGTGGAGCCTATTGCTATTTTGGGTCGCCAAGTAAGGAAATTGAGGTCGAAGGAGATTGCATCAGTTAAGGTGCAGTGGAAAGGTCGGCCCGTGGAGGAGGCTACTTGGGAGGTTGAGCAGGAGATGCGGAGCAGATACCCTCACTTGTTTGAGACTTCAGGTATGTTTCTTGACCCGCTCGAGGACGAGCGTTTGCTTAAGAGGGGAGAATGTGACGACCCGGCCCGTCGTCACGGGAATTACCACCCCGTTATGTTGTAAATACATGTTTTATAATTTTATATCAGTGTTAGAGTCTATCGGGTGAGTTAGGAGTGATTGGGATTGGAAATGAGGCATATACCCTTTGTGAAGGAAACTTGAATAAGGAAAGTCAACCCGAAGTTGACTATTTAGCTAGAGGGCTCGGAATCGGATTCCGATGATTCGGTTAGTTCCGGAAGGTGATTTGTGACTTAGGGGAGCGATCGGAATTGAATTTGGAGGCCCGGTGTAGAAATAGGCTTGAATTGGCTAAGGTTGAATTTTGGCGAAATCCGAACGGTAGGTGAGATTTTGATCCGGGGGTCGGAATGGAATTCGACAGTTGCAGTAGCTCCGTTAGGTGATTTTGGATGTGCCTGCAAAATTTCAGGTCATTCGGACATCGTTTAGTCGGGTTTTTGATTGAATGCGTAATTTGGAAAGTTTTAAGGAATTTAGGCTTGAATCCGGGTGTAATTGGTGATTTTGATGTTTAGGATGGTGTTTTTATGATTGGAACAAGTTCGTATCGTGTTTTAGAGTATGTTGGTGGTTTTCGTTGGGGTCCCGGGGGCCTCGGGTTGATTTCGGGGTCCAAACGGACCATTTCTTCTATTTTTGAACTGCTGTTGGCTGCTGGTTTTGTTGCAGACGGATGCTCTATGCGATCGCATAGGGTCATTGCGATCGCATAGAAGGATGGAAGTGAGCCCAGAGTTGTTCTATGCGATCGCGTAATAGGAGATGCGATCGCATAGGTATGGAAACTGGCACTATGCGATCGCAGGGTCATTTGTGCGATCGCACAGAAGAGATTGGAGGGGTGAGAAAAATGTTCTATGCGATCGCATAGCAAGGGGTGCGATCGCATAGGTTCGTCAGACTGTGCATTGCGATCGCATAGCTAGTGTTGCGATCGCAGAGAAGAAAAGATGAGGCCTGGAAGGTTGTGCTATGCGATCGCGGGAGAGCATTGCGATCGCATAGAAGGGGAAATTGGCAGGAAATTTAACTCTATGCGATCGCATAGGGTCATTGCGATCGCATAGAAGGAATGGTCTGACAGTGAAATTAAAACCAGAACAGAACCAGTTGCGGGTTCATATACCCAAAGCACCATTTTTGAGTTCTAGAGAGAGAAACTCACGGGAATTGCTGGTAATTCATCGGGGATTCGTTGGAGGTAAGTTTTGTGGCTTAATTACATCATTTTAACATGAAATCCTTGGTTAAATCCCCTGTAAATGGAAGATTTAAGGTGGGTTTGAGCCCTAGGCCTAAATTAAAGAAAAACACTGATTTGAGTGGGCAAATGGAGTCCGATTTTGGTAAATTTTATATGCCTAGACTCGTATCAAGATGAGGATTCCGAATATGTGATTTTTGTAATTTTTCGACAAGTGTACCAAAAGTCGGGTTTTGACAACTTGTGGGTTTGGATATAAATTGGGTTATTTCGAATGAATTTCGTGAAATTAGTGTATATTGATGCATTCTCTATGATTTTGAGCAGATTTGGCACCCGAGGAGATTGATTTGCGAGGCAAGCGCAAGGCGGATTGAAACTTCTACCGGTTCGAGGTGAGTGGTAGTAGTAAATAATGTACTGAGGGTTTGAAACCTCGTACTAGCACTTTACAGTGCTATATTGAGATGAGACACACGTTCTATGACGGGCGTGGTGACATTGTGATTGGGGGTTCGGACTTAGTCCTTCCCGGCTAATAGAATACCGTGTTGTATGACTGTTACTGAGATTATAACTGTACAATTGGGCTAATAGCCATGTTTGGGGCCTTGTGCCGATCTGTAGAGTATTAGGGAACCTATAAAGCTAGGTGACCCTTATATCGTGATTGGAAACATACACTCAACCGTAGCTCTAGCCGTATAGCATAATATGAGCCCGTACTAGACGTGTACATCGAGAGCTTATCTAGGGTGGAATTCCCGTTCTAGCTGAGTGGGCCCGAAAGGCCGAGTTTATATTGACTAAGACAGGGTCCAAGACCCACCGTGATATATTATATTGGGCCCGAGAGGCCAAGCATATATTGACCGGGATAGGGTCGAGGACCCATTATGAGGTATTATATATATATATACCTACATTGGATCGGGCCGCACGCCGCGACAGTATATATATTGGACCCGACCGCACGCCGCAATAATAAACATGTAATATACATGTAAAATACACGTGGGACGGACCGCACGCCGCAAGATTATCATGCGCTTGGCCGCAGTGAGCTCCTTCGAGTCCGAGTACCGCACACATTCTCGGTGAGCACCGGTGTATATGACGGGATCGGGCTGCACGCCGCGCAAGTATAGATAGATATATACATATATATATATATATATTGGATCGGACCGCACGCCGCAGTAATATTTGTGTGGATCGGGCTGCACGCCGCAGTATTATAGCGCTTGGGCCTAGGGAGCCCCTCCGAAGTCCGTATACACCCCCAGTGAGCGCCGTCGACGTCAAATGGAGCGGGCTGCGCGCCGCAGCAGTATATGTATTGGAGCGGGCCTGCACGCCGCAGCATTATACTTAATCATACCCTATTATCTACTTAAATACTTATACATTATAGACATAAGTATGTGTCTTTATATGTTGAGATGGCCGTACACCGTAGGGGTACGAGTGAGGGTTAGTTCGGGGTGGAATCTTGTAGAGATAAACGTAGATTGGAGGTTAGAGTACTACTATAGTGATGACGTACCTGTGAGGGTTGTCTTAGAACTGCTAAGTGATAGCACATGATTTCTTACCTTCAGTTATTATTTATTATTGTTACTCACTGAGTTGAAATATACTCACCCCACTCCCCTGCACTTTCTGTGCAGATCCACAGGTGCCCGAGAGCAGTTGAGACATTGTAGCTGCTGATCCTTGTCTACTTTTGCGGAGATTACTAGGTAGCTACCAGCGTCCGCAGAGCTTGTTTTCTCCTTCTTTATCATCTTGTTGATTTCCTATTTGCCTAGACTTGGTTGTATTAGGATGCTATTCTGTAGAGGCTCAGTCTCGTGACACCACGATATGTTTGGGACCGTATTTTGTATGTTTTACGTTTCGGTTATCACATGATATGATTAATTACTGTTTGAGTTTAAGTTATTTAATAATTGGCTGGTTTAAGGGATAATATGGTCGGGCTTGCCTAGCATTGTGTTGGGCGCCATCACGACCAGGGTTTGGGTCGTGACAACATACCTCAAAAAAGTAAAGTTGTTGTTGGCCGGAAGAATCTCTCTTCCTCAGCTTCTGATCAAGGTGACATTAGCGGTATCCTGAACGAATAGTGTATGGCTTGTTTTTTCTTCTGATGTTATGTATCCACTTTCCTTGGTTGATGTGTAGATCACAAAAGCAAAATGGTCTAATTGTTTTCTGAGGTATAAGTGAGCAAACATAGCTTCAGAACCAGATGGAAGATATCTACTATACTGCATGTTGATTGAGTTCTTAAGTACCATTTAATTGCGTACCTTCTTATTAGCATAGAGAAAGTTGGGTGCTGGATCTGTGTCGCTCCTCCTCCTCTTTATCCTGTGTATCCTGATTAGAGAATTTAAGGGCAACTAGTGTTGGTACACTGTCTCACGATCAGATCATAGTGATAGTAAAGTGGCAGCGACTATCTTGATGAATTAGACTGAGAATAGTTTCTTGAAAGAAAGCGAATAGTATATTTCTTTTACATAGCATCATGGAGCTATATGTTAGATCTGCTCACACAGTTACCTGATACTTAGTTTTATCAACTACAAGTAAGTTCTTAGTCTGGATGTGGTCCAAATATTTGGATAAGTTGTTTTGTAGATTGAATAGGTTCGGAGCAACTCCTGTTGTTGACAGGGACGAAACCTCATGGTCATAAGGGTGGTCAATTGACCATCCTTTGTCGACAATTACACTGTGTATATAGGTAAAATATTACGTTTTAGAGGTATATAACATATATTGAACACCTTTTATCAGGAATTTTTTTCACTTCTTTCAAATGTGAACACCCTTAGGGAAATTCCTAGCTTCGCCCTTGGTTATTGACAGTGCAAATCACTTTGAGTGTATAGTCTATGTCTGAATAAAGTTAATTGTTTTAATCAGTGATGAGATGCAGACATTGATAAAGCAAAGTTTGTTTTCATTTCATATTTGAAAGTATTTCCCTGCTTTTCTAAGCAGGTTAAGAGGGGCTGCATTGAAAATCTGTTATTCATATTATATGATCACAATTTCAAGGGGTCTTTATCCAATCCCTTTCTTGCCTCTTGAATATACTCTCTGATACTTTCTCTGTAGCAGCTGGGTCCGAGATAGAATAGAAAGTTTGAGTTCAGTTCTCTACATAGAAAATCTGCTGTTCTTATATCATAAGATCCCAATTTCAGGGCTGCATTGAAATTCTGCTGTTCTTATAATAGGATACCCATTTCAGTTGTGAGTGTCATTGTGTATCACATAAGTAGGCTTGCAGAAAATATCTTATATGATATATGCAGGTATACCTGCATTTACTGCTCTATCAAGGTGTCAAATGTCATCTAACAATGTTTGAAAGGGTCATTAGTAGTGGTCAGTCGGCTTTATAGACTAGCTATTTCTCAAGCTAGTTGGTTGAGCAATTCTGGATACATAAGTGTGTAATATTATTGAGAAAATTAGGTTGGACGAAATGCTATCATGAGTTGTTTCTTGGGTTCTCTCTTTTTTGGCTGTTGACTTATACTTCTTTGCTCGTTAATTTTGAACTTAATTTGGTGAAAAAAGGTCATCACGGTTTCAGTCTGTTTGCTGTCAAAAAGCTTACCTCTGATCTTCTTTTGCTCATATATTTTTCCATCTTTCTTTGACAAGTAGCTCTAAGATGAGTTAAGATCATTGGAATTTTGTTAAGCCTCATCGGAAGTCTGGAGGAAACTTTAATTACGTCCTTCATTTATGTTTGGTCCATGCAGATTCTGCAATCTCTTAACTGCAGTTGTTTCAAGTTATAATGTGATGTATGTTTTGACATTCAATATCGTTATTGCCATTTTACTCTGTTATATATTATGCGGTTGAATTCCTGACAATAACGGATCACCAACATATTTTCAGGATTTGTGGTTGAATTCCTGGCGATTCATTCGCAATAACTTTTTCTGTAAAAATTTACTAAAACATTTTTGCTTAAAAAATGATTCGAATCAATCAAATAACTCCAAATTTGATATACTCACTTTGTCAAACTCAATCCAACAATTTTAGATGGTCAGATTCAACACAAAATTTTAAAAATTAATATATCCGTTTTGCTTAGGGCTGTTCATGGTTTGATAGAAAACTGATTCAAACTATATTGAACCAAATCGATTAAGTAAATTGATTTTTTTTTTTTTTGATTTGGATGGTTTTGGTTTTGAATTTCAAACATCGATTATATTTGGTTTGGTTTTGCTTCTATTATAGAAATCCGAAAAAAATCGAACAGAATTGATTAATTATATAAAAATATGAATAATTATTGATATATGATATAATATCTTTTCATAAATAATTTTAAATACTTTATGCATTTTAATTATTATTTTGAATTTTGATTTATCCTACTTATATCTTAAAAGATCGCCTAAGGCCAAAAGAATAGGAATCGGCCAATTTTCTTTTCCTCAAGAGAATCTAATTCTCTAACTTATGCACATATTTTTTTCCTAATAAAAGAGTTAGAAAAAAAATCTACGACATGAGTAAATAAAGCAAACTCAAATTGCAAGACAAGAGTAACTAAAGCTTGAGAAAGTAAATTTTTAGTTTGTGTTTTGTTCATTTTTCATATAAACAGGTAAATAAACTTTCAGTTTCGAATAAATATATAAGAAAGCATAAATTTAGCAAATTATTTTCAGATTGTTGTGTAGAGTTGTTTTATTACTATCGACTTACCATTAGCTTACTAGGAACCGAAAAATCGAACCAAATCGAACCAGACCAACAACAACCAAACCGATGGTTTGTATGTAATTTGGTTTGGTTTTAGCTTTAAAATTTTTTAAACTGATTAAATTGGTTTGGTTTTGGTTTTAATAAAAAATCGGTCAAATCAAACCGTGAACACCCCTAGTTTTGCTTAATCCAACAAATGGAGATTCTAAGCATCCGTGCTTGTTACGGCTTGTCGAGGAGTCTGAGCATTCGTCACAAGAATCTCAAGTTATTAGAGATTCATCATATGAAAATATGGAGATTTTACTTAATTTCTAAAAGCCTAACTAAGTCTCAGGTTACTACAGACTACGTAGATTTCATTTTTATTTGTATAATATTGGCCATAAGTAGAGGCAAATCTATGCGGACGTGGGATAGTTCAACCTTTAAATCGAGCTTATTGTACATTTGAAATTAAAAGGGTTTCAAAATATAATATTTATCTAAAATTTACTGATTTTCACCTATATATATCCATGTTTCTTTCAAAAATATTGGGTTCGATTGAATCCATCCATCGTTAGCCTAAAATGAGCTTAAATGGATTGAAGGATTCAAATGGTCTGACACGAAACTTGTTTGGACTAAGGGTTAGCTACTATAGTTGTCATGGTAGATTACTGGACAAAGTACTCGTAAAACGTATGTTGAAATACTTTTGCATAATGATATATGCCCCATTTACCTCATAAAACCTGAAAATATTCTGTGTATCTAGACTTTGAATTTAGGATCACCACATAGTCTGTATTTTGCTCATGCCCTATATTTTACTCTTAAATATGTATTAATATTAAATTTAAACCCATAAAATTAGATGATATATGATAGAATTGTGAAGCTGAATCCTTTAAATTTAAATCATGGATCCGTCTCTGATTGCTTGCTGTATATTTTTCCTTTCTCTCCACACTTTCCACAGGCACCAGTCGTCCAAAATAGAAAGCATCGATCAATTACAAAGGTTAAATCCACTCTCCATCAAGTTATCTTGCATTAATCAAGGTTCATGCATCACTATCCAGCTGAACAAATTAACTTGGTTGGAGCTTTAATTTTCCATATCCCTTTTGTATACGGTTAAATCAAAGAAGATCGATTTTAAGGCTTCCATAGCGTTTTCGAGCCCGATCTCGATGACATCGAAGCATAGTACAAGGATCGTCCTCGAAGCATTCGCCTGGGGAAGGCATGTCGAAGACTCGTCATGACGCACCTCGAGGCAGCATGAAAATCGACGACCATTATGGAAAGGCGGAAGGCTTCCAAGAGCACGTGATAAGGACTGACAGAGTCTGCAAAGAATAATACTAATCTATACTGAGTCGTTATACAGATGTACCAGTAGCCTTTCCCCATCATGATTAGACAAATACTATGTAAGGATCCCCTCCTATATAAAGGGGACCCTGGTCATCTTGTAGAGGGATCTCACATTATTACACAACATATTGAATACAATACAACATTCTCTGCTATTTCCTAACACAATTGTTCTTCACATTTATTGTTTATTCTTTCATTGTTATTGTTCTTCATTACTGATCATTATTAACCGCAAAAGATATTTGAGGCCCTCATTATTATTGATTCTTCATCAATTGTTCATTATCATTAGCCTCATCTAGGCATCGAGACCCTCCTCCAGCTAGCTCAAGGCTTATCCTTGTAATCCTATTGGTTTGCATATTTTATTTTCTTTACTTACACTTAGCATCTATTGCCTAACAACTGGTGTTAAAATAAATTACGTATTTTTAAAACCTCCAAATCTAATATAATTGTAGTTACCATTTTCAAGATAAACAAATTTTCATGGCCAGGACCAGGAGTGTATAATATTTCCCGTGTTTGCAAAAAGATGGTAGCTTTTAACAGCAAAAAAGACCTTCGTTTTTCCAATCTCCGCGGTCAGATCACTAATACTCATTGGCTAGAAGCCTTCTTTGTTCCCAAACTATGTACGAAATAGCTTTTTTGGCCACCTAACCTTGCATTGATTTTAAAGTCTATATATGAACTTTCGATTTTTTTATTTTAGCACCTCGATTCAATCGATTATTTATAAGTGAACACCTCTCACCTTTGACTATGTTTATGTGCCATAGCACAACTGACATGGTCACGCTAATCACACAAAAAAGGTGCGTCGTTCGAATTATTGTACTTAAAAATAGTAAATCAGAATTAAAAATAAATAAATAAAAGACAAATAAATAAATAAATAAAATCCTAAATCCCTCCCGTAACCCCGTTTCCTCTCTTCTTCCTCCCCCTCCCCTAATATTTTCTTTTTCCGCATAGTTTCTTCCTACTCCCACACTCACAAGCGAATCTAGGATTTTAAGTTTATGAGTTCGTAAAAATATCTCAAGTTAATATAAAATAATAATTAAATTAACATACTAGGTTCCAAGCTAAATATTCTTATATATTTAATAAATTTTTCAATACAAGTATAGGATCTAGATAAAAGCTACTGAATTCATGGGACCCATAGTTATTGTGGTGGATCCGCCCCAGCCCCCACCCCGACCTCTTTTCTCTTCATGCAACTTTGAACAATTCCTTGGCCAGTCTTCATTTGTTCACAAACTAATCATTTTGGGGTTGGTTGGTCTATCTCATTTTTTCAATTAACGGCAAAGGTATGGTGGTGACACCGTTTTCGACAATCTTCTTTGACCGAATGAGATGACAAAATTACTAAAAACTTTCAAGCGTGGGAAGTAATAGATGCTTAAGGAGGACTGTTAGTTTTGATTTTAACGAGTGTCGCTGAGATGCCATTTTTACGAGGGGAACCTTATCGGAATTATTTTGATATTGTTTTTAGAAGATCTGATGGCTTTTGGACTAATTTCTAGACTGATCAAGTTTGGTTAAGATATGTATAGGATATGAATTGATCAGCTTTGAATTTTTACTATTGAAAATAGTGGTTGGGCAAGGGAAGATTTGGCGGAGCTACGGTGAAGAAGAAAATAAAGAGAACAAAAATTAAAATCTTTCTAAATTGTTTGGAAAAGATGAGACCCAAATATTACAAATGTCAAACAATAAATGATCTTAGTATCTGGCGTGATGATATTTATGTCAGTCAATTAAGATACACGCTCCGAGAGAGTAGTTTATTATACGTATTTTTATCAATTTGAGGAGCTAAAATGGAAAAATCGAAAGTTCATATATCGATTTTAAAATACGGTGCAAATTTAAGTAGCCTAGAGGCGATTTACGCCAACATTAATCAGAGTGGCTCAACGGATTTGGTGGCTTAAACTAAAATATATTAAATGACTCTAAAACTTCATTCATAAAATTCATATAATATTGAGACTGAAAAAGTCTACATTGCTTTGATCTAGTGATAAGAAAACAACGTATAATGTATGGTTAGGCGCACGGCATATGGTATTGAACTCTCCCCTATACAAATATATAGCATTAAGTGAAAAAGATAAAAGGGCTGAGCCTATTATCCATCGTGTGTGAAACCTTATGATACTTGTCTTGGAGATTTCTTAGTTAGAAAAGACGAAACACAAAGAACTTACTTTTTGATATGTATATTAATCAAATGTAACAAAAAGTACTAATTGTTAATTTATAGAATTTGAGTTAAAATTAAAAAGTAAATAACGAATCATATACTAACTCACTCAATCTCATCTTTACCAAATTTTATAGAAATATTAAAATTCAAAATATTTTATTAATAATTATATAAATATAAATTACAAATGTTATATAATAATGTAGTAGTATTTATATTTTTAAGGCCTTATGGCCCCAAGGCAAGAGCTAACCCTAAAGCCGCACTAATCCTAGTCCTATGAAGTATAGGACTAGCGCTACTTAAGAAAACGTTAAAATCCTAGTCCTAGGAACTAAAGGACTTCAGCTACTAATTATATAAATGAGTAACATACACATTGGCTATCACTTAAAAAAGAACCAAAATTCAGAAATAGTTTGTTCCATTAGTTCGTGTTATCATGACTACAAATTGGCAAATTGATCATCTTTCGCAAATTCCAGATGGTTTCGTATTTCCAATAAATGGTGGTAGGGATCAATTTGCTCCACATAACTTGTTTCGTAGTTTTGCTTTTACTGCTTCTGCTCATGCATATAATAATGGACAGACAACGTTTAATCAGAGTGAGGATCCATATAATTATCAGCCAACAAGTGAATACGTTGATGATGTTTATGTCTCCACTGATCTGGCAAATTATAGGAATTCCTCGCAATCAAGAAACGCTTTTGCTCCACATAACTTGTTTCAAAACCCTACTTTTCTTGATACATATGCTCAAAGTTCATTAGAAAAGGAGGAGATTATAGAAAAATGCATGAGAACACGAACCTACGGTGGTTCGACTTCAACGTCGACTTCTAATAATGTTGAAGTTAATTCAGTAGAGACAGTGATGGCTGCTGATGAAGAAGGAGAAATATGTGTTATTTGTCAAGGTGAATATGTAAATGATGAAATAATTGGTACACTTGATTGTGGACATGAATATCACGGAAGTTGCATAAAGAAATGGCTGCTGAGGGGAAAGAAAACTTGTCCAATTTGTAGATCTTCTGTCTTTTCATCACAGGAAAACAGTTTATAGAGAACCTTAGCTTGTTCTTAAGTTCCTAGAGATTTGTTTTTATTGGTCATTATATTGTTTGACCTCTTTGTAGTTCCTTTATTCACTTTGACATTTTTGGCTATATATGTATATGCTCAAAATTTATCTCATTAAATATATAGAATGGACAAGTTACTTAAATTGTTGATTTACATTAATATACAAGATGGTTTTACTACTTCAATTTCTGTAAAAAAATAATAATTTGGCACTACATATATAAACAATAATCGATAAGCCCTTGATTGGCAAGTTGTTACTATCTTGGTAAGCAATACATATGGTAAAACAATAAACCAAATCATTACCAAAAGATGAGCATTAACTAACAGCAGGAGAATGTAAATAAAGTGGATAATTGCCTCATTGGGAAGGTCTAAGAAGTGTTTAACAGTGGCAGTAGAATCATTTCTTGCTTTTAGGTTTAACTCATGTAACTTCTTTCTGAATTTCCTGGTTAATTTCCTGTCCCTCTGCTTGTTAAGGAAACCATAACATCTTATGTTGTTAATTTGATATGACCTGGATAATTTAGAATTATTGGTTAATATTTTACGGTACAACTGCTAAAAGAATCATTATGGATGCAATACATACCTCAGAAAAGTAAAGTTGTTGTTGGCCGGAAGAATCTCTCTTCCTCAGCTTCTGCTCAAGGTGACATTAGCTGAATCCTGAACAAATAGTACTGTATGGCTTGTTTTTTCTTCTGATGGGTTATCTTCTCGAAAATATTTGTTGTAGACCTCAAAGTGTTTGAGATGCAAAATGAGAAACATGTTGATTCTTCTCCAAGAGGAGTTACTTATAAAGCATGCAGAAACCAGGAGCACATTAACTTTTTTATTTTGTTGGGTGGAGCTAAAGAAAGTTTGAGGCGGAAATATGAATGGGTACATATGTATGTGTCACACATCTTATATATATGTACTACTCAAAATACGTCTTTAGATAAAGACAACTAGTTACGGGCAGATTTACCTTAGCAAAAGCGGTGTCACGTGATACCACTTTGTCAAAAATTTTTACTAATTATTTGTGTATAATTCAAATGAAAAACTAAGGAACAAATAAAAACAAATAGTTCTGTAGCTTAAGCAGTCAGACAGATGAAAATTCTATTTGAGGACGCAAGTTCGAACTTTCGTTTGCCCATTTTATGTTTTAATACTTTTATGCCCCATCTAAAAATTAAGTATCCTAAAGAGACCACCAAAATATAATTTTCATATCGGAGGGACGCTACTGCTTCCTTTGTTAGTTATATTTTGTTTATTGGTGTTTCTAATAATATTATATTATATTATATTTATTTATTTATTTACTCACGTCTAATAGTAATACCATTTACGAAAAATCCGGTGTACGCCACTGGTTACATATGATACATCTTATGTATTGTTTAAACATGTTTTCAGATAAAAGACAAGTAAATACATATGATACATGTATCCTAATGCACCCGTCATAACACATTTTCTAAAGACAAGAAGATGTTTATTATACAACTTATGTACTGCTCGTAATACGTTTCTAATAAACACTAATAAGAGAAAGGACGGATAAAGATTATTAGTGGGAAAGAAAAATAGAGAAGAGTAAAGATAGCATCAAGAATAATCATATGAGATGCATCATGTATAACGTGCAAAATACGTGTAGGAAACCATTTTAACTTAAAGCTTTGCATATAAGATTAAGTTTCTCAATTCTTTTCAAGTCTCTCCGGATTTGAACACTAACCCGGTAAGTCATATAACAATTATAAAGCACAAAAAGAGCATCAAATAAGGAAATGGGGCTACAACTCTCAAATCGACTAATCGGGTTGTCACACAAAACTGTTAGGGATATAATAGATATGCCCTAGATCCAATATCATATTTGATGATTTGAACATATTTTTGCGTACATTATTTGATATAAAATTTATATGGCATTTGATATTATTTTATCATTGTTATTAATTACTTGATTAATTTGATAAGGTCCTTGATTAAACTTTGAGATTTGTCATCGTGATAGAGATCATGATAATGAGAGCAAAGTCTCTTACAATTTAATCTAAATTTGTTCTTGATCGTAGGATTATTAATTTGGACATTAGTAATCCGGTTAGATCAATATTTATGTGATCGTATTTATGGGATAAAGATTAGTTGATCTCATTAACTAAATCACATAAGTAGATGATGCATATAGAGATATGATCATTGAACCGACTCATTGGATAATTCCTAATGGTTAGAATTACCATAAACTGTCAATAGGATATTCTCTTGAAGAATATGATGTAACAGTTTCCTTTGACCTGAGATCGTCATAGTAATTGACAAGTCATTTATTGTGCTTTGATACCGGACACCTATGGCCTTAGGGCGATAGTTGAAAGGATATTGGGTACGATTAAACACTTGTAGAATTAGTGATTGATCAAGATGGAATCTGTCAACTCTTGGTAATGAGTTTAAGCTCCATGTTGCCATGAATTATAAACGACCAAACTAAGACCTTGGCCAGGGCAATTGAATGAAAGAAGAAAAGGGTTTCTTAGGCCATTCAATGGTCGATTATATTTCACATGAATACATAGTTGGTCGCCTATTTGGATTTGACAGTTGAACCATATCCTAGGGTGATCCAGAGCTATAAGGACAGAAGGAATTGCAACATTATTCTTCTACTGGTTCTTGAGAGTAAATTGTATACTTCGTGCTATCCGGTCGTTAAGGAGTGTTGCTAGACGCCACCCTTGATTAGTATATTGAGGAGATCAATTTACTACCGGCTTAGTATTGAACCTATGGGGTCGCACACTTACGAGTGTTCTGATCTTTGCTAAAGGATTAATTAACTTATTATTTGATAATTAAATTAAGGAATTTAATTAGTCAAATAAATTTAGTTATTAATCCAAATGAAATATTATTATATTCTTTGCTAGCACAGAGGATATAATTAATATTGTGAACAAATTAAAGTTTTCTATTTGAAATAGAAAATTAAATTATCTCTTGGTTAAAATATATATGTGATATATATAATTATCATTTACTTTATATAAGAAATGTTATATAAAATATTAATTAAAAGGCTCATAAGTTAAAACCAACTTTGAGTTGGATTAACCAGAGAGTCCAAAACGGGAGGATCTCAAAATCCCATGAGTAAAGGGATTAGTAGTTTACGTATAACAGGACTTGTAATTGGCTAATTTGTCCTATTGGGAATAGGATTTGTATTTTATAATATAAAGTCCAATATGAAGAGAAAATCCTCAGGTCAGCCACGTTGGATACAGATACACACATCACCAAATAACGTGAGTAAGAAAAACCACTTTGTGAAAGTGAGGATACAATAAAAAGCCAAGAGAGAAAATACAATTGCAAGAAAAGTGTTTCTTGTTCTTCTATATTTGAGTTGAGATTTTTGAGAAAGATTTCAACACAATATTTCGTCAAATTTGTTCGTGAGTTTCATTAATCAAAGAGTTGATAGCAAGGATCGGTCTCGGTGTGGATACGCATAGAGTCTTCGCACTATCGAAGAAATTTTGAAACGAGACTCTCTCCACCAGGTACGTCTTAGATCCGATCTTTGACATGTAAATAAATTTTAAACACGAAAAAAATCTGCCTAGGATTGTTTTTGTCTTCCGCTGTGTGTTACGAACACCTATACGCAATCCAACAGTGGTATCAGAGCCATGGTTTATTGTGTCTAAAATTTATTTACGATTATATTTTAATATCATATTTGAAAAGTTCAAACCATTATACGTCTTGTGGAATAGTCAAATCGTTTGAATATTGATATTATTTTATTATGGATAAAATATGCATTCATATAACTATTGAGATAGTTCATAACCTGAATTTAAAATTTTGTATTAGATACAATGGGAATCTATAATATGTTACATGATTCTATTGTTATTTTTAATTGCTATTAGTTCATGAGATGTTAATTAATAATAATATTCTAGCATGAATTCTTTTTATGTGATATATAAGATAAACATGTTAGAGGATGTTGAATTTCGTTTCTATGTCATGTGCTTGTTCGTCACATAATTTTGAATTATTTATTACATGTGATGTAAATTAATTTAGGACTAAGCATGTAGACAACCTGAACTAAATTCACATGCTAGAAAAAGATTTGATCTTTATGTTATTAAAAATTGTTTTAGTAACAATTCCCTCTTACTAAATTTTGAGTTCTTAAATCATAAAATATAAGATATTTTATTATAGAGCTATCCATCAAGGTAAACAATTTTACTTATTTCTCGTTTATAAGGAGCGGCCTGACTACCAGGAGACTTGTAGTTCGAGAATATGTTAAAATTATTTATTGCATTAGATGCATGGATTGAAAGAATTATTCAATTTTACACTAGACGCCTGGACTACCCGGGGGAGTATAAAAATTTAATAAGTTCTTTGCTATCATGATGGTTGAACTCAACTATGCCAATAGGATCGACCTGACTACCAGGGGACTATTTGACATAGAGCTATTTAAGGAAATTGTATGGGGATACAATTGGTAAGAGTACCTACCTTTAAAATATATGTGAGAAACGACTTGACTTCCAAGGGGCTCATACATATTGTTAAAGGATTCCTTTACTCCACTAAAAGAAATAAAGATTTCGTAAACTATAATGAGGGTAAATAGTTTAAAATAATTAGTGAAAATATCATTTAGATAAAAGTCCATGTCTTTATGATATATGCAAATATGTTCTTATATTATTGCCTTTTGTTTTCTATGTATTAGATTCTCAATATGTCTGTTATATCACTACGTGGAATACTTGAGACCAACAAGTTGGTAGGACCAAACTTTGATGATTGGTACAGAAATTTGAGAATTGTTCTCATGCATGAAAAGCTTATTGATGTGATCGATAAGCCTGCCAAGAAAGTCCCAGATGAGAATGATGAGGATGGTACCAAGATTTATCAGAAATACTTGGAAGAATGTCTTACTACCAAATGCATCATTCTCGCTTCTATGAATTTTGAACTACAGAGGAAACATCAGGATATGGATCCAACTGCAATCATTGAACATCTTAAGAAGATGTTTGGTACACAAAGCAGAACAGCTAGATACCAGCTATCTAAGGCTTTATTTGGATCCAAATTGACTGGAAACTCTCCAGTTGGACCCTATGTCAATCATATGATTGATCTTATTGAAGAACTTGAGAAGTTGGGGTGCAAACTAGGTAAAGAGCTTTCTCAAGATTTGATCTTGCAGTCACTATCAGAATCCTTTTCACAATTTGTTATTAATTTCAATATGAATAAAATGGATTGTGATCTTCATGAGATGCTTAACATGCTAATTGATTATGAGAATCAACTTGCATCCGAGAAGAAGAAAGGAAATATCATGTTGGTTGGAAACTCTTCTAAGAAGAAGGGTAAGGGTAAAAGTAAACCCAAGAAAAAGCCTACTGCGCCCAAGGGTGGTGTGACCAAACCCAAAGGCAAAGAAGGCAAAGCTGACCAATCTGATGCTGCATGTTTCCATTGTAAGAAAATAGGACATTGGAAGAGAAACTGCCCGGAGTATCTTACAACCTTAAAGGACAAGAAACAAGGTAAGACTTTATTGAAAAATGTTTTCAAGGTTTCTTTAACTACTACTAATTCTTCATTGTGGGTATTAGATATTGGCAGTGGTTATAACATCTGCAATATGTTGCAGGGGTTCCAGATAAGTAGAAGGTTGAAGAAAAGAGAAGTTAATCTACAAGTAGGAAATGGTGCAAAAGTTGCAGCCGTAGCTGTAGGATCAATTTCTTTAATAATGCCTACGGGCAAAGTACTTATGTTGGATGATTGTTATTACGTTCCTAAATTTGTTTCGAACATAATTTCAGCTTCTATGTTAGACAAACGTGGTTTTCGCATTAATATAGGCAATGGTATTTGCTCTATTTATTATAGTGATAATTTATATGTGAATGGCTATCTCCAACATGATGTTTACGTCTTACCTAATGTGAATGCTAATTCGATTATGCATGTTTCAAGTCTTAAGAGGAAAAGAGATGATCATGTAAATCAAACATACCTTTGGCATTGTAGGCTTGGTCATATTGGAGAGAAAAGAATTAACAAGTTGTACAAGGAAGGGTACCTTGACAAGTATGATTTTGAATCATATCCAACTTGTGAATCCTGTCTCAAAGGAAAAATGACCAAATCTCCATTTATTGGAAGTGGAGAAAGAGCTTCTGAATTATTGGGACTAATTCATACAGATGTTTGTGGGCCCATGAAAATTCAAGCTAGAGGTGGATATTCTTACTTCATCACCTTCACTGATGATATGTCAAGATATGGATTTGTGTATCTTATGAAACATAAGTCTGAATCTTTTGAAACGTTCAAAAGGTTCCGTAGTGAAGTTGAGAAGCAGACTGGTAAAAGTATCAAAATACTAAGGTCTGATAGAGGTGGAGAATATCTTAGTGAAGATTTTACTAGATATCTAAAAGAGAATGGAATTCTCTCACGGTGGACACCTCCAGGAACACCACAACACAATGGTGTGTCTGAAAGGAGAAATCGAACCTTATTAGATATGGTGAGATCTATGATGGGGTTCACTGATCTTCCAATAAATTTATGGGGATATGCTTTAGAAGCAGCAACATACTTACTTAATAAAGTTCCCACTAAGTCAGTCTCTACAACACCATATGAGATATGGAAAGGATGTAAGCCTAACCTTAAACATATTAAAGTTTGGGGTTGTCCAGCTTATGTTAAGAGACTACGGTCCGATAAACTTGACTCAAGATCTGATAAGTGTAGGTTCATTAGGTATCCCAAGGAAACAATGGGATATTATTTCTATCACCCTTCTGACCATAAAGTGTTTGTGGCCAGAGGAGCAACCTTTTTGGAAAGGGAATTTCTTTTAGAAGGAAATTATGATGGAGAAATAGAACTTGATGAAGTTCAAGAAACTAATGAACCAACACAAAATAATGATCATGAGACCCAAGTTGAAGAACCTTTATTGGATATTTTGAAGTTGCCAAGGAAGTTGCCATCTTCAACGGTTGAAGTTCAAGAACTAAATGAAGTTCAAGAACAAGTTAATGAACCAGTTCCAAACCAAATTGAACAACAATCAAATCCAACACAAAGTGAACAAGTTGTACAAGTACCTCTTAGAAGGTCTACACGAGAACGTCATGTACCAACTAGATTAAATTTATTGGTACAAGATGATGTATCAAACGAGGTTGATCATAATGATGATGACCCCAAGACCTACGAAGAGGCTATTCAAAGTTCCGATTATGAGAAGTGGCAAAAGGCCATGGAATTCGAAATGGAATCCATGAAGGAAAATAAAGTATGGACTTTAGTTGAACCTTCAAAGGATATAAAACCTATAGGTTGTAAATGGGTTTTTAAGAAAAAGATTGGAGCAGACGGAAAGGTGGAGACCTACAAAGCCCGTCTTGTTGCCAAGGGATATCATCAGAAAGAAGGAGTCGACTATCACGAGACTTTCTCTCCCGTGGCAATGCTCAAATCAATTCGGATTTTACTTGCTATAGCAACATACTATGATTATGAAATATGGCAAATGGATGTGAAAACAACTTTCCTAAATGGTGAGCTAGAAGAGGATGTGTACATGACACAACCTGAAGGTTTCACATCTTCGTCTGATCATAATAAAATTTGTAAGCTACAAAGATCCATTTATGGACTGAAGCAAGCTTCTCGAAGTTGGAATATTCAATTTAACAAGACAATTGAAAAGTTCAATTTTGTTAGATGCGAAGAAGAACCTTGTGTATACAAAAAGGTTAGTGGGAGCACAATTATATTCCTAGTATTGTATGTTGATGATAT
The DNA here is from genome assembly GCA_032618575.1 of Nicotiana noctiflora. NCBI lineage: Eukaryota > Viridiplantae > Streptophyta > Magnoliopsida > Solanales > Solanaceae > Nicotiana > Nicotiana noctiflora. The sequence goes on along the minus strand of JASVEL010002291.1, from coordinate 459,725 downwards.
ATTACTCATAGGGAATGACATACCGGCATTGCAAAGTACCAAGATTTGGCTATCTGAACAGTTCTCCATGAAAGACTTGGGAGAAGCAGCTTATATATTAGGAATAAAGATCTATAGAGATAGATCTAGGAAGCTGCTTGGACTTTCCCAGTCTTTGTACATTGATACAATCTTAAAGAGGTATAACATGGATAATTCCAAAAGAGGCTATCTACCAATAGGCACTGGAATTACTCTCAGTAGGGAGGATTGTCCTAAAACACCCGAAGAGAGAGAACGCATGAGTAGGATCCCATACGCTAGTGCAGTGGGAGCTATCATGTATACCATGACATGTACACGTCCTGATGTGGCTTATGCACTTGGAGTGACTAGCCGATATCAGGCAAATCCCGGTGAGGAACATTGGAAGGTGGTGAAGACCATTCTTAAGTACTTAAGAAGGACTAAAAGACCAATTCCTCATCTATGGAGATTCTGAGTTGAAACTAGAAGGTTATACTGATGCAAGTTTCTCTTCGGATAGAGATGATAGCAAATCTATTTCTGGTTATGTATTCACTTTAAATGGTGTTGCAGTGAGTTGGAAAAGTTCCAAACAAGCTACGGTAGCTGATTCAGTGACCGAAGCAGAATATATAGCAGCTAGTGAAGCTGCTAAGGAAGCTGTATGGATGAAAAAGTTCTTAACAGAACTTGGTGTGGTTCCTTCAATAGAAGGTGCGGTTCCACTGTTGTGTGACAACACTGGAGCAATTGCTCAAGCAAAAGAACCAAGATCACACCAAAAATCCAAACACGTTCTGCGAAGGTATCACTTGATAAGAGAGATCATTGAACGTGGAGACGTCGAGATTCAAAAGGTCGATGGAAAGGAAAATGCTGCAGACCCATTCACTAAAGCTCTTGGCGCAAAAGAGTTTGACAAGCACAAGTGGAAATTGGGAATGAAGTACAAGAGCGATTGGCTCTAGTGCAAGTGGGAGATTGTTAGGGATATAATAGATATGCCCTAGATCCAATATCATATTTGATGATTTGAACATATTTTTGCGTACATTATTTGATATAAAATTTATATGGCATTTGATATTATTTTATCATTGTTATTAATTACTTGATTAATTTGATAAGGTCCTTGATTAAACTTTGAGATTTGTCATCGTGATAGAGATCATGATAATGAGAGCAAAGTCTCTTACAATTTAATCTAAATTTGTTCTTGATCGTAGGATTATTAATTTGGACATTAGTAATCCGGTTAGATCAATATTTATGTGATCGTATTTATGGGATAAAGATTAGTTGATCTCATTAACTAAATCACATAAGTAGATGATGCATATAGAGATATGATCATTGAACCGACTCATTGGATAATTCCTAATGGTTAGAATTACCATAAACTCTCAATAGGATATTCTCTTGAAGAATATGATGTAACAGTTTCCTTTGACCTGAGATCGTCATAGTAATTGACAAGTCATTTATTGTGCTTTGATACCAGACACCTATGGCCTTAGGGCGATAGTTGAAAGGATATTGGGTACGATTAAACACTTGTAGAATTAGTGATTGATCAAGATGGAATCTGTCAACTCTTGGTAATGAGTTTAAGCTCCATGTTGCCATGAATTATAAACGACCAAACTAAGACCTTGGCCAGGGCAATTGAATGAAAGAAGAAAAGGGTTTCTTAGGCCATTCAATGGTCGATTATATTTCACATGAATACATAGTTGGTCGCCTATTTGGATTTGACAGTTGAACCATATCCTAGGGTGATCCAGAGCTATAAGGACAGAAGGAATTGCAACATTATTCTTCTACTGGTTCTTGAGAGTAAATTGTATACTTCGTGCTATCCGGTCGTTAAGGAGTGTTGCTAGACGCCACCCTTGATTAGTATATTGAGGAGATCAATTTACTACCGGCTTAGTATTGAACCTATAGGGTCGCACACTTACGAGTGTTCTGATCTTTGCTAAAGGATTAATTAACTTATTATTTGATAATTAAATTAAGGAATTTAATTAGTCAAATAAATTTAGTTATTAATCCAAATGAAATATTATTATATTCTTTGCTAGCACAGAGGATATAATTAATATTGTGAACAAATTAAAGTTTTCTATTTGAAATAGAAAATTAAATTATCTCTTGGTTAAAATATATATGTGATATATATAATTATCATTTACTTTATATAAGAAATGTTATATAAAATATTAATTAAAAGGCTCATAAGTTAAAACCAACTTTGAGTTGGATTAACCAGAGAGTCCAAAACGGGAGGATCTCAAAATCCCATGAGTAAAGGGATTAGTAGTTTACGTATAACAGGACTTGTAATTGGCTAATTTGTCCTATTGGGAATAGGATTTGTATTTTATAATATAAAGTCCAATATGAAGAGAAAATCCTCAGGTCAGCCACGTTGGATACAGATACACACATCACCAAATAACGTGAGTAAGAAAAACCACTTTGTGAAAGTGAGGATACAATAAAAAGCCAAGAGAGAAAATACAATTGCAAGAAAAGTGTTTCTTGTTCTTCTATATTTGAGTTGAGATTTTTGAGAAAGATTTCAACACAATATTTCGTCAAATTTGTTCGTGAGTTTCATTAATCAAAGAGTTGATAGCAAGGATCGGTCTCGGTGTGGATACGCATAGAGTCTTCGCACTATCGAAGAAATTTTGAAACGAGACTCTCTCCACCAGGTACGTCTTAGATCCGATCTTTGACATGTAAATAAATTTTAAACACGAAAAAAATCTGCCTAGGATTGTTTTTGTCTTCCGCTGTGTGTTACGAACACCTATACGCAATCCAACAAAAACAAGAAGATCAGCACCGTCAAGTATCAACAACTATATAAAGAGAAAAAAAAACTTGAAGAAATTTATCGTCATTGGTAGTGGAAGCAAGAAAGTTCAACATTTATTACACGGTGGTAGTGAACAATGGAAAGTCACAAAACCAAGTTGTAACCTAACTCTATTGAAGATCTAAAAGAGCCCTTGTAATCCAAAGAAATTGAATGTAGGTAGGAGTAGCAAACGGGTGAGTTGGGTTGGATATGGTTCGGTTCGAGACGGGTAATGAAAAATGGATCAATTATCCGACCCGATTCATATGTAATACGGATAAAAAATTGGTTAATCGGCGGATATATGGGTAACTCATACTATCCATTACTTCTTTATATTGATCACTTTTGGGAGAATTCTTAGTCTCCCTAACTTGAGGAACGCCCAATTTAAGGCTTTACAAATATAAAAGTTAGATCTATTGGTTACTCATTGGTTATCCATTTTCTAAATGGATAATATCGTTCCTATCCATATTTGACCCGTTTTAAAAAAAGTTCATTATCCAACCCATTTTTTAATGATAATATGGGTGATTATCTATTTTCTTTGAACCATTTTGCTACTCCTAAATATAGGTATCATACCATAACTCGAACCAATATAAAATTACTCTGCCACATTTAGTTTAATTTATCTATTTATTGCTTAGTTATCTATTACATTAATTGCTTGCAGGAAAATTGGTCGACTAAAATACAATCTAATTAACTTAAGGCGAAATGGCCTCTTGGCCACATAAACTTGCAGCAATTTTAAAATTCGATATACAAAATTTTCCGTTTCCCATTTAAACGCTCAAATTCCTAAAACATATAACTAATAAACACAATTGACTGTTGGCCCATCCCATGTGGCGTCACTTGATCCTAGTCAGCCCCATGCGTGAATGTCACGACCTTTAGGAGCATCAGAGACCCCCTTTCCAACGCCCAACGGTCAAAAATAGGGCATGTTTAAGTGGGGTCTTATTCTTTCAATTGGATACACATTATCCCTCTATTATATACATTTGAAGCTTCATTTCTCCTATTTCTTAAAATCTGAAGCTTTCTTTAATTTTTTTTCTTTTACGAGATTGTGATAATGTATCAAAGTCCTGTATTTTGTCATTGTGGAGTTGAAGCTCATATTTGCATCACTTGGAAGCCAACAAATCCCGGAAGGAGGCTTTATGGGTGCTCAAACTATAGTTGAGCCAATTCTTTTAATTGTTTTAGGTTGTTTGATCCACCTCTTCTAGATCACTATAAACAGGTGATTTCAGCGCCGTTATCAAGAATTAAAGAGAGAGATCGACTACAACATAGGAAGAGGCTCAAGATTATTGTAACTTTAGTTGTTGTAGTAGCACTAATAATTGTAATTTTCTTCTTAGTGTAGTTAGCATTATTTCATAACCTTATGAACATTAATAAATGACAGAATAAATGATGTCTTTTTTGGAATGAAAAGCAATTTTAACATAAACAAACACGCATATATAAACAACCAAGTTCCATTAGCCTTTTTGGTTGATAAAATTAGCACTAAACTGCTGTCTAGTAGCAGAAATAGTTTGAACATTGTTCCAAAAGAAAAGTTATACTTAAACATACTTAAGTTAACCTACAAATTAAGTTATGCAACTAACAAACTTAAGTTATCACAAAAAAGAAGTATTCAGTCATTTTCAAAGTTGAGATTGGTTGATGTTTATTGGCTCAAGTTTGGACATGGAGACTGGCTTGGCTGAGATGAAGAATGGGCTTGAGGTGGCCAAGGATTGCTTGAATTATCTTCTCCTTAAATATTGTTGAAGTTGCCTTTGTGATATAGCATTTCTTCCTTACCACCTTAGTCTAGGTGCACTGTATCCAGGATCGATATTGGTCTGCCCAGCATCCACTACATTTGTAGGAGAAGAATGTATAATATCTCTTGATCCACACTTTATAGGAAGCCAAATTAGTACCCCAACTACTAATATATAAATAAAAATTCAAATCCTTAATGATCTTTCCAATTCTATCACTATTCCTGTTTCACTTAATAATATACCAAATCTAGTAGTTCTTTGTCACGACCCGGATTTTTCGCCATCGGAGTCATGATAGCCCCTACTCGTGGTAGCTAAGCAAGCCTACTCAATTACCTTTCCATTACTAAACAATTAATTTACAATTTATAGCATCAATATAGAGCATGAAATCTAACAAGAATAATAGCAGAAGTCTGATTTATAAATTTGAATCAAAATGCGGAACAATCAATAATAGCCTTTACCCAAGATTTGGTATCACATTACTCATGAACTACTAAGAATATACAAAATACAAAGGTCTGAAAGAATTATATATGTTGTCTGTCTTGAAAACAATGAGGCAACAGTCTAAAAGAGAACACAAAGAAGAGACACCGGGCCCGCGGACACCTGCAAGGCTACATCGGTCTCATGAAAATGAAAGCATGCTCCCGTACTAATGATGTTGCTACTCCTCAAAACCTGGACTTGTACAAAAATGCACAGAAATGTAGCATCAGTACAACCAACCCTATGTGCTGGTAAGTGTCTAGCCTATCCCCGATGAAGTAGTGATGAGATTAGATCGGACACCACATAAACCTGTGCAGTTATAGATATACAAGGGAAACAAAATACCAAACAACTAATAATATAGGAGGGGGAATCATGCTATGGGGAGATAACAATAGTAATAGTAATCCCAAATAACAAACTAAAGCATCTTAGATTCACAATGAACAAAGAATCAATACTCAATATAAACACATGGTATCAATAACTGTTGCGGCGTGCAACCCGGTCCATATTTACCATTGTTGCGGCGTACAACCCGACCCATATCATTTATTATGTCTCATTATTGTGGCACGCCACCCGACCCTCATATATTATTGTTGCGGCGTGCAACCCGATCCTCAATATTATTGTTGCGGTGCGGAACCCGATCCTCAATATCATTTAATAATCTGACTCCCCAAACAACATTCACGATTAAGGGGCATAAAAATAAGCAAATATTTGACAAGATCCCGACAAGGGAAAAGAAACCAACAAGTTCAACCAAACATCCCAGCAAGGAAATAAACAACAATGCTTTCTCTTTCTTACTTTTCTTATCTTATAATCCACTCTACCATTTTGAGCCAACGCGCTAAACAATCAAGTCATTTTATATACTTTCAATATTCGTATCACAATTTGAGCCAATGCTCCTAGGAATCAAATGATCATTTCACAGTTCACATGTTATTCACAACATAGAGAAATCCTCCAATGAACATGAAATTCACAACCAAATCATGATAATCACATTATAAGGACTCACGGTCACATGCTAGACACCAATGTATAGATACTCGTCACCATGACTATACATCATACTCGATCACATAGCAATTAGCAACAAGACTTAACTCATATTCCTTCAAGCTAGGGTTAAACCAAATACTTACCTCAAAGCATTGAAATCCGCTTAATCTTCAACTATCGCTTTACCTCGCGGTTTCACCTCCCCAAAAATTCCAAAAATGCCCCGGGCCCACATGGTTAAAACCCGAGGTTCGAACCAAACCCCGATTATCCATTTTCCCACGAATTCAAATATGTAATATGTTTTGAAATCGGACCTCAAAGTGAGGTCCAACTCCCCAATTTATAAAAACCATAGGTTCTACCCAAAAACCCCAATTTCACCCATGAAAATTCATGATTTTAAGTGGAAAACATGTTTAATGATGTTAAAGATTGAAATAATTGAGTAAAAATCAACTTACAATTGATTTGGGATGAATTTTGCTCTTGAAAAATCGCCTATGGTGTTTGGGTTCTGAAAGAATGGTGAAAAGTGATGAAAATTCGACTAAGTATAAAATTTGCTGGGCTGCGGATATGGGAAATGTGAAGCTGGGTTCGCAATTGCGAACCCAGCAGGTATTGGAATTGTGAAGTTTATGTTCGCATTTGTGAACATTGTGCATTTTGCCGACGCATTTGCAAAGAATAGTTCGCATTTGCGAACAACGAGCCTCCAAGTAGACTTCGCATTTGCGAAGAAAGACGTCGCATTTGCGACTCGGTGACCCTCGCAAATGCGAACATATTGTCGCATTTGCGACCCAAGCAGAGGTTTCCCCTTTTCGCATTTGCGAGAAATCTTTCTCAAATGCGAAAATATGAGACCTGACATGCAATATTTTTCCAAAGTTCAAAAAATGCAACATGACACCTATCCAAAACCCACATGAGCCCTTGGGGCCTCACACCAAATATGTACACAACCTCAAAAACATCCTACGGACTTGTCCGTGTGATCAAATCGCCAAAATAACATCAAAATCATTGAATCAAGACCCAAATTCATCATTTTTTTTCATTATAATTTCATAAACTTCAAACTTCAGATATTTAGGTCCCCAAACACGTCAAATGATGTCCGATTTTGACCAAACTTTACAGAAAGTGCTTAACAGATATTTAAGACTTGTACTGGGCATCAGAACCAAAATACGAGCCCGATACCACAGTCTTTTAATCAATTTTCATTTCTATTTTTCTTAGTAATTTCAGAAAAACAATTTCACAGAAAAATTCTTTTCTCGGGCTCTAGACCTCAGAATCGACTCCGGGCACATGCCCGAGTCTTATATTTTTCTACGGACCTTCCGGGACCGTGCAATCTCAGGTCCGAGTCCGTTTAACCAAAATGTTGACCAAAGTCAACTTTAATCATATTAATATAAAAATTTATTATTTTTCACATAGAATTCATATTTAGGCCTTCCGGCTATATGCCCGGACTGCGCATGCAAATCGAGGTAAGTAAAAATAAGGTTTTCACATCCTGCACGTCTAGGTGATGACCCTTTGGGTCGTCATATCCTCCACGTCTAAAATAACTGTTCGTCCTCGAACGGACAAAAGAAGAAGTACCTGAGTCGGGGAACATATGTGGATAACGACTCTACATACCAGACTCGGACTCCCATGTCGAGGCCTTAGGGGGCTGACCTCTCTACTAAACATGAACAAAGGGAAAACTCCTAGATCTCAACTAACAAACCTATCGGTCTAGAATAGTTACCAGCTCCTCCTCATAAGATAAATCTTTGTCCAACCGGACAATGCTGAAGTCTAACACGTGGGTAGGATCGTCGTGATATACTAAAGCATAGAAACATGAAAAACTATATGCACGGCTGATAATCTAGATGGCAATGCAAGTCTATAAGCCACCTCTACTACTCGATCAAGAATCTCAAACAGACCAATATACCTAGGGCTATGCTTGCCCTTCTTTCCAAACATCATCACGCCCTTCATAGGCGACACCCGGAGCAATACCAGCTCACCAACCATAACAACTATATCTCGGACCTTACGGTCTGCATAACTCTTCTGCCTAGACTGAGCTGAACGATGCCTCTCCTAAATGATCTTGACATTATCTAAGGTCTTCCTGAACTAAGTCTGCACATAATAACCGAGCCTCTCTTGGCTCAAACCATCCAACTGGAGACTGATATCACCTGCCATACAACGCCTCATATAGCGCCATCTGAATGTTGGACTGGTAGCTGTTGTCGTAGGCGAACTATACTAAAGGCTAAAACTGGTCCACGAGCCTCCGAAATCAACGACACAAGCTCGGAGCAGATCCTCCAAAATTTGTATAGTCCGCTCGGACTGACCGTCCATCTGAGGATGGGATGCTATGCTCAACTGGACCTGGGTGCCCAACTCTTGCTGAATTGCTCTCCTGAAGTGCGAGGTAACTACGTACCCCGATCCGAAATGATAGATACCGGCACACCATAAAGGCAGACAATCTCCCAGATATAAATCTCGGCTAACCTCTCGGATCAATATGAGATTGCCACTCGAATGAAATGCACTGACTTGGTCAGCCTATCAATAATGACCCACATAGCATCAAACGTTTTTCGAGTCAACGGAAGTCCAGTAACGGAATCCATGGTAATTCTCTCCCACTTCCACTCGGGGAGCTCAATCCTCTGAAACTAACCACCGGGCCTCTAATTTGCATGCTTGACATGCTAACAATTCAAACACCAAGCCACACACGCAACAATATCCTTTTTCATCCTACGCCACCAATAATGCTGTTGTAAGTCCTAATACATCTTCGCGGTTCCCGGATGAATGGAATACCGAGAACCATGGGCCTTTGCTAAGATCAACTCTCGAATCCCATCAACATTAGGCACACAAACTTGCCCCAGCAATCTTAAAACACCATCATCATCTAAGGTCACCTTCGTGGCACCTCCACGCTGCATCGTGTCTCTCAGGACACACAAATAGGGATCATCAAACTGCCAATCACGGATATGCTCCAAAGAAAAGAACGAGCGACTGTGCAAGCTAACACTCTCCTAGGCTCCGAAATATCTAATCTCACCAACCGATTGACCAAAGCCTGAACATCTAAAACAAGCGGTCTCTGGCTGACCGGGATATAAGCATGACTACCCATGCTGGCAGACTTCCTACTCAATGCATCGGCCACCATAGTGGCCTTACCTGGGTAATACAAGATAGTAACATCATAATATTTCAATAACTCTAACCACCTTTGCTGCCTCACATTCAACTCCTTCTGTTTGAACATGTACCGAAGGCTCTTGTGATCCGTGTACACCTCGCACGTCACGCTATATAGATAATGCCTCCGAATCTTCAAATCATGAACAATAGCTACCAACTCTAGATCATGAACTGGATAATTATTCTCATGGATCTTCAACTATCTCGAAGAATAGGCAATGACTTTGCCATCCTTCATCAATATTGTACCAAGCCTGATACGGGAAGCATCACAATAAACTGTGTAAGGCCCTGAACCCGTGGGCAAAACCAATATTGGTGCCATAGTCAGAACTGTCTTAAGCTTCTGAAAGCTCGCATCACACTCATTTGACCATCTGAACTGGGCACCTTTCTGGGTTAATCTGGTCATCGGGGATGCAATAGACGAAAATCCCTTCACGAACCGACGATAATAACCTGCTAACCCCAAGAAACTCCAAATTTTGGTCACTGAAGCTGGTCGAGGCCAATTCTTGAATGCCTTAATCTTCTTCGGGTCCACCTGAATACCCTCTACTAATATAATATGACCCAGAAATGCAGTCAAACTCAACCAGAACTTGCACTTCAAAAACTTGGTATATAACTGACTATCCTTCAGAGTTTGAAGAAACACACTGAGGTGCTGCTAGTGCTCTTCCTGGCTATGGCAGTACACCAGGATATCATCAATAAATACTATTAAGAATAAGTCTAGATATGGCCTGAACACTTGGTTCATTAACTCCATAAATGTTGTTAGGGCATTGGTCAACCCAAATGACATGACTAAAAACTCATAGTGCCCATACCGAGTGAGGAATGTTTTCTTAGGGACGTCAGACGCCCTAATTCTAAGTTGATGGTAGCTAGATCTCAAGTCTATCTTTGAAAACACCTTTGCTCCCTAAGGCTGGTTAAACAAATCATCAATCCTCTACAGTGAATACTTGATCTTTATCGTCACTTTGTTTAATTATCGGTAATCAATACATATCTACATCGAACCATCCTTCTTCTTCACAAATAACACCGGCGCACCCCAAGGAGAAACACTAGGCCTGATAAAACCCATTTCTAGTAAATCCTGCAACTGGTCCTTTAACTCTTTTAACTTTGGCGGGGTCATGCGATACGTCGGAATACATTGTGCGTGACATGATCTAGGGTCCCTCTCCACTCTAGTCAGGGCAATTCTAGCAAAGCCAAGGTCACGATCTTGGCATGACAATCCAAGATAGCATGATACGAGGACAACCAATCCATCCCTAATATAACGTCGAAATCCACCATAGCTAAAAGCAATAAACCAACACGGGTCTCAAGAACCTCAAACATAACCACACAAGAACGATGCACCTGGTTGACTACTATGGAGTCACTCACCGGTGTAGATACATAAGCCAGAATGTCCAAAGTATAACTTGACATAGCCAGGTAGGGTACAAAATAAGACGACACATATGAATATGTAGACCCATGGTCAAATAGCACTGATGCATCTCTATCACAAACCAGAATAGTACCTATAACAATGGCATTTGATGACTCGGCCTCTGGTCTGGCTGGCAAAGCATAAAGTCGGGGCACAGCCCCACCTCCCTGAACCATATCTCTGGAACGATCGACTACCGGCTGACCCCTACCTCTGGCGGTCTGGCCTCCACCTCTACGATCTCGACCTCCATCTCTATGATCCCTACCCCCATCCCTTGCTAGCTGGGCAGGCTGTGGGTTACCTGGTGCCTGAATTATGGGGTGAGGACCCTGCTGCTGCAACTGTATACCCCTCAATCTCAGGCAATCTCTCCTGATGTGACCATACTCACCACACTCATAACATTCCTCCGTATGATGAGACTGGCCCTGATGACCCAAATGACCTCCACGAAAACTTTGAAGAGGCTGTGCACTGATGGAAGTATGTTGTGCACTGAGTGACTACTGATCGGAATGCCCACAAAAACCACGATCACCTCGGGCACCTTGCGAAACCTGGAGAGCTAACTGAAAGGGCCTGGAAGGCTGACCCCTATCATAAGAAGCCCTGCCTTCAGATGAGGCACCACTGAATCGACCTGAGTGAAGGGGTATCTTGTCTGTCTTATGACCACCCTTGTGGCAGAACTATCTCGATTCTCCAGGCCACATTTACTGCCTCATAAAACGTAATGTCACTACCTGCCTCTCTGGCCATCTGAAGACGAATAGGCTAGATCAAACCATCAATAAAATTCCTCATCCCCTCCCTCTCAGTGGGGAGTATGGCGAGCATGGCGAGCTAGATCGATAAATTGGGTCTCATACTGAGTGACCGTCATAGAAACCTGCTAGAGGCACTCAAAATGCCTCTGTTAAGCATGCATCTGAGTAACGGGAAGAAACATTTCTAGATAAAACTCTGAAAATTGATCGCAAGTTAAAGGCGGCGGCCCTGCTGGTCTGGCTAAACAATAATCCCCCCACCAAGTCTTGGCGGATCCAGATAGATAAAAAGCCATAAAATTAACTCCATTGGACTCCATAATGCCCATGTTCCAAAGAACCTCGTGGCAGATATATAAGAAATCCTGGGGGTCCTCAGAAGAAGCTGCGCTGAATGTTGTAGTGAAGAGCTTGGTGAACCTGTCTAGCCTCCACAAAGCATCAGCGAACATAGCCGCTCCATCACTGGCCTGTGAAACTACCCTCGGTTGAACTACCACAGCTAACTGAGCCGGTGGAATCTAAGTCAGGGGAGCTACCTGCTCTGGAGTACGTGCATGAGGAATCTGGGCTCCTCCTCCAGCCTGGAAAGTGGCTGGTGCTATAAGAAGTAATCGTGCTTGGGTAACACTCTCCATGAGGCCAACCAACCGGACAAAAGCATCCTAAAGAACTGGGTAGCAATAAACCCCTCTGGGACATGAGCTGGGTTCACCGGAACTGTCTGGGTTAGGGGTCGAAACCTCCTCGTCAAGGTCAACCTGAGTGTCCTCCACTAGTGTTGTTACTGGTGGCTGGGCTTTACCCCTACCACAGCCCCTAGCATGGCCACGTCCTCTACGCCTAGTGGGAGATGCCTGGGGCTCGAAGTGCTAATCAGTGGATGAGGAAGCGCGTACTCTCTCCATTTATGAAAGAACAGAGTAAAAATTCAATTAGCATTGAGAAACCAAATCGCACGACAAGAAAGAACAAATGAGAGATTTTTCCTAACTTAGTAGCCCCTAGGGAGCGAGTACCAACGTATCCGTACCGACCCCTCAGAATCTACTAAGTTTGTTCATGAGTTATGAGACCTATATAACCTAGTGCTCTGATACCAACTTATCACGACACGGATTTTTCGTCATCGGAATCGTGATGGCGCCTACTCGTGGTAGCTAGGAAAGCCTACTCAATTACCTTTCCATTACTAAATAATTATTTTAACAATTTATAGCATCAATATAGAACATGAAATTTAACAAGAATAATAGCGGAAGTCTGATTTATAAATTTGAATCAAAATGTAGAACAGTCAATAATAGCCTATACCCAAGATTTGGTGCCACATTACTCACAAACTACTAAGAATATACTAAATACAAAGGTCTGAAAGAAATATATAAGCTGTCTATCTTGAAAGCAATGAGGTAACATTCTAAAAGTGAACATAAAGAAGAGACCGGGCCTGCGGACGCCAGCAAGGCTACCTCGGTCTCGTGAAAATGAAAGCCTACTCCCGTACTAATGTTATTGCTGCTCCTCAAAATCTGGACCTATGCAAAATGCGCAGAAGTGTCACATCAGCACAACCGAACCCATGTTCTAGTAGGTCTAGCCTAACCCCGACGAAGTAGTGACGAGACTAGACCGGACACCACATAAACCTGTGCAGTTATAGATATACAACGGAAATGAAATACCAAACAACTAACAATATGGGAGGGGGAATCATGCTATGGGGAGATAACAATAGTAACAGTAATCCCAAATAACAAACTAAAGCAGATTAGATTCACAATGAATAAGGAATCAATACTCAATATAAACACATGGTATCAATAAGTGTTGCGGCGTGCATCCCGGTCCGTACTTACCATTATTGTGGCGTGCAACCCGATCCACAAATACAACTATTCCAGCGTGCAACCCGACCCATATCATTTATCATGTCTCATTGTTGCGACATGTAACCCGACCCTCATATTTTATTGTTACGGTGTACAACCCGATCCTCAATATCATTGTTGCGGCGTGCAACCCGATCCTCAATATCATTTAACAATCTGACTCCCCAAATAATAGTCACGATTAAGGGGCATAAAAATAAGCAAATATTTGACAAGATCCCGACAAGGGAAAAGAAACCAACAAGTTCAACCAAACATCCCAACAAGGAAATAATCAACAACGCTTTCTCTTTCTTACTTTTCTTATCTTATAATCCACTCTACCATTTTGAGCCAACGCTCTAAACAATCAAGTCATTTTATATACTTTCAATATTCATATCACAATTTGAGCCAATGCTCCTAGGAATCAAATGATCATTTCACAGTTCACATGTTATTCACAACATAGAGAAATCCTCCAATGAACATGAAATTCACAACCAATTCATGATAATCACATTATAAGGACCCACGGTCATGCTAGACACCAATGTATATATACTCGTCACCATGCCTATACATCATACTCGTTCACATAGAAATTAGCAATATGACTCAACTCATATTCCCTCAAGCTAGGGTTAAACCAAACACTTACCTCAAAGCCTTGAAATCCACTTAATCCTCAACTATCGAATTACCTCGCGGTTCCACCTACAATTCACTCAAATCTAATTACCAATTGATAAATTACTTTAATAAACACTATATGAATCAATTTAAATGCATAAAAATAATTTTTCCAAGTTTTTTCCAAAAAATTCTAAAAACGCCCTCGGGCCCATATTGTCAGAAACCGAAGTTCGAACCAAAACTCGGTTACCCATTCCCCTACAAATTCAAATATATAATTTATTTTGAAATCGGACCTCAAAGCGAGGTCCAACTCCCCGATTTATAAAAACCCTAGATTCTATCCAAAAACCCCAATTTCACCCATGAAAATCCTTGATTTTAAGTGGAAAACATGTTTAATGATATTAACGATTGAAATAATTGAGTAAAAATCAACTTACAATTGATTTGGGATGAAGTTTGCTCTTGAAAAATCGCCTATGGTATTTTGGGTTTTGAAAGAATAGTGAAAAGTGGTGAAAATTCGACTAAGTATAAAATTTTCTAGGTTGCAGATATGGGAAAAGCGAAGTTGGGTTCGCAATTGAGAACCCGGTAGGTCTGGGAATTGCGAAGTTCATGTTCACATTTGCGAACACTGTGCATTTTGCCGAACTTCGCATTTGCGACCCAAGCGGAGATTTTCCCTTTTCACATTTGCAATGGAGGATCTGCATTTGCGAGAAATCTTTCGCAAATGCGAAAATACCAGACCTGACGTGCAATTTTTTTCCAAAGTTAAAAAATGCAACACGACACCTATCCAAAACTCACCCGAGCCCTCGGGGCTCCAAATCAAATATGTACACAACCTCAAAACTATCCTACAGACTTATCCGTGCGATCAAATCGCCATAATAACATCAAAATCATTGAACCAGGTCCCAAATTCATCATTTTTTTCATTATAACTTCATAAACTTCAAAGTTTAGATATTTAGGTCCGAAACACGTCAAATGACGTCCGATTTCGACCAAACTTTACAGAAAGCGCTCAACACATATTTAAGACTTGTACCGAACGTCAAAATCAATACGAGCCCGATACCATAGTCCTTCAATCAATTTTTAATTCCATTTTTCTTAGTAATTTCAGAAAAATAATTTTACAGAAAAATTATTTCCTCGGGCTCTAGACCTCAAAATTCGACTCCGGGCACATGCCCGAGTCCCATATTTTTCTACGGACCTTCTGGGATTGTTCAATCTCGGATCCGGGTCTATTTACCCAAAATGTTCACCAAAAATAAACTTTAATTATATTAATATCAAAATTTATCATTTTTCACACAAAATTGATATTTAAGCGTTCTGGCTACACGCCGGACTGCGCACACAAATTGAGACATGTAAAAATAAGGTTTTCAAGACCTCGTAAGTACGGAGTGAATGAGGAAATAGGTGATGACCCTTTGGGTCGTCACATTCTTTGGTCTTCCTCGAAGTCCACTACCTCTTGGCCTTCCTCTAACTCTAGCTATAATATCCTCAAAAGTTCTTGATCTCATACTTCTAGTACCCTGATGTAAGATAAAGTATTATCTTGTAATTTGAAAATTTTGGTCCTAATATAGATTAACTAAATTAACTAAAATGAATACTTATAGATGTACTTGCAACAACTGATAGTTGAGTATTTGTGGCCTGGCAGTTCCATAATCACTTGTAGGACCTGATTGTTGAGTTGTTGTTTGAGCAGTCTGTGATGGTTGAAAAGCACCAGCATTACTGGTTCCGGCTGTTCCAGATCCTTGTCCTTTATGAAATTTTCAAAATAAAAAATGAGATATAAAATTTTCCAAAATGAGACACAAATTGGCTACTTTACCAGGATAGGACCCCCTTTTTGTTATGGCCTACAGTCTTACAATTAGAGCATGTCATTGGTGTCCCTTTCCTTGATCTCTTACCAAACATCTTCTTAGGTTCATCTTGAGCTCTTTTTCTATTTTTCTTAGTTCTACCAGCATCTTGGTAATCACAGGAGGCTCAACAATTGGATTCTGTGTTGATGGCCACATCTCCATGTTGGTTATTAGCTGTATGTAACAACTAAAAGCCTTCAGGTATATTTTTTTCTTGTACCAATAGGTTACATAGTCAGCATGCTCAAATTTCTTAAATAACATTGCACATATTGCATGGGAGCATGGTATTCCTTTGAGTTGACATGATCTATATGTGCATGTATTATTGGAGAAGTCAACAATATATTTGTAAATGACATGTTGTATGTCATACCCAGTATTCCCATTCCATTTAAATTCATGCTTAACAACATATTGAGATTGTTCTATGTACCCCGTTGCCATAGGAGATACATCAAAAATCCACCTTGTTGAAAATTCTCTCAAAGTAGTCATCATCTCCATCACCTTCACTTTAATCTCTTCTAACATGGTTATGATAGACTTGTACCTAGCAGACAAGATCCAACTGTTAAAGGTCTCATGTATGTTGTTCTCCACGGAATCACAATTACTCCAATGTTTGAAGAATGCTCTACACCAAGATTGTTTCGCGTATCTCAACAAATCCTCAATGATCTTACTATCACTTAATTCTCCCAACTCATCTATCTTAGCCTTAAAATATGCTTCAAATAAGGCCTTTGCACATGCCCAAAACTTCTTCCTTCTTTCCTTTCCTTTCTATTTTTGTTTCCAATTATTCCATATGTGTCTTGCATATATTTCTGTGCTCAACATTTGGTAACAACTCAGAAACAGATGCAACAAGTCCCTTAAGCAACAAAAAATAATAATTTGAATATCATAAACATATATAAAGTATACATGTAATTAAAGGAAGAACAAGGGTGTAGTATATACCTTCTGCATATCGGAAATGATGGTCAGCCCCTCACCTTGGGATTCACTAAGCTGTAGATCATGTATCGGGAACCTAAAAAACCATAAACATGTGTGCTTTGTCTCTTTTTCCACCACTGCCCAGGCAACATGGTACATTTGGTTGTTACCATCTTTAGCAATGCATGATAGTAGCTCGCCCTTACATACACCCTTAAAAAATGCTCCATCAAATCCAATAATATTTGTACACCCTTCCAACCAACCAACCTTGCAAGCATGTAGACAAATGTAGATACCCACAAGCACCTCCTTACCAGGTATTGTCTCCTTGGAGGTCTTCACAACAACAGTGCTGCCAGGTTTTGTAGACCTCAACTGGTCAGCATAATCATTTATTCTAGCAAACTCCTACTTGTAATCACCAAGATACTAACCCATAACCTGATGTTTAGCCCTAGAACATATGGATTTTCCCACATACACACCATACTTTATCCTAATCAAATCCTGCAACTGCCTAAGCTTAATGTCAAGTTGGTTTATAAGCTTGTCCTTGAAATTTTTAGCTACCCATGCTGTATTAGCCATCTTGTTTCTGGTTGCTCTAAAACAATTATGAACATGATAGTAGCTCTTGATGCAATTCCATGTGTGTCCCTCCAAGCTTCCCAAAATATGACATCTATATCTTGTTGAGTTCACACATGTTGCCATAACTCTATGTTGCTCATTAGGCCTCAACTTAATTTGAACTCTTCTTTGTACAGCGTAATCTTGCAAAGCAGATCTGAACTGATTCACATTTTCAAACAACATTTCTAACTGGAAACAAATTTTCTTACAAGCAGGATCAAAGTATACCATACTACTATATCTTCTTGGTTGAGGGCTATGCACCTCATCTTCTTCATCTACTTCATCATTTGTATCCTCAGTACCTGGATCTGAACTGTACAAATATTGCTCATCCCCTCTCAACTTTCCAGCATATTTGGATCCCCTATCTTTATACATGTCTTCAAAACCAGGGTCTATACCTACAGGTCCACCAGGTATCTCATCAGTATTAACTTTAGAAGATCTAAATTACTACTCTTTGCATTCACTTTAGCATGTCTAGCAACAACAACTTCAGGTTCTTTTGTCTTTCCAACAATATCCTCATCAGAACCATATAATGACTCATCTGTATTATCTACAGAAAAAGCCTCATAATCTTTATCACTCTCACTACTTAGGTCATCACCCTCAGACTCAGTTGCTAAGTGAAAGGTATAGAAGTCACCTTCATTTTCACTAGAGTCTTCTATTTCAGAAGAACTTTCAGAACTTTCAACAGTCCTCTCTTTACCCTTCCTATGATCACCCCTATTTATATCATTGTTAGGTGGGTGTGTTGCCCTAGCATTAGCATCACTTGTTTGCATAGGTGGCTGAACATTAGTGGGGTCCACATTTAAACCATCACTCCTTAACATTTTATCCATGTCCAAATTAATACATGGTGTATTAATTGTGTGACATATATACACATCAATAAAATCCCCATCCTTAAGGTCTTGACAGAAAGCTAACATATTAGCATCATATTTTAGAAATCTAAATTTTCCTTTTTGGTTAATTTTACATGCATATTTATCTACTGTTAAGTACCCCATATCCTTAGCTTAATCATGAAATTGAATTATATGTAATTCATCAATATCACCTTGAAGAACAACTAGCCAAGTTTGACCATTTATATACCTTATAATTGGGTCAGCCACTAACCACCCTAGATGATGAAAATGTAATTTCACATAGACAGCTATTGAAATCTATAAAAAATGAGGGACAAGTTAGATACACTTTAACCCTAAAAAGACATAAACCTTAATAAAATGGGAGACAAGAATATTTTGTTATTCAAAAAAACCTAATTTTTTAATCCTAAATGCCAGATCAGTCATGAAAAAAGATAAAACCCAAAACTAAAGTGAACATACGACTGTTTTTCCCAAATATCTAATATAAAATCCCATCATATGTGCATGCAGACAAAAGCCCTAATATTTTAACCCCAGTTGCCAGATCAGTCATGAAAAAGACAAAAACCCTAATTTTTTAACCCTAATATAAAATCCCAAATTATTTATGCATGCAGACATAAATAGCTTTCATTATCAAACATTACCTATATTATTTCACAACAAATTAGAAGAGATAGATGAAAACGACATCAAAATAAATAAACTAACCTTCAGAGACTAACGTCACTGAAATTGAAAGCTTTGACGAATTTCGATCAGCTTTTCATTACAAGAGGGGGGACCCCAATCGTTTGGTTTTGGAGTGATTAAGGTTATTTTGGAAGGAGATGACCAGGTTAATTGTCACGACCCCAAACCCCGGTCGTGATGGCGCCCAACACATTGTTAGGCAAGCCCGACCACCTTATCCAATTACCAGCCAAGTATAATTAATACCGATTAATCGACGTGATTAGCCTGTTTTCATAACAAATCAAGAAGTGTAGAGCTGAAATACAAGAACACGATCCCAACCAAATCGTGGCGTCACAAGTCTGAGTCTCTACAAATGAGATCTGCTACAAAATCAAGTCTAACCGGAATGGAGACAACAAAATGATAAAAAGAAAGAGGTCGGGTACTGCGGACGTTGGCAGCTACCTCGAAGTCTCCACAGAATAGGGATAATAAAGCAGTTGCGATAGCTCGACTGCCCTCCTGAACCTGTATATCGACACAAAAAGTGCAAGGGAGTGGGATGAGTATATTTCAACTCGGTGAGTAATAATAATAAACAATAACCGAAAATAAGAACTCTTGTACTATCACTAAACAGTTCTAAGGCAACCCCACGAGGTTAGTCATCACTATAATGAGTACCATGATCTCCGATCCACATCTATCTCATCTAGGTCCCACAGTGACCACGTCCTCGCTCGTACCGCTACGGTATACGGCCATCACAATATATGGAGACATATACATCCGTCTATAACATATAAATATTTTAGTATATATATGAATATGAATAAGTATAATGCTGCGGCGCGCAGCCCGCTCCAATACATATACCGCTGCGGCGCGCAGCCCGCTCCAATACATATACCGCTGCGGCGCGCAGGCCCGCTCCATTTAACGTCGACGGCGCTCACTGGGGGTGTATACAGACTTCGGAGGGGCTCCCAGGCCCAAGCACTATAATACTGCGGCGTGCAACACGATCCACACAAATATTACTGCGGCGTGCAGTCCGATCCAATATATATTTGTATATATCTCTATAATGCTGCGGCGTGTAGCCCGATCCCATAATATACACCAGTGCTCACTGAGAATGTGTGCAGACTCAGACTCCGAAGGGGCTCCTACAGCCCAAGCGCAATAATACTGCGGCGTGCAGTCCGTCCCATATGTATATTACATGTATATTACATGTATATTACTGCGACGTGCAGTCCGATCCAATATATATACTGCTTCGGCGTGCAGCCCGATCCAATATTGGTATATATATATATAATACCTCATAATGGGTCCTCGACCCTATTCCGGTCGGTATATACTTGGCCTCTCAGGCTCAATATAATATATCACAGTGGGTCCTTGACCCTGTCTCAGTCAATATAGACTTCGCCTTTCAGGCCCACTCAGCTAGAATAGGGAATTCCACCCTAGGTAATCAGTATAGACTTGGCCTTTCAGGCCCGCTCAGCTAGAATAGGGAATTCCACCCTAGATAATCTCTCTCGATGTACACATCTAGTACGGGCTCATATTATGCTATACAGCTAGAGCTACGGCTGAGTGTATGTTTCCAACACGATATAAGGGTCACCTAGCTCTATAGGTTCCCTAATGCTCTACAGGATCGGCACAAGGCCCCAAACATGGCTTTTAGCCCTATTGTACAGTTATAATCTCAGTAACAGTCATACAACACAATATTCTATTAGCCGGGAAGGATCAAGTCCGAACCCTTAATCATAATGTCACTACGCCTGTCAGAGAACGCGTGTCTCATCTCAATATAGCACTGTGAAGTGCTAGTACGGGGTTTCAAACCCTCAGGTACATTGTTTACTACTACCACTCACCTCGAACCGGTAGAAGCCTCGGTCCGCCTTGCGCTTGCCTCGCAAATCAATCTCCTCGGTTGCTAAATCTACTAAAAATCAATGATAATATATCAATATATGCTAAATTCACGTAACCCATTCGAAATAATCCAAATTGCATCAAAACCCACAAAGTTGTCAAAACCCAACTTTTGATACGCTTCTAAAAAAATTACAAAAGTCACATATTCGGAATCCTTGTCTCAACACGAGTCTATGTATATAAAATTTACCAAAATCGGACTCCGTTTGCCCATTCAAATCATTGATTTTCCATAATTTAGGCCTAGGGCTAAAATCCCCCATTAATTCTTCCAATTTCAGTGAAATAGAGAAGGATTCTAAAATAAAAACACATATTTGAACCATAAAACTTACCTCCGATGATAACCCGGTGAAATCCCAGCAATTTCCCTTCACTTTTGCTCTCCAAGACTCAACAATGGAGGTTTTCAATTAATGAGTCGCGAATGAAATGCAATTAAAAGCCTTTTGTCCAGAATTTTTAACAAAATACTGTTCACCCCTGTTACTGTTCACAAGGTACTGTTCACGGGGTACTATTTACTGGGTACTATTCACGGGTACTGTTCATTGCAGCAGCTTTTTATCTAAATTGCAGCACAGTCATGTTTTACTAATATGGCTCTAACTCCATCATACGAACTCGAAATTAGACGATTCTTTTTCCTATGGCTCCGTAATTTTGATACGGATCTAGTGGTTCAAACAAAACTGAATTTGGAGCTCATTTGCTTAGTTCAATACCAATTTCGCTCGTTAAACAATTAACTCACATATCGCGTCAAAAACCCAATCGCAACTTGATGAAATTAAACCAAAATTTTCAGATCGGTCCTATAATTCATGATTTAAATTCTCGAAGTCTCGAAGTTAAATTTGGATCTCTAGAACTAAAAATAGACCTTTGGATCATTACATTTACGCTCAAAACTGCAAAAATCTTCCAAAAATGACCCGTTGGACATCCGAAACACACCCGAGACCCCCGAGACCTCAACCAAATATACAGATATGATCTATTACCTCATTCCAACTTGCTCGAATCATTAAATCACTATAGTTAACATCAAAATCGTCCGTTTTCAGCAAATTCAAGCTTAAGTTTAACTATAACTTTCAAAATTCTTATTCGATCAAAAACCCGACCAAACGACCTCCGAATGACCTGAAATTTTGCAGGCACATCCAAAATCACCTAACGGAGCTACTGCAACTGTCGGAATTCCATTCTGACTCCCGGATCAAAATCTCACCTACCGTCCGGATTTCGCCAAAATTTAACCTTAGCCAATTCAAGTCTATTTCTACACCGGACCTCCAAATTCAATTCCGATTGTTCCCCTAAGTCACAAATCACCTCCCGGAACTAACCGAATCATCGGAATCCGATTCCGAGCCCTCTAACTAAATAGTCAACGTCCAGTTGACTTTTCCCAACTATTCCTTCTTCTAAGAGACTTTCTGTCTCAATTTCAATCAAACTCAACCCGGATTGACTCAAACTCACCCAACATGCATATTACAACATCAAAAAGCATATAACGGGGGTAACGGGGTGATAACTCACATGATGACGGGCCGGGTCATCACATTCTCCCCAACTTAAGCAAACGCTCGTCCTCGAGCGGACCAAGAGGTCTACTGGAAGTGACCCAATAGCCGAATGACCTTACCAAGCATATATTCGGGGCGATACCACTTCACCCTATCTTTCATAAGTCCGATAACATAGTATAGCTGAATTTCCACAGTCTAACTGAACCATAAACCACATTGCACTTTCCGAAATCATATACCAGTCTGAATCCCACATCTATACTCAGAGTACACACGATCCAACTGTAATAGCCAACTCACCGCTCCGGGTGAGATCACATGATGTATCAAACAACCCGATCACTCGATACGATAGTCTCTAATCACGACAACTGGCCACAATAACCAAATACTAGCAGAAAGAACCTTTCTCATTAGCTAGAGTCTTATTCCAACACCTTCATATCCTGCCCACGGCAACTGAAGCACGCGATATACCGAACCCGTCTCTCGGGTCAACCATTCGTGAATCCATTTCCCTTTTAAAACTGATACCACAATAGGTTTCGGAGCAAAACCTCAATATTACCTTTCTAACGAGCTGAAATCATATATGCTCGCTCTCATTAATGACTCGAATGATCATTTCGATTATAACACACTACACTGGTGACATGACACCTCAGCATCGGCCTAGGCCACAACGAGCACAACACAGGCTCCAATAAGAACGATCTGAACACACTCGAATCATGACAACTGACTCGCACAAAGAGCCATAATTCAAATTCTTCAATACCATCACAACACATAACTGAGATTCTCGTCTCACATCACATAATAGAGTACTTGAATCCTCCTCGAAATGTCATAACATCACGTGGCCTTGCCACGACTCGTGATTCTATCCAAACACTATTACTCGTGGAGCACCTCAAGTCACCATGCTCAAAACGGTCAGCCACGCACATATCTCGGTCTGAACTCAAGAAATCAATCACACGCGGTGATACATTTAGTATATGCTATCAAATCCTGAATGGACACAACCGATGTGCTATTCCCCGAGCGATACCCAATACGGACTATTCCTCAGAAGAGAGGAAGTATTGTGTACAAGGTACATATAGGAAGCTATATTTCCCACATCACGATGTTGCGGCGCGCAACCCGTTCCAATAGCATACCTGTGGCGGCGTGCCACCCGATCCAGATACCATACATGTGGCGGCGTGCCACCCGATCCAGATACTATACATGTGGCGGCGTGCCACCCGATCCACGCATAAATCTAGCAAAAGGGAATGCACATCGACTCAAGTTGCTTATTGCAACAAACATGTATATATAGCCTCGAGCTCGGTCACGTGAAACTCATCCGACAAAGTTCCTCAATACCAGAACTGAATCAATGGTAGATACCTCTACACTGACATCCGCCACGAAGGCCCAACTGGCAAAGCAATACCTACCAACCGTCCGGTGGCTCTAGGGTACATCCACCCTGCTGGAGCATGATCTGATGCGCTCTGCCATGCAGTTTGCGACATGTTTCTGACATAGTCCATATCACATTAGTCTAGACAGTCTGACGTATGACAACCAGTCAACAATCGTATATCATTATTCAAATTCATCATATCAAGTAACGAGATAGCCACTAGAGCTTCCAATTTCCGATAACCGCTACACTGTGCCGATACACACGATATACCACCGATGCGTAGGCGGGTTACGAGAACTTCTAGTCTCCAACACATACATAACACAAGAATCACTATGCCTGATTCTGTACTTCACCGTGCAATTACATAACGCACCTCAAGCGTCCATTCATACTAAGAAAGCCATTCATAAATTTCACTATATCATCAACGACTCAATTATTATAGTCGATCCAACGGGAGTATACCACCATACCGCTAGATATTATCAGTTCATTTTACCTGGCCCTTTTGACCATAGACTCTGCCGAAATACTAGTATAGCAGTACCATTCTCCTAAATCACCAGGAAGATTGATTCTCAGATTATCTGCAGCTGCCCACGCTGCTTGAGGATTTTAATGACTCCCCATATAATATGAATTGATCTCAAAACCTTGAACATGTCGTTATCAACTTTCCATAACACATCGCATATACCATACCACACTAAGACAACAGGGAAAATTCATATCCCTTTCCCTACGCCGCAAACATCAGCGCACTCAACTAGTCAAGGACTTTCATGATCCCATATAGAGAAAACTCATTACACATTCCAAGCTTTACATACCAACAGGAAATACACTCATTTTCAAACCACGGTAAAACACATCACAAACCACTTTCTCCCAATTACATTGCATAAGTTAAATTGCCGGAACTGAGTCCTTATACCCATACCGGGTTACACAACTGCCAATACTCAAAAGCTTTATTGCACGATATCGGCGAGACTCATTACTTCAAACATATACCAAGAATTAATCGTATTCCTTATCATACCGTTTCGGTTTAATAACAAGTTGATCCATTTACCCAATTTCCTTTCTGATTCATCTTTAATTTAATACTAGTCTTTACTGTAGCACCACAATGACTCAACCCGTATTACCACACAAGACTCGCACATAAGACCATACGATCTAAGACCCATAGGCCACTGAATACTCTCTCAATTGTTTCCCAGAAATACCACGTTCTACTATACTTTGTTTTGAAGAACTTCCTACAATTTGAATTTGTTATCATTACCTTTCAATACGGATACAAAGAATCTCATCATCCCCATAACATAACAAAAGTCTTGATTTCTTCTAACGAAACCATGGTCTTTAGCCACGTACACAATCTTAAGGCACCTGACTGTTGCAAGCGTAAATCTTGAACACCGCAAGGCTATTCTCGGGCGTCATTCACCATTAACCAGTTATAATTCAACTGCCTTATTAAACAGAACCACTCGGGCCTTACTAGAACTCTGACATCGCAGAACATGATTACATACAAATACAATTAGCTATCTTTCTTTTCTATACGCTGAGCATTCCTTTCCAACAGTAGTTCAAAACACCCTAGTATCTCTTCACATCTACGAAGCACCATAACCTTTATCAGAATTTTCCCCAACATACTTGGAGACAGAACCAACACAGCACACAATAGTGCAATCAGTTAATCAATAACAACGTCCCCAATTTGGCTCGGAGCCATACGTCAAAGCATTTTTAGCCACTCATAGCATTATTACTCAAATGATGCCCCAATGTTACAGTGAGATTAAACTCGAGCTATTTACAAACTTTGGCGGAGACTCGAATCATCGGAAATCTTAACTCTTTTGTAATTCTCGTATTCATTCACACGCAACAGCTAAGCCCATTCCTCAGGCCACAACATCTTTTCTAAGTCCCAAATTTTTCAAAAATTTCGGCAGAGTTTCCTTTGTAAATTGGCCTATCCACCTGCCAGAGAATCACCAAACCATTCTAACAATACACCCACAACTCGACAAGACGTCACAATGTATTTCAACAACATAAATCTCAATACTACACGAATTATATCATCAACATTAGTACATGAACATGCGCTGCACCTGCTCAAATCATAACACATATACCTTTCACCATGATACACCTAGTACGACCAATTTGGTTTTCCTGCGTTTGAACTCATACTACCACACGTAAGGCACTTTATCTCCCATTATCAAACTGCCATTTGCACAATAAAGATCAATATTGATCGTAACAGATATAAGGATTGAATACCTTGCAGCTCACCCATTATCAAACTGCCATTTTCACGATTAAGATCAATACCGATCGCATGAATTTCATAATACCGGCTCGCGAAGTTAGCACCTCGATGCACAAGCCATAGACAAGGATCCGGCCTCAAGTCCTCCAGACAGGCCCAACATGAATTCACAAAGATTATATCTCGTCCCTCGATTGGGGAATCACAAGCTGTCAAGGGAAATTTATCACTAAGCACTCGAGTGCGCGTATCAATGTGCAGGAGAAATTTCAAGAATTACATCTCAAGCTGAATAAAACACGCATAATGAGAATTCCAAGAATTTGAAACTTTCCTAAAGGTTTGCAGCCTCCCGAGGATAAGTACAGGCGTCCCCGTACCGATCCACGAGACTCTACCAACCGGCTCGTGACTCGCGAGACCTGTTAACCTAGGCTCTGATACCAACTTGTCACGACCCCAAACCCCGGTCGTGATGGCGCCCAACACATTGCTAGGCAAGCCCGACCGTCTTATCCAATTAAACCAGCCAAGTATAATTAATACTGATTAATCGGCGTGATTAGTATGTTTTCATAACAAATCAAGAAGTGTAGAACTGAAATACAATAACAAAGTCCCAACCAAATCGTGGTGTCACAAGTCCGAGCCTCTACAAATGAGATCTGCTACAAAATCAAGTCTAACCAGAATGGAGACAACAAAATGATAAAAAGAAAGAGGTCAGGTACTGCGGACGTTGGCAGCTACCTCGAAGTCTCCACAGAATGGGGATAATAAAGCAGTTGCGATAGCTCAACTGCCCTCCTGAACCTGTATATCTGCACAAAAAGTGCAAGGGAGTGGGATGAGTATATTTCAACTCAGTGAGTAATAATAATAAACAATAACTGAAAATAAGAACTCTTGTACTATCACTAAACAGTTCTAAGGCAACCCCCACAGGTTAGTCATCATTATAATGAGTACCCTGATCTCCAGTCCACATCTATCTCATCTAGGTCCCACACTGACCACATCCTCGCTCGTACCACTACGGTATACGGCCATCACAATATATGGAGACATATACATCTGTGCTATAACATATAAATATTTTAGTATATATATGAATATGAATAAGTATAATGCGGCGGCGCGCAGTCCGGCTCCAACATATATCGCGCTGCGGCGCGCGGCCCGCTCCCGTACATATACGCGCGCGCGCGCGCGGCCCGCTCCGTTGCGTCGACGGCGCTCGCCGGGGGTGTATACGGACTTCGGAGGGGCTCCCAGGCCCAAGCACTATAATGCGCGGCGTGCGGCACGATCCACACAAATATTACCGCGGCGTGCGGTCCGATCCAATATATATATGTATATATCTCTATACGGCTCCGGCGTGCGGCCCGATCCCATAATATACACCGGTGCTCGCCGAGAATGTGTGCGGACTCGGACTCCGAAGGGGCTCACTACGGCCCGGCGGTATATTACTGCGGCGTACAGTCCGATCCAATATATATACTGCTGCGGCATGCAGCCCGATCCAATATATATACTGTTGCAGCGTGCAGCCCGATCCAATATAGGTATATATATATATATATATAATACCCCATAATGGGTCCTCGACCGTATCCTAGTCAGTATATACTTGGCCTCTCAGGCCCAATATAATATATCACAGTGCGTCCTTGACCCTGTCTCAGTCAATATAGACTTGGCCTTTCAGGTCCAATATAACATCTCATAGTGGGTCCTTGACCCTATCTCATCTCAATCAGTATAGACTTGTCCTTTCAGGCCCACTCAGCTAGAACAGGGAATTCCACCTTAGATAATCTCTCTCAATGTACACATCTAGTACGGGCTCATATTATGCCATACAGCTAGAGCTACGGCTGAGTGTATGTTTCCAACACGATATAAGGGTCACCTAGCTCTATAGGTTCCCTAATGCTCTACAGATCGGCACGA
The DNA here is from genome assembly GCA_032618575.1 of Nicotiana noctiflora. Taxonomy (NCBI): domain Eukaryota; kingdom Viridiplantae; phylum Streptophyta; class Magnoliopsida; order Solanales; family Solanaceae; genus Nicotiana; species Nicotiana noctiflora. The sequence continues at coordinate 431,305 of JASVEL010002291.1, read as the reverse complement.
GGCCCCAAACATGGCTTTTAGCCCTATTGTACAGTTATAATCTCAGTAACAGTCATACAACACAATATTCTATTAGCCGGGAAGGATCAAGTCCGAACCCTTAATCATAATGTCACTACGCCTATCAGAGAACGCGTGTCTCATCTCAATATAGCACTGTGAAGTGCTAGTACGGGGTTTCAAACCCTCAGTACATTGTTTACTACTACCACTCACCTCGAACCGGTAGAAGCCTCGGTCCGCCTTGCGCTTGCCTCGCAAATCAATCTCCTCGGTTGCTAAATCTGCTAAAAATCAATAATAATATATCAATATATGCTAAATTCACGTAACTCATTCGAAATAATCCAAATTGCATCAATACCCACAAAGTTTGCATTTGCTTATATTTATATTCTAGAGAAAGATGAAGTTCCACAAGAATGCTTTGTTAGTAAAACTTATTATTTTATTTATTTTATATAATAAATTCAAGCTAATTGAACAGAGACGATAACTTACATATATTGCAGAGTCTTAAAGATTGTGACTATTTTTTTTATTCCAAAAATACTTTTTATAAAATAGAAATTGTTACTTTCGTTAACTAATAACATATTATTTTTTATCACTTTTCTTTACCATTTCATGTAATATTTCTCATATTATTTTTAAATTTTATAATTTCTCTTCTCAATTACTTGGCAGCAACCCAATTCACACACATGCACCTTTACAGTTACACGTTGCACTCATACCTCACATTTTCGCCACGTCCACTGTACAATTGAAATTTACCAATTACACTCCACCCCCCCCCACACACAGTGTAATCCATCACTACTCAGATCTAAACGGAAGGGCAAATCGAGCTACCGAGGCTGCCGACGAAGCTCCTGTCGGAAGCTCTCCTTTTCGTCTAATTTTTTCTGGAATTCTCTATTAAAGGTCCATTTCTCAGCTTCTCTTTTTTGTTTTTATAGGTTCCTGATGCTTGTATGATTTTACTTGTTGCTCAGATGAAGTGATTATATGTGATGTTTTGTGAATAATTTGAAGTTCCTTAATGTTTGATTATCCGATAAAATACATTTGGTTTTAGTAACTAGTCTTTTGATTATTAGTTATTCAATTTGGATATATAATCTGTTGCTTAAGCAATTTCACTTATTAAAAGGTAAGTGGACCATTAGCTAAATGGAATAAATTAGGCCCACAGTCATTAGATGTGCACAAAATAGTTTGGGCTTGGTTTAACTGATATCAAATGTGCACTAGAGGTTAGGGGTTAGGGGTTAGGTTAAAGGGAATTAGGCCTAATGATCTTCTTGATAATTTTATCCATGTTTTTATATAGAAGAATTAATCCAAATAGCTGTCCATCTAATCTCTTAAATTAAAAATAGCCAATACATATATAATATTATGTATAGTATGTGTATAATTATGTATTAATTATGTACAAACTATGTATACCAATTAGAAAAATTAAGCAGTGAATTTGGATGGCTATTTGTGTAACAATCCCTTTTAATTACTTGGGTGGGTAGGGACACGTCTAGATCTACAACAGATTGAGTAGGTGAACTCAGGGGCCATTGGATTGGTTGTGTGCCTCCATTTGAAATCTCATGCACATTGTCCCAGGAAAATGCCCCGAAGTATCTTTGAATCGGGTAGCAATTGTACGGAGCATTCTATTTGGTCACCATCATTTAACCTATACTTACTTTTCAATAAAGTTTTAACGTGTACCCACTTTTTAAACAACTTCGGGCTTCTTTTTGACAATGATTTTATATGGTGGTGGTGAACTTATTTTAATGTAGTTTATGATGTTTTATGATGGTGAGATGTTATGAAGCTTTATTTTTTACTATTGCTTAGTGTTTCTTCTTTTTTTCTTAATTGCAAAATGGGTTCATTAAATTTACTGTTGTTTTGACAAATTGATGATTGAAGTTTGTTTCTCATGATATTTGGAGGTTATTTTTCAAATTTGAGCTCATTTGGAGTAGATTTAGGTATTAAATTGTATTATTGAATTATTATAATTATTTGTGGCAATTTGTACTTCAGGCGTATTTGGCTTTAAATGCATAAAAATGTCGGTTGCACTTCAGACATTTTGGTCTGAAGTGCATCTGAACTGCAGTTCTTTACTTCATATTTATTGGTCTTAAGTGTAGCAAAACACCTTTGACTTATTGGCCTTAAATATCGCAAAACATTTCTTGCACTTCAGACCATTTGGCCTTAAGTGCATTTGAAGTGCAATTTTTCACTTCAGACCCTTAAGTGCATGAAATCATTGGTTACACTTCAAACCTATTTGGCCTTAAGTGCATCTGAAGAGCAATTTTTCATTTCAGACTTATTTGCCTTAAGTGCATTTGAAATGCAATTTTCACTTCAGATGTATTAGCCTTAGGTGCATGAAACCATTGATTGCACTTCAGACCTATTTGACCTTAAGTGTATTTGAAGTGTAGTTTTTTCACTTCAGACTATTTTTTTTAAACTTCAAATCCGATAAGTTTGAAGTTGATCGTAAAGGAAATACGCTTGCCAACGTTTTTGCAAAGTGGATATATGTTTAATTGTGACCCCGAAACCGAATATAGATGCAAGGCCCTTGAATTGGAGGCCATACGTGGACTAGATATGTGGATGTTAGGGAAAGCATAGAACAGGGTAGACAAGATAGATTGGAATTCTCTTTTTCTATTATTTTGCTTAGGGACTGTAACAAATATGTTGAACCTCGTCCGCGTGCTTGCATGTCCAAATTTCACTTATTCTGTCTCTACTTACGTCAATATGAGTCAATCCACGTGATCCTGTCTTAACATTAACATCTCTTAATCCGGAGATTTGGTCCCTTACCAAATAAGAAACCCATTTTGGTTTTTCAAAAGGGATTTTGCTTTTTCAATAAACTAGTTTTTCGATAAAGACGACACCATTCCAATGTCGTATTTTTGTCACTTTCAAAGAAAATCTCCTAATATTTTATAAATACCTTTTCAGTAAAGAAACATGTTGGTTAAAGGGTGTATGACATGGGGTACTCGGCCATCCGATACCATCATGCATCATGCAATTGGTACATGAAAGAACATAAACACTAAAATTGCTCGAAAGTATTAAAGCAAAGCATAATCAGCAGATGTTATGAAGTCCTAAGAGACGGAGCCAGAATTTAAAGTTATCGGGTTCGTTTGAACCCGTCGCTAATACTCTCCCTCTGTCCTACTTCTATACAAGGCTTGTCGTGCAACTTGTAAGGATGCTCTTTCGAGTTGTTTCTTGTCTTCCTCCGTTTTAACTCCACAGTTTGGACTTCAAACATGTTGAAAATGTCGTGGAGTCCCTCTAACGCTTTAATTTGATTCTGTGTGGTAGCTATCTACTTCTTTTTTGTCTTTAGAGAGTGTAGCTTGGGTCGACGTTCAGATTGTGAGATTATGGAAGGATCAATCCTGATATGTTTTGAAATAAAATAATTGTCTAGCTAATATCCATAGGTGGAGGTAGTTAGATAAAAGTGACATTTCTACTATCAAACACCCAATTATATGTACTTTATCTCCGCCCCTGCATTTGGTCCGTGTTGCTTCCTTTTTATTCCCCAATCGTTATAATTTAAATAACTTTCAATATTAACTTGTAGGAGTATCAAGTGAAAACATAATTTTTGGAAATTGACAAGAAATTAATATTTAGTAAGTGTTGATAGTTATAGAAAGTAGGAAAGTGTACTGTAGTGAAAAGGTATTGATTGTCTAGAAAGTACGAAAGTATATTGCAATGAAAATATCAATTTGATTCTGGCTCCCACCGAGTAGACCTATAGTTACTTGAAATATGAGAAAAGTTTGTATTTAAACTAGATCATTTTGGTATTTTAAATATTTAGATTTTTTTTTTGGGCATAATACTTGTCAAATTCCAAAATCTTTCTTGATACTCCAACAAGTTCATAATGAAAGTATCACAATATAACAATTTTAAAAAACATGTACCTTATGTAGAAGGAGATAATATTTGATAGTAGGAATGTCATTTTTATCTTATTATCACTTTCTATTGGTAATAATTAGACAATTTTATATCCAAAGATTATATAAAAAATCTCAACCACTATTGGTTGTAGTTATACAATTACTGTAATTAAAATATACTCCATCTGTTCTAATTTTTTGTGAACTTGTTTGTTTGGGTATGGAGTTTAAAAATAATAAAGACTTTTGGAATTTGTGGTTCTAAATAATTTTAAAAGGGGTCAAAAGTATTTGTGTGGTTATAAAAACTTCTTATTAAGGATAGAACGAGACGTGTAACTTAAATTCTTTTCAAATATAGAAAGGGGTGTTCCAAAAAAGAAATAGGTTCACATAAACTGGAACGGAGTGAGTATATCACAGCATGTTTGGCGAGACTTCCAGATCTCCATATTTTGGAAAATGCTTTTCGAAAAATATACTTTTGGAAATTAGTAGTTTGTGCTTGGTGACTCTTTTGTGCACATTGAGCAAGATGGCTCTTGTTTATTTCCATTCTCAGGTATCATAATTTGATGTTGCTTTAGTTTGCCGACTATATTTATATGCAGGCATATGTTATACAGCAAGTGGAGTTTGAGCCTCTCCATCGAGACCTGATTTCTGGTTTTGTAAATTCTAATTTGTTAATCATTTAACTAACAATAAAGCCTCTGTTCACTGTGGCAAGGTGCTGAAGATGACATTGTGCCTAGTGGCATAGCTACATGCAAACTTTGTCGGAAAGTTATACCGCGTAAATAGGATAATATATATATATATATATAGAATGTTGAATCCACTTCTCTCATGAGAAGTACAAGTTCTCAAATCTCTAGTGTGGAATTTTTGATTTTTCATTTTGATTACATTGCATCTCCTCTTCCCAGCAATTCCCAAAATTAAAAGTGAAAGGTATAAAAATCTCTATGAAGGGTTTGGATCCTCTATTGTATATGCTGAATCCTGGAGCCTTGGCATAACTGTAAATAACTGGAAAAGTTGTTGCCACGTGATCAGGAGGTCATGGGTTCGAGCGTGAAAACAGCCTCTTGTGAAAACAGGGCAAGGCTGCATGCGGTCAGGTTCTTTCCTGGACCTCGCTTATAGAGAAAGTTTTGTGCACCAGGTAGTCAAGATGGAGTAGCCCTTGCAAATTGGATTGCAACATCCATCAACATTGAGTTTCAGGTTAAGGATATTCAGGCAAGTTGAATTTTTTGTAACATGTATGGTTTTATCAAGAATCGATAACGTTTTCTGAGAGCTGAACTGACATCCTCAGAGAGTTTTTAGAATTAGGCTAAGATAGGCTTTCTTTCTATCATCGATCATATACATGCTACTGAATAGTTCTGTTTGATCCGCATCAGTTCACGGTAAACAGGGGCGGAGCCAAAGTATTAGTTGTGGGTTCGGCCGAATCCAGTAGTGTTTGTTTAAATTTTGTATTTATATTAAAAATTACAATGAATATATACAAATTATTAATTTAGAACCCAGTAACTTAAAATAATTATAATCCTGAACCCATAAAGTTTAAATCCTAGCCCCGTCTCTGACGGTAAACCTACAGTATATATATGGACAAGGGATTTCTTGCATTTTCCTGTTAGTAAAATTAATCATGTGAAGCAACTACTTACAATTTAATTACGGTAACATCTAGCCCAAAAGTGACATTGTATACTTAGGGCTTAGGTTCGTACTAAAGCTTGTTCAGTATACCATCTTTCATGTATACAGTTAATATGGAATTTGCCTAGGGTGTTGCAGACACTGCTGCCCGAAGTGACACAAAACTTTACTGATGAAAATCCAAGGTCACCCTAAGAGAAAAACATGTCGGAAACACAGAAACGTTGTTTAAGAAACATCCTTAGTGCCATTAATGTTTAAGGAGCATATAAACGTAATACTCCCTTTGTTTCATTTGAGGTCCAGTACAGTTTCTTTTACAGTATGTTTATAAAAAATGTATCTTTTTTTTTTACATTTGTTAACTTTTTAGTAATTTTTCGCGTATATACATTTGTGTTGCACAAACAATAATGGTTTCAGATAAACCCGACTCCTAGAGGTGCATCAGTTGTTGGTAGGGGTGTACATAGTACGAGTTGGTTTGGATTTTTCAATTACCAAACCAAACCAATAGTGTCGGATTTTTATATCTATACACCAACCAAACCAACGAAATTGGGTTTTTCAATCTCGGGTTTTTTTGGGTTTTTCGTGTTTTTCGGGTATTCGGATTTTTTTTCTTCGATAAGTCTTCGTAGCACAAATATATAACTTGTGCTCCACGTACTTTTCCAATCCTACAAGGATACAATTATATAATGTATTGAAAGAATTACAACAAAATACACATCATATCACACAATAACAAAAAATGGCCCATATTTTTAAGTTTTACCCCACCTAGCATATATTGTACATATTTTGAAAGCACTTGCAAATTCAAAATTTGTGTTCTTACAACCATTGCTTCTAAAACCTATGGAGTTAATTCTTTGTTCTCACAACCATTGCTTTCTCTCTTTTTTCTCACATCTTCTACATATGATTCAAGTGGCCGTGTATTTTTTGCTTATCCTCTTATGTCACATGCTTGCAATACAAGAAAATTGAAGAGTAGAAGTCCACCATTGAAGACCATTCAAAGCTTTGATTTTGAATTTTTTTTTTAATTTGTTAGTTGTTTGGATTGGATGTTGTTCCAATTGATTGAAAATATCAAAAAGAGTTCAAAATTTAAATTGGAAGTGATTTGGAGTAGATTTGGGCAAGATTTAAGTGAAATTTCAGAAAAAACGTAAGGAAGAAGACGGAGTCAGATTTTTATATAATTATGTATAATCTTGTATAATAGTGTATATGTGTGTATAAACACACATTATACACTGTTATACACTTTATACATCTTTATACATCTTTATACAAGCAACTGTAGACGAACTTCTTTCACGATTTTCAGTTGTAATTTTTGTTCAAAACCAGTCCAAATCTCCATTAAATGACTTTAAATTTTATATACAACATCCTTATACTATTTCGAACAAGTCTAAATGACACCCACTCCAAATTTCTCATAAAATCAAAATCGGAATTTAAACCCACATATTTAAGCTTGTTAAAAATCTAATTTTCACCACCCAAATGAATTTGGTTTGTTAAATTAATAGTTGAGTCACAATTTCTATTCGAAAATTAATTTAAAAGTTTGAGGAATCTATTTTAAAAGTTAAATACTGATTCTGAGAACCTATTAGAGTTGGATGTTAAATCTTAGCATATTATTTTTGGGTTAGTTGATTGTAAATTGAAATATGGGCTATAAAATTGAAAAGCATGGAGTTCAATTGTTCTAGAGTGAAATTTTCCCTAATGTATTTTTCAAGAAAATACTACAATAATATGAGATGAGTCATAGCATTGTACTAAAATATTCAATAACAAAAAATACTAAAATCCATAAAGAAAATATTACTAAGTAATAAGCCATAATAAATATTAACATAATCTAAAAGTACTATATAAGTTATGCTTAATTAAGTACAACTATAAGTATATTAGTTCACAACTAACCACTAAAGAAAAAGATAAACTAAGTTATGCATTTTCAATATAAACAATGCAAAATTAAAAAATAGATATTCACAATATAGTCATTTCTAGTGTTGAAATAAATTTTCTTAGTTAGCATTAGTATTGATGTGAAGTTTATTAATGTTATTCCAAACTTGAAATAATATGTTTAAAGATAAAATTGTGAAAAAATTTAAGAAATATTTATGAATTGTATTAAAAATAAATATTTATATGTATAACATATTTGTAAAAATTGAATAAATGTAATATCGGGTTGGTTTGATTTCAGTTTGACATTTTTTAGTTAAAATCAAACCAAATCAATTATGGTCGGGTTATTTTTTCCAACACCAAACCAAGTCAAACCAACCCATGATCGGATTTTTTTTTTTGGTTTGATTCGAATTACCGATTTAGTACGGTTTATCGGTTTTCTTTGTACACTGGTATTAAGTATTGTCCACAAGTTGCAGAAAAGTGTTATTCTAGTGTAAATAAAGTAAGACTTGTTTCCATAATTTCAAGTTAGATTCAACATGGTATTAATACACGTCAAAATCTGCATGTTGCTCGTGCACAATGACTAAATCTAAGCAAATACCATGAAAACTAGAGCTTTCACCTAATGTCACTTATATCCAGCTGCGATTTGACAGCTTCAACTTACTATTTCATAATTATATCATTGTTTCTTATAAACATTTAATGATTTTTAAACCATCCGTACTGACTTTTACTTCATGTGGTCGTAGGAGGTTTGGCACGACCCCTACCACGTTTATTGATTAGCTAAAAGATTCAATGAGGGGCCACGCCACTTTAAGTAAAAATAATTTTGGAATAAAAATTAAGTACTGTTCTATTCTTTGTTTGGTTAGTAATTCCTGAATAAGTTATTTTAAGATTAAAAATAATACTGGATAACTTATACCAATCAAATGGTGAAAAATAATCTTAGAATGAGTTATTCTAAGATTAAACAATAAAACTGACAATTCTTGAATTAATACAATATATAAAACCATCAATAAAAAATAAAACTAGGATAAATAGTCTCAGCATATCTTGCAATGGGACTATAAAATGTACAACTACATATAAAAGAGGACCCAAAAGATCGCAAGTACAAAATGAAAGATTAAGATTTTATTCTGCGAAATGTGATTTTTTTATTTTTTTTTTTAAAATGGCCGTGTTTTAAAAATTGGCCTATTTCGCAGTTTTGTACTGCGAATTAGGCTATTTCGCAGTACAAAACTGCGAAATAGGCTGCAAATGGGGCCCACTTTTAATTAAAACTCATAATTCGTAGTTTTGTAGTGCGAATTTCGTTCAACAACTCTCAAAATTTCCTTATTTATAGACGACTGAACTTCATCAAAACTCTATCAACGCTTAAACTTCGCTTATTCTCTCTTCTCCTTATCAATCCATTTTTTATAATGTCTCAAGTTGCCAAAATAAGGGTTTCATTGTATTGGGGGGGTGAGGTTATTGTGGATAATAACTCAGTGAGGTATAGCTCTCCTCCACAGTGTCATGTTAAATTGCCGCTTAATATGCAATACAATACTTTGGTATCGTTGTTACGTAAAAAAATGAGTGAGCGGAGGCGTTCGGTTAGCATTAAAGTAACCGGAAGATTTCCTTATTCAGTGACTCCGCATGGGTTTGCTTATTATTCGGAGTTTAACATTGACGATGATGAAAGTCTTAGAGATTTTTGCGGGTTCCGGACGAATATAGAGAATACATTGTAATAAAATTATTAGAAATGTATGTGAAGGTTGAAGACCTTAGTAGTAATGAGGGAGCGCGTATAAGTGATAACCCACATTCATCGGATGGTTATTTTGGAGGAGCATTAGGCGGACAGGTTGGAGATGGAAGAGGTTCTCTTGATTTGAATTTGTCACCACAGGCGAATGAGGAGCCAGAAAATAATGTTACTACTTCGTATAATGAAGAAGACGATCGGTAAACTTAAATTTAGTGAAATCTTTTTCTTTATGTTTTATTTGGATTTGTATTTATAGTTCTAATTTTCATAGGGTGTATCGTCCGGAATTGAATTTGACAAATTATGACCACGTCCTTAGTTGGAATTTGCAAAAATCTGCAGTATTGGAGCACGGTGGTCCCTCTGGTAGTTATCAGCAACCTCAAGAAAGCCAACATGAAACTTCAAGACAATACGAGTTGTAAGTATAGTGATGTAGTGATATGTACATTTAAATTTCAAGACAATACGATTAGGATACTTAATTTTTTGTTGGTTATATGTAGTGAAAACGAGCTTCTTGAAGCTCCTGGACTAACACAGTTACCCGTACACGATGTTTTTACTCGTGACTTAGCAGATGCGCAGAGTCAAAAGGATGATAGTGATTACGATAACAATGCGAATGAGTCTGGTGATGAGACACCCTTCCGTGAGGAGGGTGATGATGTGGAGGGTGACAATGAGGAGGAGGAAGTGAATGTGGAGCCTGATTTGACTAGAGAGCATGTTCCTCCTCCCCCCCTGGTTAGACGAAGAGTGTATGAATCCCACGTGCCTTTTCATGAGAGAAATATTCCATACCTGGATAATTTTCCTGCCATGCCTAATGTTGATGCATTGACAAGGGGTTATGATGAATTACGATCGAAGATGTGGGATGAATGTAGACCAAGTGTTGTTACAAAGGGCATGTATTTCCCTGACAAAGCTCGCCTAGTTAGGGCTGTAAAAATCTATAGCATAAGGGAGTGTCGTGAGATGACGATAACTGAGTCAACTACGGATAGATACAAGGTTGTATGTCGCAGGTGGTTCTTGGGCTGTCATTGGATGCTTCGTGCTACAAAGAAAAAATCTGGTTTGTGGAAAGTTGGTAAATTTATTAGCGATCATAGATGTGAAATGGACACATTCAATGAGAACCACTTCAACCTGGATGTTGACTTGATTTCCCTTGTCTTGGTTCCATTTTGGGAAGTGTCTATTAGATTTAAGATTAAAGAGTGTATTACAGCTGTCCACAAGGAGTATGGTTGTACTATAAGTAAAAGAAAGGCATATCTCGGTCGCAAACGTGCCTTTGAACTAATTTATGGCGACTGGGATAAGTCCTTTTCAAATCTTCCCAGGTACATGGCTGCACTGCAACAATTTAACCCAGGTACTATTGTTGAATGGAGGCGCGAGCGAAGTCCTGGCAGGCCGGAATTTATATTCAACTATCTATTTTGGTCATTTAAACCATCAATAGATGGTTTTGTGCATTGTCGTCCTGTAATTTCCATAGACGGTACTCATGTCTATGGAAAGTATGATATTAAGCTTTTGATTGCAGTTGCTATAGATGCCAATGGCCAAATATTTCCACTTGCTTTTGCCATTTGTGCGAACGAAAGTGAAGAGACGTGGACGCAATCCTTGAACCACTTGAAGCAACACGTTGTGAAACAGCGTTCAGGTATTTGTCTAATTTCTGATCGGCATGGTGGTATTTTAAGTTCTGTACGTCACTTGCCTGAATGGCAGGCACCGCATGCATACCACAGTTACTGTGTGAGGCACCTAAAGGCCAATTTTCAAAAGAGATTTCCTGACAAGGCGTTGCATGACTTAATGTGGATGGCTGCAACTGAGCACCGACTCTGTAAATTCAATAGGTGCATGGAAGCAATCCGGTAGTTGGAACCACGAGCCTATAGTTGGTTGATGCAACATGACCCTCAAATGTGGACATTGCATGCTGATGGTGGCATACGATGGGGAGCCCTCACCATGAATGTGTCGGAGTCATTTAATGGCTTGTTGAAATCTGCCCGTGGACTGCCTGTCACTGCCATGGTCCGCATGACTTTCAAACAGAGTGCAGAGAGATTTGTTGAAAGGCATGCAGTTGCATCGTCATTGTTGGATAGAGGTGTTGAATTTATGCCAAAACCCATGGAAAGATTCGAAAAGTACAGGAAGCGAGCACAGTGGCATTCTTATCTTCAGTAGACAATGAACAAGGTGTTTTCGAAGTTAAGACTGGTAATCCTGGACACCGTGGGAATAATGTACATACGGTGAATGAAAATAGAAGGTTATGTTCGTGTGGGAAATGGACCATCTACCACATGCCGTGCCCACATGCATTGAAGTGCTTTCAACAAGTTGGCTATGGGGCAACAAACTACATTGATAGGCACTACAGTGTTGCAGCATACGTAGACACGTATAGTGGGAAGTTGCATCCTTTAGGTGCTGAGCATTATTGGCCGACGGAACCTTTTAAGTTGGTATGTAACAAGGAGTACTTGCGCAAGTTGAGAGTGCAAAAGAGAACACGTATACCAAACCAAATGGATGTTGGTGAGTCTGTTTATGCACGTAAATGTAGCATATGCTCCCAAACTGGACATGACCGCCGTAAATGTCCTTCAGGTGCAAGTTCGTCCAATGTACCCAACTATCAACCATAACATTAGTTCCTTATTTTTGTATTATTAGTTGTAATATATGTATGTAGTACCTTTTGTGCATTTGAAATAAAATTATTCTTCAAATTACGTATCTTGTTGTAATTTTCTTAATGTGATGTTGTGCAATTTTAAATAGTCTATAATAATACGAAAAGTGAAGTTATGAAAACCATGTGAATTGTCATGTCTATGTCATTTCGTCCAGGTAATTCATAGTTTAGTACTACGAAATGTAAATTTGTCGTTTTATTTCAAAAAAGCTAAAAATCATAGTTCAATACTACGAAATGTAATTCGTAGTTCAATACTACGAAATGTAAATTTGTCCTTTTATTTGAAAAAACCTGAAAATTATGTGATTTTTAGTGTCCTAGTAATTCGTAGTTCAATACTACGAAATGTAATTCGTAGTTCAATACTACGAAATGTAATTCGTAGTTCGATACTACGAAATGTAAAGTTGTCACTTCTTACGAAAAAGCTGCATTTTTTGTAATTCGTAGTTTAACATTACGAAATGCAATTCTTAGTATTATATAACGATTTATGTTTATGTTGCCTATAAATACGGGGCTCATTACCGTCATTACATGTGCTCAAAATCTTACAAAACGCAAATATTTCTTGCGAACGTTTGATATTTTGTCACGACCCGGATTTCCCACCATCGGAGTCATGATGGCGCCTACTAAATGGAAGCTAGGCAAGCCAAATATTAATTACACCTCCAATAATTACCAAATTATTATTAAGACTTATTATTAAAAACATATATATTACAGCGGAAAACTTAGTCAAATATGATAAAGACCACCCAAGCATGATACACTACCCAAGACTGGTGTCACAATACTCACGAACTTCTAAGAATAATACACATAATTGTCTGAAAGAAAATACAAGCAGCTGTTTATCTCGATTACATGAGATAACGGAATGAAAAGCATAGATAGTAGAGCTAGTCACAGTCTTGGCATGGCAATCTAAAATAGCATGATACGGAGATAGCCAGTCCATGCCTAGTATAATATCGAAGTCCACCATATTTAGGAGTAATAAATCAGCACGGGTCTCGAGACCCTCAATTACTATAATACATGACCGATGAACTCGATCAACCACAATAGAGTCGCCTACTGGTGTAGACACATGAACAGGAACACTCAGTGGATCACTGGGCTGAATCAAGTATGGTGCAAAATAGGAAGACACATACGAATATGTAGACCCTGGGTCAAATAATGCTGATGCCTTTCTATCACAAACCAAGATAATACCTGTAATGACGGCATCAAAAGACTCAGCCTCTGGTCTGGCGGGAAGTGCATAACATCAGGGATGGGCCCCGCCTCCCTGAGCCACATCTCTAGGATGATCAACTACTGGATGTCCTTTACCTCTGTCGGTGCGAGCTCCACCTCTACGGTCCCTACCTCCACCTCTATGATCCCTACCCCTGCCTCTAGCTGGTTGAGCAGCCTATGGATCACCTGCTGGCTGAATCATGGGGCGAGGACCTTGCTGCTGAGAGCTATCAGAAGCTCGAGAGCAATACCTGGCAATGTGCCTCATGTCGCCACACGTGAAATAAGCCTTTGGCTGTTGAGAATAACAGAGTGGTGGCGAACTCATAGGTGCTAATGGTGAACTGAAAGATTGTCGGTCAGAATACTACATGAGAAACCTGAAGAGCTGACTGATAAGGCCTAGGAGGATGGCCTCTATCATAAAAATCTCTATCTCCAGACGAGGTACCACTGAATCTACCCGAATTACGAGATCTCTTATCCGATCCATGTCTCGCTCCCTGTGACAGAGCCATCTCGATCCGGCGGGCTGCATTAGCCGCCTCCTGAAAAGTGATTTCAGTTCCTGCTCCCATAGCCATCTGTAGCCGAATTGGCTGATTCAAGCCATCAATAAACCTCCTTACTCTCTCCCGATCTGTGGGAAGTATGATAATAGCATGATGAGCCAGGTCCACGAACCTAGTCTCGTATTGAGTGACAGACATAGAACCCTGATGAAGACGCTCAAATTGTCTGCGCATAACCTCCCGCTGAGTTGCTGGAAGGAACTTCTCCAAGAATAATTATGCAAATTGCTCCCAAGTCAAAGATGACGATCCCGCTGGCCTGGATATGCAATAATCTCTCCACCAAGTCTTGGCGGAACCAGATAACCGAAAAGTAGCAAAGTCCACACCATTAGTCTCCACAATACCCATAGTACGGAGAACTTCGTGGCAGCTGTATAGAAAATCCTGTGGATCCTCTGAAGGAGTGCCACTGAATGTGGTAGTGAACAGCTTGGTAAACCTGTCCAATCTCCACAACGCATCAGCAGACATGGCTGCACCATCATTAGACGGAGTCGCAATAATAGGCCGAACTGCCTCAACTGGCTGAATCACAGGATCTTGAGCCTGGGGAATCACTGGCTCCGGAGTGCGCGTAGCAGGAGTCTGATTACCTCCTCCAGCCTGAGAAGTGGCTGGTGCTACCGGTAATAAACCTGCTCTGGTGATATGATCCATAAAACCTGCTATACGGACCAAAGCATCCTGTAGATCCGGTGAAAACACAGCTCCTCCTGGGACCTGAGCTGGGCCTACTGGAGCTGCTGGGGCTGGAACTTCCTCCTCGATATGAACCTGAGGTTCTGCCACTCGTGCTGCTGCTCGGGGCTGAGCTCTGCCCCTACCTTGTCCTCTAGGACGACCTCGACCTCGGCCTCTACCCCTAGCAGGAGCTGCCGCTGCTGGGACCTCGGGCTGCTGGTCGGTAGATGAGGATGCACGTGTCCTTACCATCTGCGGAAGAACAGAGTAGAAGTTCAATTAACATTCAAAAGATCAAGTCGCACGACTGGAAAGAATAAAGAGAATAGTTTCCTAACTTTGTAGCCTCTAGAGGATAAATACAGACGTCTCCGTACCGATCCTTCAGACTCTACTAAGGTTGTTCGTGAGTTGTGAGACCTGTGCAACCTAGTGCTCCGATACCAACTTGTCACGACCCGGATTTCCCACCATCGGAGTCATGATGGCGCCTACTAAATGGAAGCTAGGCAAGCCAAATATTAATTACACCTCCAATAATTACCAAATTATTATTAAGACTTATTACTAAAAACATATATATTACAGCGGAAAACTTAGTCAAATATGATAAAGACCACCCAAGCATGATACACTACCCAAGACTGGTGTCACAATACTCACGAACTTCTAAGAATAATACACATAATTGTCTGAAAGAAAATACAAGTTGTTTATCTCGATTACATGAGATAACGGAATGAAAAGCATAGATAGAAGAGACAACGGGTCCTGCGAACGCTCTGCAAGGCTACCTCGTAGTCTCGGTAGTCAAAAAAATCCACAAGTTGCTACTGCTGCTATGCTGCTGTCCAGTAACATGTATACGCGCAAAGAGCGCGAGTGTAGTATCGGCACTAACCGACCCCGTGTCTTGGTAAGTGTACGGCCTATCCCGGCGAACTAGTGACAAGGCTAAGGCCGGTCACCCACATAAACCTGTACGGTTGCAATATATATATATATATACGATACGATTATAAGGAAATACTACGCTCTGAAATAAGAGTCAATAACTCACGATATCCGAAATAATCTAATCAACGAATAAAACTTACTTTCATGTCTCAATTCCTCTTTCATTTCATATCTCGTGGTAGGCGTACCACCGGCTCCCAACTATCACGATAATTATATCTTGTGGTAGGCGTACCACCCGCTCCCAAATATATCAATAATTATATCTTGTGGTAGGCGTACCACCGGCTCCCAAATATAACAATAGGCTACGGCAACTATGGCCAATGCCAAGATTTAAATCACTTCGTGGTCGGCGTACCACACGATCCCATTTCTTATTATATAAGTGGTCGGTGCGCCACACGATCCCAATTCATAAATATATATATTACCGGCATTTAGCTAATAATCTCTATATCAACAATATTTATAATTACCGGTTTTAAACCAATAATTGATAATAATTTCAACAATTTATGTTCATTACCGGTATAACACCAATAACTCTTAATCAACAATTTATTCATAACTGAATTCTTATTCCTACAAACTAGGATAGAACAAACACTTACCTCGTAAGTTCACGAACGATTCAATCCGTAGAAATGCCTTTTCCTTTCGAATTTGACTCCAATCCAATCGTATCTATACACAATTGATTCAATATCATCAATTCTACTTAACAAACTAGTTCATATTGCTAAATATGATTTTTACAATATTCTGCCCGGAATAGTAAAAATCGACCCCGGGCCCACATAATCGAAACTCAAGTTTCGAACCAAAATAAGTTCACCCAATCTTCCATGAGTTCAAATATACAATTTGTTCTTAAGTTCGACTCCAAAACGAGGTCTAAATCGCAAATTCTTTGAAAGCCCTAACTATACCCATTTCTCAAGTTTCCAACCAATTTACACATGTTTAAGCCTAAGGATTTGATTGATGTTGATGAAAAATGAAGAAGACGAGTTAACAATACTTACCCAATGAACTTTGATGAAGAAATGCCTCAAAAATCGCCTAAGAGCTGTGGAGAAGAAAGGATTTTGTGAAAATGGGATAAAATCCCGTAAATGTTCTTGTTTTGGGGTATTAAATCTCTGGGCGAAATTTTACTCTATGCGATCGCAGGGCCTGTGATGCGATCGCATAGAAGAAAAATAAAATTACTCTATGCGATCGCGGAGGTCCTATGCGATCGCATAGAAGGAAAATGGATGAACTGAAATTACTCTATGCGATCGCAGGGAATGGTATGCGATCGCATAGAAGGAAATTCTGGGCCTCAGGTCTTACTCTATGCGATCGCGAAGGATAGTATGCGATCGCATAGGAGGAAAAGTGGAAGTTATGCGATCGCATGGGCTCTGTTGCGATCGCACAGAAGGATTTTTGGGACCTCTGATCTTTGCTCTATGCGATCGCAGCTTCATCTATGCGATCGCATAGAAGAAAATCTCTGTGCAAAAATTGCGAAGTTTCTGCTGCAATTTCAAGTTCAAAACCATCCCGTTACCTATCCGAAACTCACCCGAGCCCTCGGGGATTCAAACCAAATATGCACACTAACTCAAAAACATCATACGAACTTGCTCGCGCGATCAAATCGCTAAAATAACATCAAAATCAATGAATTGAGCCTTAAAACTCAAGAATTCTTTAAAATTTCATAATTTCCAAAATTTCCAATTTAAGGCCGAAACACGTCAAACGACGTCCGTTTTCAACCAAACTTTACAGGAAGCGCTTAACCAATATATATGACCTGTACCGGGCGTCGGAACCAAAATACGAGCCCGATACCAGTACTTTTTAATCAAAATTCAGTTTCATTTTCCTTAAACATTTTCAGAAAACAATTTAACAGAAAAATTCTTTTACCGGGGTTCTAGACCTCGGATTTCAATTCCGGGCATACGCCCAAGTTCCATATTTTTCTACGGATTTTTTGAGATCGTCAAATCACGGGTGGAGGTCCGTTTACCAAAAATGTTGACCAAAGTCAACCATATCAATATTAATATCAAAATTCTTCAACTTTTTCACATATTTCACATATTTCAACATAAATATTTTCCGGCTTTGTGCCCGGACTGTGCACGCAAATCGAGGCAACTATAAATGAGGTTTTCAAGACCTCAAAAGCTCGGAATGATTAATAAAACAAGTGATGACCCTTTGGGTCGTCACAATCTCCACCTCTAAAACAACCGTTCGTCCTCGAACGGACAAAAGAAAGAAGTACCGAGTCAGGAAACAAGTGTGGGTAACGGCTCCGCATATCAGACTCGGACTCCCAGGTCGATGCCTCAGGAGGCTGACCTCTCCACTGAACACGCACGGAAGGATAACTCTTCGACCTCAACTGTCGAACCTGCCGGTCTAGAATGGCCACCGGCTCCTACTCATAAGATAGATCATTGTCCAATTGGATAGTACTGAAGTCTAACACATATGTAGGATCACCATGGTACCTCCGAAGCATAGATACATGAAAAACTGGATGTACGGCTAATAAGTTAGATGGCAGTTCTAGTTTGTTAGCCACATCTCCCACTCGGTCCAGAATCTCAAATGGACCAATATACCTAGGACTGAGCTTGCCATTCTTTCCGAACCTCACCACGCCCTTCATAGGCGATACCTAGAGTAATACCCGCTCACCAACCATGAAATCCACATCTCTGACCTTACGATCCGCATAAGTCTTCTGTGGACTGAGCTGAACGCAATCTCTCCTGAATAGTCTTGACCTTATCCAAGGCCTCCTGAACTAAGTCTGTACCCAACAACCGAGCCTCTCCCGGTTCAAACCATCCTACTGGTGATCGACATCGCCTACCGTACAATGCCTCATACGGAGCCATCTGGATGCTAGATTGGTAACTGTTATTGTTTGCGAACTCTGCTAATGGCAGAAACTGGTCCCACGAGCCTCCGAAATCAATAACACGGGCTCGAAGCATGTCCTCTAGAATCCGAATAGTCCTCTCGGAGTGGCCATCCGTCCGAGGATGAAATGCTTGTACTCGGCCGAACACTGAGTGCCTAACTCTGCTGGACCGCTCTCCGAACCGCGAGATAAAGCTGCGTACCCGATCATAGATAATAGATACGGCACTCCGTGGAGACGAACAATCTCCACAATGTAAACCTCCGCTAACCTCTCCGACGAGTAGGAGACAGAAACTGGAATGAAATGTGCTTGACTTGGTCAGCCTATCAACAATGACCCAAACGGCATCAAATTTCCTTCTAGTCAAAGGAAGTCCGAGTAACGAAATCCATAGTGATCCGCTCCCATTTCCACACGAGAATTTCAATCCTCTGGAATACACCACCGGGTCTCCTGGTGCTCATATTTCACCTGTCGACAATTTAGACACCGAAGCGACATACGCAACGATATCTTTCTTCATTACGCGCCACCAATAGTGTTGACGTAAGTCCTGGTACATCTTCGCGGCACCCTAGGTGAATAGAATACCGTGAGCTGTGGGCCTCCGCTAAGATTAACTCTCTAATTCCTTCGACATTGGGCACACAAACTCGACCCTGCAATTTCAATATACCATCATCATCTAGATTTACCTGTGTGGCACCTCCCCGCTGTACTGTATCTCTCAACTCACGCAAATGAGGATCATCAAATTGCCTCTCACGGATACGCTCAAATAGGGAAGAACGAGCGACCGTGCAGGCTAACACCCTGCTAGGCTCAGAAATGTCTAATCTCACGAACCCGTAAGTGTTCTGTTTTGGGTATTAATTCACTGGGCGGAAATTTACTCTATGCGATCGCAGGGCCTGTGATGCGATCGCATAGAAGAAAAATGGGGACAACAAAATTACTCTATGCGATCGCGGAGGTCCTATGCGATCGCATAGAAGGAAAATGGATGAGCTGAAATTACTCTATGCGATCGCAGGGAATGGTATGCGATCGCATAGAAGGAAATTCTGGGCCTCGGTCTTACTCTATGCGATCGCGAAGGATAGTATGCGATCGCATAGGAGGAAAAGTGGAAGTTATGCGATCGCATGGGCTCTATTGCGATCGCACAGAAGGATTTTTGGGACCCCTGATCTTTGCTCTATGCGATCGCAGCTACACCTATGCGATCGCGTAGAAGAAAATCTCTGTGCAAAAATTGCAGAATTTCTGTTGTTTTTCCAAGTCCAAAACCATCTCGTTACCTATCCGAAACTCACCCGAGCCCTCGGGGATTCAAACCAAATATGCACACTAACTCAAAAACATCATACGAACTTGCTCGCGCGATCAAATCGCTAAAATAACATCAAAATCAATGAATTGAGCCTTAAAACTCAAGAATTCTTTAAAATTTCATAATTTCCAAAATTTCCAATTTAAGGCGAAACACGTCAAACGACGTCCGTTTTCAACCAAACTTTACAGGAAGCGCTTAACCAATATATATGAACTGTACCGGGCGTCGGAACCAAAATACGAGCCCGATACCAGTACTTTTTAATCAAAATTCAGTTTCATTTTCCTTAAACATTTTCGGAAAACAATTTAACAGAAAAATTCTTTTACCGGGGTTCTAGACCTCGGATTTCAATTCCGGGCATATGCCCAAGTTCCATATTTTTCTACGGATTTTCTGAGACAGTCAAATCACGGATCCAGGTCCGTTTACCAAAAATGTTGACCAAAGTCAACCATATCAATATTAATATCAAAATTCTTCAACTTTTTCACATATTTCACATATTTCAACATAAATATTTTCCAGCTTTGTGCCCGGGACTATGCACGCAAATCGAGGAAACTATAAATGAGGTTTTCAAGACCTCAAAAGCTCGGAATGATTAATAAAACAAGTGATGACCCTTTGGGTCGTCACAATCTCCACCTATAAAACAACCGTTCGTCCTCGAACGGACAAAAGAAAGAAGTACCTGAGTCAGTAAACAAATGTGGGTAGCGGCTCCGCATATCAGACTCGGACTCCCAGGTCGATGCCTCAGGAGGCCGACCTCTCCACTGAACACGCACAGAAGGATAACTCTTCGACCTCAACCGTCGAACCTGCCGGTCTAGAATAGCCACCGGCTCCTCCTCGTAAGATAGATCATTGTCCAATTGGACAGTATTGAAGTCTAACACATGTGTGGGATCGCCGTGGTATCTCCGAAGCATAGATACATGAAAAACTGGATGCACGGCTGATAAGCTAGGCGGCAAAGCTAATCTGTAAGCCACCCCTCCCACTCTGTCTAGAATCTCAAATGGACCAATATACCTAGGGCTGAGCTTGCCCTTCTTCCCGAACCTTATCACGCCCTTCATAGGCGACACTCGGAGTAATACTCGTTCGCCAACCATGAAATCTACATCTCGAACCTTACGATCTGCATAAGTCTTCTGCCTGGACTGAGCTGAACGCAATCTCTCCTGAATAGTCTTGACCTTGTGAGCACGTGATTTTTGCCTCGCACGAATTACTCCCAAAATATCAAAAATAAAAGAGTTTTGTTTGTTTACAATGATTGGGGATCACATGTTCTTTTTCTCATCGCTTGCACTTGGGGGGTCCGTGTCTGTTTGCTTAAGTTAACAATCAAAATACATATACCAAATACGTCGCATTTATATTTACAGGGTTAGTTCCGTACTTAGAAATAATTAAGTTTTATTTGGCGAAGAATGAAAAGTCATAAAAGGGGGGTATTTTTCCGTAATTCTTGTCATTTAATGTACAATTTGGTAGTTAATTGTGTTGATTGTTACCAAAAATTAATTATAGGTGCTACAAGTCGATTTGTTTACATATATATATATATATATATATATATATATATATATATATATATATATATATATATATATATATATATATATATAAATATATGTATGTATATGGATATATGTATATATAATACCATGGAGTGTAGTAAGGAGATCAGACTTGGGCCATAATTTAGTCCAAAAACCAGGCCCAAGCGAATCACATCTGGTCCAGTCCAACCCGTCTCCGGACAAGACCAAACGACGTCGTTTCTGTTTTTAATGAAGAGATCCAAGCCGTCGATCAACCTTGATCGGACGGATCACATTTAATCGCCCCATTCTGTTGATCCTGGCCGTTGGATTCTCATCATCCAACGGCCAAGATTAAAACATTAATTCTAATTACCCAAAAAACCCCCCAAACCCCTTAACCCGTTTCATTCCTCAGACCCCCCCATCCCCCTCGTCTCTCTCTCTCTCAACCTCGTCTCCTTCACAAACAACAAACCCTAGCGCCGCCTCCTCTCCCTTCGCCTGAAAACCCGGCGGCAACAACGCCGCCGGCCACCAAAGTAACACCACACGATCACCTCAACCCCGTCTATAAGAACCTGGCAACCCCTAATCTCGAATCAATCGGGAATTTCTCGAATCTTCATTTGAAGATTCGAGTCAAACTCGAACCCACGCCAAACCACCTCAACTTTGCACCATAGCCTCCCCAGACCTTCCCCACGACCCCACCAAGGTTAGTTCTCCTCGAATCTGACCAGAGCAAGTAAAGCCCCAAAACAAGCTCCAGGAACCCTAATTTTAAGAGGGGATAAATTGGGGGAAATTGAGGTCCGATGGATCTTAGTTTAGGTGTTCTCAACAGAGAACACCTCAATTAAGACCCGTTTGGCTTCAATAAATCGAGTTCGAATCCGAGTCGCCTACGTTTTTGAGTTTATGAGGTAAGACCTTCCTCTTTCTTTGTCCTTTCACTTCTGTTTGGTTTGTTAATGTTATTGAAGCCGTTGTTTTCTCCTAAATGATTCTGTTCTTCTCCTACTATCTTTCATTATGTTACTTGTGACGAATCATGACTGTTTGAATCGATGCTTTATCATGCTTGTTTAAACGGTTCGAATATGTTATAATCGATTAAACGAACATCGTCGATTAATTGAATGGGTCTGTTTGATTAGGACACTATGGCAGTAGAACTCATTATTGGATCGATATCACTATGGGATTATAGTTGCATTTGTTGGTTGATCATAAAGTAGAGATTAATAGAGTGTAGTTAATATTAGTTAATCAGAACTAACATTGTAGGATTAAAAAATTTTATCTTGCCCATGAATTGGACTGGTGGAACCTGCTGTACAGTAGGGTACCACCAGTCTCTGCAGTCCAAGGATTTAATAATCAAACCCATACTTAGACAACTTTAAGCAGCAAGGTCAGGGAATAAGATGGCAAAATTATTTCTTTAATTCTCCTGAGTGCTCTTAAGAGCTGTAAACACATGGGGGATAATTTGGAGAGGGAGGAGCTGTGTTTCTGGGGATATAAAAGAAGAAGCATTTCAGACAGAAAGGGGACGGAAAAAAAGAAAAAAAGGAGACACACATTAAGAAAAACAGACACACATACAAAAGGGGGTGGAGGACTGGATTTTTGGAGAGATTTTTCATACAGACAAAAGTCTTAGAGAGCAATATAGACAGTCATACCTGGAGAGACCTGAGGGAGAGAGATCTTAGACAGTGATAGAGAGATTGAAAAATAACTACTGTTTCATTGGATTCCTAGTTGAAGTTCACAGAGATCTCTTGCATAGCTTTTAGGGTCATTTGTTCTGTTTGCTGAAGTTGTTTGCCACTGGTTTGTTGAAGTCTGTTTGTCACTGGTTTGCTGGAGTTGATTGTCATTGGTTTGTTGAGGTTGATTGTGTGTTATTTGCTGAGTTTGATCGTGTCGAGCCACTGCCAGTGCTGTATTTGGCCACTGGTAGTACTGTGTTTTGGGGCTACTGCTTTGGGTTTGTTTTGGCTGTTTGTTTTGCCTGCTGAGTGACTGGTTGGTTGTTGCTTGGGTGTACTGTTGCCCTGTTGTTGCTGGTTGTTGCGGGCCTTGAATAGTTAAACTAGAAACATAGGTTTTTGTTTAAATTGTTAATCAAGTACTTACTAGAATATATACATATATACATGTAAAATGGAGATTTCGATGATAGCTACCAGAAGAGAAATTGGCAAAAGAAAGAAATATGTCATTCCTATCTTAGTTTCTGTTTGTTGTCACTCATGACGTGCATTGACTTTCAGGCAAGGATACGAAATAAATATTTTGTAAATCTATCCTAAACAAGAACAGTTAGTGAGAAAAACAGCATGCTTATTTTGGCGCATAAGACTTCGGATTGAGTTTCGAATGCTAAATAAAAGATGGCCCATATCGTTCCTAAGCCATTACATATATTTAACATTTGATTTGAAATTAGCAAATAAACAATAAGAGTTGGGTTTTCATCATCAGCCTGATTTGTAGGGGCAAGGTTCACTTAAAATTTTAAGTTCAACCATTTAAAATGAAACATAGCTTCATGTTATTTCCTTTCATTGCTAGAGACAAAAACAAGTAGAGAATATAGTTCATCTTAGGATAGGCCTTAATAATAACGAGACGAGCCTCGCCAAACGCAAACACACAATGGCGGGGCCCTCAAATTAGTCGTTATAAAAAGACTTAGACTTGGAGGGACTGTTTAGTGAATTTCACGGTCCTTTCCCAAAGTTAATAAAGACGATAGATTCTTTAGGCGCGATTTATAAGTAAATTACTTTCTTGAATGCGGGTGCGCATTTATGTGACCCAAATCTTACTCTCGGCGGAACTGAAATACATTAAAGTCGCAGGCGTACTGGTTGCGGTGCGGCTCGAAATGTGTTTTCGTGATGTCGCAATTCTTCTAAAAAATAAAAGCGAAGCATTAAAAAATACGTAGTTCAAATATATAAAGAAATCAGATAAAAGCAAAAGTACAGTTGAGCGACCGTGCTAGAACCACGGAACTCGGGAATGCCTAACACCTTCTCCCGGGTTAACAGAATTCCTTATCTGGATTTCTGGTACACAGACTGTAATACAGAGTCATAAATTTCCTCGGTTCGGGACTTAATCGGTGACTTGGGACACCATAAATCTCTCAAGTGGCGACTCTGAACTAAATAAACAAATCCCGTTTCGATTGTCCTTTAATTGGAAAAACTCACTTTGCGCCCTCGCGGGTGCGGTAAAAAGGAGGTGTGACAGCTCTGGCGACTCTGCTGGGGATTCTGTCTCTGAACTTCGGTTTCGGGGTCTAAGAATTCGAGCTTAGTTAAATTGTTGTTTTGTCTATATCTGATTTTATTACATGTTTAATTAATGTGCTACATGTCTACCGCTTTGATACTAGTTGCACTGTATATACAAACTGCTATATGTTTACCGCTTTGATATTGCGTGAACTGTATATAAAACTGTGCCGAAAACCCGTCTCTTCTTACCCCCGGGGATGTGCTTACTGGTTGAGACTCCCCTTTCTGTTAGTGTCAATACCAAAATAAGAAAAGAGGCAGGATAAGTTACAAAGCCGGACGATCCCGCGGGTCCCCGGTACGTAGCTCCCTCCTCAAATCCGAGTTGTCTGCTCGGGTACACGGTCTAGTACCATTGAAAAGCATCAGGATATTGATCCTAGATTTAGGACGTTTATTTGCATCATGTCTGACTTAGGGGACTCAACACAGGGGTTGGGTCCGTCTAGGACAGGTAACCCAAAATGAAAAGACCATCTTGCCATATCATATTTGTTGTAAGCATTTATTTAGACTGGCATGCTGACCGGCTTTTAATACGGAAGAAAAACAAAGGGAAATAGTATGGGGAAATAAATAATTTTTTTTAAAAAAAAAAAAAATATATATATATATATATACAAAAAATGTGTTTTACCAACAAGTCAACAAATTTAGTTGGCCGATAAAAAACGACGGAAGGTTGACTTTGCCAACAAAATGGTTTTCTTGACAAAATGTGTTTTCTCTAAAATAGTTGTTTCGACGGACCGAACTACGCGAGTTTGACTCTCACCGGGTGTGAGATACGTAGGCAGCCTTCAACGGGTCCAACTTCTCATCATCTCAAAATAAGTTTTCAACGACCATCTTTTTCATCAATCTTAATATTTCGACCAATCAATTCCTGTGGCCCGTTTCGTTTTTTAAGAAAAGATAGTTTTGTTTGGGTCAAATAAAGATTTCTCTTTCATCTAAAAATTTACCTTAATAAATGTGCAGAATGAGCACGAGTCAGAATACAACCGAAGCTATCATAAACAAGGTCCCCTTAAGTTTGCATAGGTGGTGGAGCGACTTGGGCGAGCAAGGACAAGACACAGTTAAGCTATACCTGGGAGATCTAGTGGGGCTACTAAATATTTCCCCGAGAGGAGACATCATACGAGCCTTGATCTCGTTCTGGGATCCAGCACACAGTGTGTTCCACTTTTCAGACTTTGAACTCACGCCAACATTAGAAGAATTGGCCGGGTATATCGGAAGACCAAAGGTCCCTATGAGGGAACAATATCTCATCGCACCGAGGGTAGTGACAGTACATAGGTTTTTGGATACTGTGAAAATCCGCAGAACTGTACACAACCCAGACTTATCAGAATGGTTCTGCACTTTAGCATTTCTATATGACAAATATGGTCATTATGGGGGCTTCAACAAACACAAAAACAAAATCTGCAGCGGAGACAACCAGTTAAAATGGGAGGAGCATAGACGCATCGCCTTCATGATAGCTTTCCTAGGTTCATTGATATTTCCTAGAAAAGATGGGAATATCAACATACAAGTGGCAGGGGTCGTCAGCACTCTGATGAAACAAAACAACAGTACTTTGGCTCCCATGATAATATCAGATATCTCTCGTGCACTCACTATCTGCAAAGCCGGAGGGGTCTTCTTTGAAGCTTGCAACGTACTGCTCCAAATATGGATGATCGATCACTTATGTCGTCGCCCGCAGTTTATGAGGTATAGTTTATCGGAGAAAACCTGTGTAGAAGAATTCCCTACGAGGGTCGAAGGACATGATTTGCCAGAAGGGATTAGTGGATGGATGCGACTTTTGCGTTCGGTCCCAGCCAGCAAGATAGAATGGACATTCGGCTGGCTACCCGTGGAAGAAGTCATATATGCATCGGCCACGGAATCATATTTGTTGCTAATGGGCCTCAACAGCATCCAGCCCTATGCACCAGGACGAGTATTGAGACAGTTGGGACGATGCCAAATAATCCCGAAAGAAGAAGACCTCAGCCTGCATGCAGTTGAAATTGGACCAGGAGGACAGTTCCCTGAAGCGTTGGTCCGAAAGATTTGGAGTGAATGTCAAACATTGAAGATAGACACTCGAGTGCGAGATCGAGCCCGGGGTGAAGTATCGTCGGAATACCTTGCATGGTATAGCAGAGAATTGGAGCATCAAAGGCCCACAAAAAGGCCCCACCTCAGAGAGTTTGCTGGAGCGTCACAAGAACAATGGGACTGGTTGGCCAGAGAAGAAGCTTATAGAACAAAGATTAGCAGAATAGAGCAACGGACCCAGGAGCTCCAATTTGAAATGGATATGCAAGCCGCCGCCAACGAAGGAGATAAAAAGAAGTTGGCAAAAGAAAATGACTTTTTGAGAGCTCAAATCCAGCAAATGAAAAGGGATGCTGACAGACAGTTGAGGAGTCGAGCGGACGAAAAATTGATAAAGGGTTTGAGAAGCCAAGTTGCCGAGGTACAAAGAGAATTGGAAGAGTCAAAAGCCCAAACAATGAGGATCCGTGCTAGCTGGAAAAAGGAGGCACATCAACATGCACTTCACCTACAACGGATGGAAGAAGATTACACTGAGACCATCACTAGTCTAAGGGAGGCAAATGTTATCCTCAGGGAGCGGGTTTTCAAGCAAGCCCGAGATGCTAGAACAGACCTCGACCGTTGTCACAGTTTGATGGCTCGACTGCAAGAACAAATAGACAGGCTCCTAGACCAAGTCACCAACAACGCTCAAAGATTGGGGGCGAAAAACCAGCAGATAGAGCGGCTACTCGGAGAAAGGGACATGATCAAGGACAGAATTGGAGAAATCGGGCACTATGTCACCATGAAGTGCCTAGCTTGTGAACAAATGCCCCGCACCGACCTTTTTGCTTCAATTATGGGCTATGTGCATCAGATCATGAGAGAATTAAGGGGACTACAGAAGGACCTCACACCAAGGCCCGCGGCAAGGCCGAATGATGCCTCGCGGGCCCCCAGGAATTTTGGAGCATTAGACTTTTGATTAGAAATGTATTTTTGGTCAAGCTAGTTGGCATTTTTTATTTTTACTTTATCGAGTCAAGCATTTCCTTTGTTTTGCTGATTGTTGTAAGACGTGTTTTGTAACTTTGAGGTTTTATTTGATATAAAAGTTACGGAATTTTGCCACAATCTTGTTACCAGAACTACGCTCGGTCTGATTCACGCGGGGACGTGATACGTAGGCAATCCACATAAGATTCGACCACCACTAAAAGGAAAAGAATGCAAAGGTTAATAACAATAAGGCTTTCAAGGATAAAAGAAAAGAAGAAAAAAAAAAAAAGAAAAAGAAAAAGAAAAAGGGTCGGAATGACGCATGTTAAGAGTACATGTAGAAAGGGTTATTTGGTTAGGTGCATTGCATCCAACGTGCTATAACATATCTGTCAAACTCGGTAAACTAACAAGTTTGTTGCATTTCCAGAAAAGTTTAGCAGTTGGTTTGACAGAATATACTGGCCAGCCATCATTACCGTACTAGATCCAAAGGACCGATTAAAGTAAGCATGTCTAGTTCTGGTAAGAGCCTCGAGGAAGAAAAATCAGAGTTACAAATCATGAAAGAAGAGGTAGACCGGTTGAAACAGCAGATAACAGAGATGCACCTGGCCTGGGCCAGGGAACAGTCTTCACCAAACCGCCCTGCTCTCGCCTCAGCTCCGGAACATCCGTCCATCGATCCTTCGACAAACGCCCGATCTATCCATACTTTCAGGGGGAAAACCCATATGCCACCCACATTCCACCAGCCAAACCAAATCCTCCTCCAGTCACCCCTGTTTTTGTGGCACCTCCACCTGCTCCTCTGCAAAGGCCGGCCGGCGAGCCGCATGTTCAGATCCATGACAACTCTTACTATCCTCCGGAGCCTACTTTTAGGGCTCCTGAACCGCAATCACATACCCCTCACTGGGATAATCCGGCAGAACCGGAAAAGTACTTCCAAAGTTCAGAACATGAGGAAGTTATCAGAAAAGTTAAAAGCCTGGAGCAGTCCTTCAGGAACATGCACGGTTTGGGTAATCAGGTCAGTGTCGCTTACAAGGATCTGTACCCGTTCCCCGACGTCCAATTATCGGTCGGGTTCAAAATGCCCAAGTTTGACCTATACGAGGGGCACGGTGATCCTGTAGCCCACCTCCGAGGGTTTTGTAGTAAAATGCGAGGAGCCGGAGGACGGGACGAGATTCTGATAGCTTACTTCGGTCAGAGTCTGGAGGATCTGCGCTGGAGTGGTACACTAGACAGGACCCCAGCAGATGGTTTACGTGGGATGATTTGGCTCAAGCTTTTATCGGGCAGTTCCAATACAATCTTGAAATAATCCCCGACCGCCTATCATTGCTAAAATTAGAGAAGAAACCCGCTGAGAGTTTCAGAGAATTTGGTTTCCGCTGGAGGGAACAGGCAGCAAGGGTAGATCCGCCCATGAGAGAGAAAGAGATGGTGGATTACTTCTTGCAAACACTAGAACCAACCTATTTCGGACATCTGGTGACGTCCGTGGGCAAGTCATTCACTGAGGTGATAAAAATGGGGTCTATGATCGAGGAAGGCTTGAAAGCCAACAAGATCATGAGCTATTCAGCATTGAAGGCCACCACTCAGGCTATCCAAAGTGGTACTGGAGGAGTACTCGGGAAAAAGAGGAAAGAGGAAGTCGCGGCAGTCGAGTCCGGGACATGGTTCAGAAATAGAGGCCCCGCACCCCAATATAGCCCGCCCCAGCCTCACCACCAAAATTACTCCCACAATCCATATAACCACCCGCAACATTACTATCCCGCACCTGATCCCCATTTTACTGTCCACCACGCACAGTCCTATTCTACACCTCCCGTCCATGCACCGTGGCGTGCACCAAACCCGCAAAACAATTATCCACCCCCAAGAGCTTACAGGAACCCCTCGGGCGCGAGTTTTCGTCCAAACCAGGCATTCAGGGGCGACAGGGCGCCGAGGCCAAAGACTTTCACTCCCTTGGGAGAGTCTTACACCAGTCTGTTCCACCGATTGAAGCAAGTATGGTTGCTAAATCCGGTTGAAGCTAAGCTACCAAACCCTCTTCCAAAGAACCTGGACCATTCAGTAAATTGTGCATACTGCTCAGGATGCCCAGGACACGACACGGAGAAATGTTGGAGGTTGAAAACGGCCATCCAGGAGCTCATCGAAACTCGCAGGATTGAGGTCCAGACTCCAACAGAGCCCAACATCAACCAGAACCCACTCCCAACTCATCATGAGACCAACATGATCGAGTTGGTACGGGTGGAAGAAGGAAAGGAGAAAGCCTCTCAGATGGTAATGATGATCAAATCTGGCGGGGTAGGAATGAGAAAGGGGCCGAGCTTTGATGAGCCATCCATTTGCAAGAAGGACGTACCGGGAGGGTTAGAAGCGGAAAAAGGAAGTGTGAACGAAGTACCGGTGAGCCCGAGGAAAGCAAAAATAGTTGTACCAGGGATAGCAACCAAGCCCGTCTTGACGGTAGCAGGCGTTCGAATGGATCCTTTCATCATCAAGCCAGCAATACAGTTGCCAATAACCGATAGCCGGGCTATTCCATGGAATTATGCTCGGATTACAACAACCTACAAAGGAAAGGAAGTGAAAGAGGAAGTTTGCGAAGCGCAAGGTTTGACCCGCTCGGGGAGATGTTTTGCCCCTGCGGAATTGAGGAAGATCACTCCGGCAGCATTGAAAAAGCCGGTAACTGATGAAGAGGCAGAAGAATTCCTGAAAAAGATGAAGCTGCATGACTATTCTGTCTTAGAGGAATTGAAGAAGACTCCGGCGCAAATATCATTACTATCCTTGCTGATACATTCTGAAGAACATCGGCAAGCTTTGATGAAAGTTCTGAATGAGGCACATGTACCGGATAAAATCTCGGTGAGTCATTTGGAGAAGATCACCAATAGGATCTTCGAAGCGAATCGGATCACCTTCACCGATGATGAATTGCCCGAGGAAGGCACCGAGCACAACAAGGCTTTATATCTTACGGTAAAGTGTGAGGAGTCGGTGGTTACCAAAGTCCTTGTCGATAATGGGTCCAGTGCTAACATTTGTCCTCTCTCTACACTGGACAAGTTGAAAGTGGACATCGGCAGGATACGCAAGAACATCATATGTGTTCGAGGGTTTGATGGAGGAGGCAAGGCATCGGTTGGTGACATAGTGTTAATCTTGACAATTGGGCCAGTGGAGTTCACCATGGAATTCCAGGTGCTGGACATGGTGGTGTCATATAACCTTCTGATAGGGCGACCATGGATCCATGCCGCAAGAGCAGTTCCATCCAGCCTACACCAACTCGTCAAATTTGAGTGGGAACAACAGAAGATCGTCGTCCATGGAGAGAATGATCTACAGCCAGGCACCGTCGTCCCCTTTGTTGAGACAGAAGAAGATGTTGGGCCATGGGTATACCAGATCTGCGATGTGGTATCCGCCAACCGAGTTCCAGAAGGGGAATGCATTCCCGATGACAGAATAATTACTGCAGACGTCATGGTGGCTCATGAAATGTTGAGACATGGTTTCATACCCGGCAAAGGTCTAGGTGCATCTCTGCAAGGAATCATACAGCCGGTATACGTGGTCGAAAACGTAGGAACCTTCGGCTTGGGATTCAAGCCAACATCAGAGGACATCTAGCAAGCCAAGAGGAATAAGCAGAAGACATGGGCGCTCCCGAAGCCTGTTCCACGCCTTTCCCGATCTTTTGTCAGGTCTGGAGTAAGAGGACATCCGACGACAAAGATTCCCAGTCCTATGGTTAGGCCAGACGAAGAGTTCTTAAGAAAGTTCGAGGACCTATTCGCAGATGTATGTATGCTCGGGGATGGTGAAGGATCCAGCCATACCGAGATACGGTTTGTGGGACCAAAAGCAAAACTGAATAATTGGAAGGCTACTCCTCTCCCTGTCCGGAAGGAGTCTTGGTAGTTTGTTTTGGATAGTTTTCTTTCGAAATTTTGTGTTAGGGTTGTCCCCGGAGTAAACTCCAGTTGTTTTAGTTCATTTTGATTTAAGTTTGCAAGTTTGTTTTTCCTTGTACTGTTCCCATTAATGAAATTTGGTTCCCTTCGTGTCTAATTTTGTTTATTTTTCCTTCTTTTTACTTTTCTGAACAGCCTTCTTCCAACCGATCTTAATGATATGGCGTGCTTAAAGATTAATCAACCCAGTCTAGAAAGTCAATCGGGTTTGGAAATAATAACGCATGAAATAAGAAGTGACGAGAGTGAGTCAGAATACGGTGATGACGAAGCCGTAGAAGAAATCGGTGAAGAATTAAGTCACTTCGAAGAAAAACCCAAACCAAACTTAAATGATACTGAGGCTGTTAATCTGGGGAACACAGATGACGTCAAAGAAACCAGAATAAGTGTCCATATTGAACCAAACCTGAGAGAAGAGTTGATCAAAACACTCATGGAGTTTAAAGACATTTTCGCATGGTCGTACGACGACATGCCGGGACTCAGCACTGATCTAGTGGTTCATAAATTACCCACTGATCCGGCATATCCTCCCGTCAAGCAGAAACTGCGGAAATTCAAGACGGAGATGAGTGTGAAGATCAAGGAGGAAGTAACCAAGCAGTTGCAGGCGAAAGTTATTCGTGTCACTCGATACCCTGAATTGTTGGCTAATGTAGTACCGGTGCCAAAGAAAGACGGAAAGATCAGAGTATGCGTGGACTATCGCAATCTCAACAAGGCGAGTCCTAAGGATAATTTCCCACTTCCCAATATCCATATCCTGATTGATAATTGCGCCGGACGCGAAATCGGATCCTTTGTGGACTATTATGCGGGATATCATCAGATTTTGATGGATGAAGAGGACGCAGAAAAGACGGCTTTTATCACACCGTGGGGGACTTATTGCTACCGAGTGATGCCGTTCGGTTTGAAGAATGCAGGGGCAACATATATGAGGGCGATGACTACGTTATTCCATGACATGATACACAAGGAGATTGAAGTGTACGTGGATGACGTGATCGTAAAATCCAGACGTCAAGAAGACCATGTTGCTGACCTCAGGAAGTTCTTTCAAAGACTTCGAAGATACGACATCAAGCTCAATCCGGCCAAATGCGCATTCGGAGTTCCATCGGGAAAGTTGCTAGGATTCATCGTCAGCCGACGGGGCATTGAGTTGGACCCATCCAAAATCAAGTCCATTCAGGAGTTACCCCCGCCAAAGAATAAAACAGAGGTAATGAGTCTGTTGGGAAGGTTGAATTACATCGGTAGGTTTATTGCCCAACTTACGGCAACCTGTGAACCCATATTCCGTCTATTGAAAAAAGACGTGGCGATAGAATGGACAACAGAATGTCAGGAAGCGTTTGACCGGATCAAAGGGTATCTGTCAAACCCACCCGTACTAGTTCCGCCTGAACCGGGTAGACCTCTGATTCTTTATCTGACGGTTTTGGAGAATTCGTTCGGCTGCGTACTGGGGCAACATGATCTTACTGGCAGGAAGGAACGGGCCATTTACTACCTCAGTAAGAAATTCACGATCCACGAGGTCAAGTACACTCATCTAGAAAAGACATGTTGCGCTTTGACTTGGGTAGCCCAAAAGTTGAAATATTATTTGTCTTCTTACACCACTTACCTCATTTCGCGTTGGGATCCGTTGAAGTATATTTTCCAGAAACCTATGCCTACAGGGAGGTTAGCAAAATGGCAAATATTACTTACCGAGTTCGACATCATATATGTGACAAGGACGGCTATGAAAGCTCAAGCCCTA
This sequence comes from Nicotiana noctiflora, assembly GCA_032618575.1. Lineage (NCBI taxonomy): Eukaryota > Viridiplantae > Streptophyta > Magnoliopsida > Solanales > Solanaceae > Nicotiana > Nicotiana noctiflora. Next base: position 397,729 of record JASVEL010002291.1, on the reverse strand, counting down.
GCCGATCACTTAGCTGAGAATCCTGTTGATGACGGATACGAACCTTTGAGGACATATTTCCCAGACGAAGAAGTATTGCAAATTGATGGGTTGGGACTGACCGAGGAGCCGGGTTGGAAGCTTTTCTTCGATGGAGCGGCGAACGCAAAAGGAGTCGGAGTAGGGGCTGTACTTATCTCTGAAACAGGACATCATTATCCTGTCACTGCTCAACTGCGTTTTCATTGTACCAATAATATGGCTGAGTACGAGGCATGTATCTTGGGGTTGCGATTAGCGGTGGACATGGATGTACGGGACGTCTTGGTCTTGGGGGACTCGGACCTTCTGGTACATCAGATTCAGGGAGAATGGGAAACCAGAGATTTAAAGCTTATCCCGTATCGTCAGTGTTTGCATGATCTGACCAAACGCTTTCGATCAGTAGAATTCAAGCACATCCCAAGGATGCACAATGAGGTTGCCGACGCGTTGGCTACGTTAGCGTCAATGCTACACCACCCAGACAAGGTTCGTGTCGATCCCTTACATATCCAGGTCCGGAATCAGCATGCTTATTGTAATGTGATTGAAGAAGAGATGGATGGTGAACCATGGTTTCATGATGTCAAAGAATACCTCAGGTTAGGAATATACCCAGAGCATGCAACTGGAGATCAAAAGAGAGCTATTCGGCGATTGGCAAACGGATTTTTCCTTAGTGGAGGGGTGTTGTACAAGAGAACCCCGGATTTGGGATTGTTGAGATGTATAGATGCAAGTCAAGCCACAACAGTGATGACAGATATACACTCGGGAGTTTGTGGACCACACATGAGCGGATACGTATTGGCAAAGAAGATTCTTCGAGCAGGATATTACTGGCTCACGATGGAGCGTGATTGTATAAGTTTCGTGCGAAGATGCCATCAGTGTCAGATACACGGAGATTTGATTCATTCTCCACCAACCGAATTGCATACAATGTCAGCACCATGGCCGTTTGTTGCATGGGGTATGGATGTCATTGGACCTATTGAGCCTGCGGCTTCCAATGGTCATAGGTTCATTCTGGTAACGATTGATTATTTTACCAAGTGGGTGGAGGCCAAAACATTCAAATCAGGTGACCAAGAAGGCGGTGGTGGATTTCATACATTCCCACATCATCTACAGGTTTGGAATTCCAAAGATAATCATCACAGATAACGGTTCCAATCTTAACAGCGGATTGATGAAGGAGGTCTGCCAATAGTTCAAGATCACACACTGAAATTCCACACCGTATCGTCCCGAAGCAAATGGTGCGGTTGAGGCAGCAAACAAGAATATAAAGAAGATATTGAGGAAGATGGTAGAAGGGTCTAGGCAGTGGCATGAAAAGTTACCATTTGTGCTGTTGGGTTATCGCACTACCGTCCGGACTTCGGTAGGTGCAACTCCTTACTTGTTGGTATACGGGACTGAAGCAGTAATACCGCAGAAGTTGAGATTCCATCCCTCCGAATTGTTGCTGAAGCTAAGATTGACGATGATGAGTGGGTCAAAACCCGATTAGAGCAATTGAGCTTGATCGACGAAAAAAGATTGACAGCAGTATGTCACGGCCAATTGTATCAAAAGAGAATGGCGAGAGCATATAACAAGAAGGTACGTCCCAGGAAATTTGAAGTGGGACAACATGTGCTGAGGAGAGTTCTACCACATCAGGCCGAAGCGAAAGGCAAGTTTGCTCCAAATTGGCAGGGACCATTTGTGGTGACTAGAGTATTATCCAACGACGCTCTATGTCTAACTGATGTTGAGGGAAGATGCACCGATATGGCTATCAATTCGGATGCAGTCAAGAGATATTATGTGTAATTCTTTAATGCATTTGTCAACGTTTGGTTTCGTCTGTGTGTATTTGGCATTTTTCGGAGAATGAAATGACAGAGGCAATTTTTCTACTACCCAAACACTTTAACCCTTGTTTTCCCCTTTGAGCCTTAATTATTCTTTCATATACCCTCTTTCGAATCATCAAGGAAGATGTGTAACAAAATAGAAAAAGAAACAAAGAAAAAATACAAGAAAAAGTGAACTACGTTCGACCTGATTCCTCAAGAAGGATACGTAGGCGCCACACGGCTCGGTCATAATAAAATAAAAATCAAAGATCCCCCAAGCAACAAAACTGGGGCAGAAGTCATTGTTTCGTTTGAAAGATAGTGTGGATTCCGAAAGTTGTAATAAGCTAACCGTTGAGGTTAAACCCCTTTCTTTAGCTTCACGCGCGGAAACCACATTAAGAACCAGAAAGACCTCTCGATCAGTATTTGAGAAATGCCAAATCATGTGAATGAAAGCCAAAAGTGACATCCCGGCCCTCGATTGAATCCAGGATGCACAAGCCGAAAGGGGATAACGCTCTAGAGGGAATCTCATGGGTGATACCCCACCGCAGGGAAAGAAAGCGTAAATGAGAGAGTCTTAACGGTGAAAACCCTCGCGGGCACCTTAAGGCGAAGAAAGTTGAGAGAAATAAAATGAGAGAGTCTTATGGTGAAAACCTTTGCGGGCACCTTAAGGCGACGGGAGATAGAGAGAAATGAGAGAATCTCATTAGTGAAAACCCTTTGAAGGGCACTGTGAGGTGACAGGATGAGATGGTTACAAGATGTCCGCACGAGACAAGGTTTGGACATCCGTTTACCTCTAGCAGAACGCGGTATCAGAAAGTGATTGACATGAATAGACTGGGTAGTTTAATCTCAAAGGCGCGGCACAACATTGGATCAGGCACACATTCAGATAAGTTTTCCTATTTTTGAGTTCAGAAAAGTTTTTCTCTTCTTTTGTCATTTGCGGTCAGCATTCTTTTCTTTTCTTTCATTTTCGAAAATTGATTTTTCAAAGCTTACTACCAAGTCTCCCAAAGCGGTATAATGAAAATGAATAGGCGTGGAACGAGGCAATAAGGCAGAAGTCGTGCCGATAGTAAGATTGGGACGATAGGTTGATTGGAAGGTTCGCAGGAATTATGGGGTACGATGGACACATGTGGCACGTTCGAAAGAGGATTTCACGCAACAGATCACCGGCTAAAAAGAGTCGGATCAAACCAAAGATTGGAATAAAAGGAAAGATGAGAAGCCGTTCGTGGAAAGAGCATCGTCCCCAGCAAGCGTCAACGTCATCCTCAAAGTTCGAGAGAGGCCAAGCAGCTGAAAGAGAAAAGAAAAGGGCCCCAACAAGAGTGGCACGACCACTCACGGCATTTTGAAACTAACAATTTTTCTTTGATTTAAAGCAGGAAAAGAGGGTTCGTTGGCAGAAAAGCATACCATCCAGAAGTTTATCAAACTGGGGCAGAAAATTTTCTCTTGTTGCGAAAATTTTCTTGAAAGCAAAGACTCGGTGGATAAGGGTAGAAAGCAACACAAGATTTCGGGAAATACCAGCTCCGAGCAGAATAGTTTTGAGGAAGGCCAGACGACACGATGGGATGATCTTTGAGCCTGGTATCATCCCCAACAGTTGGTGGAAAATAAAACAATGGCTTCGAGATTCCCCCAGCAGTATTATATCCCATAATTCGTTCAAGGAAGCAAAGGCGTGAGTCCCGGAGGAGGTATGGGAAGAAGGAAGAGGAAAAGAGGTCCCCCGCCAGGATAATCCCCGGTCCATAACATTTCAAACCCGGCGAGTCCGAGAGAGAATGAGGGGCGAAGGAAACAAAGAATATTTCCTTAGCAGCATCATCCCCAGCAGGTGAGTAAACAGTTCCAAAGATATCCCCAGCAGCCAAAAGAAAAGTAATACGACCCGGGGGAAAGCAATTCCAGGACAAGATAATTCAGAAGAAAAGTGGCCCGATAGGCGATGCAGGAAGAAGAAATGGTACAGAAAGCAAAGGAAGGCGACGTGGATGGGATGGAGTTAGTGAGTAGTTGAAGTCGGGGAGCCCGCCTGGAGAATGGAGTGGCGATTTTATTTTGAAGTAGTAGTTGAAGTCAGGGAGCCCGCCTGGAGAATGGAGTGGCGATTTTATTTTGAAGTAGTAGTTGAAGTCAGGGAGCCCGCCTGGAGAATGGAGTGGCGATTTTATTTTGAAGTAGTAGTTGAAGTCGGGGAGCCCGCCTGGAGAATGGAGTGGCGATTTTATTTTGAAGTAGTAGTTGAAGTCAGGGAGCCCGCCTGGAGAATGGAGTGGCGATTTAATTTTGAAATAGTTGAAGTCCGGGAGCCCGCCTGGAGAATGGAGTGGCGATTTTATTTTGAAGTAGTAGTTGAAGTCAGGGAGCCCGCCTGGAGAATGGAGTGGCGATTTTATTTTGAAGTATCAGTTGAAGTCAGGGAGCCCGCCTGGAGAATGGAGTGGCGATTTTATTTTGAAGTATTAGTTGAAGTCAGGGGAGCCCGCCCGGAGAATGGAGTGGCGATTTTATTTTGAAGCAGTAGTTGAAGTCGGGAAGCCCGCCTGGAGAATGGAGTGGCGATTTTATTTCGAAATAGTAGTTGAAGTCAGGGAGCCGCCTGGAGAATGGAGTGGTGATTTATTTTTGAAGTAGTAGTTGAAGTCGGGAGCCCGGCTGGAGAACGGAGTGGCGATTTTATTTTGAAGTAGTAGTTGAAGTCGGGAGCCCGCGTGGAGAATGGAGTGGCGATTTTATTTTGAAGTAGTAGTTGAAGTCGGGAGCCCGCCCTGGAGAACGGAGTGGCGATTTTATTTTGAAGTAGTAGTCGAAGTCAGGGAGCCCGCCTGGAGAACGGAGTGGCGATTTTATTTTGAAGTAGTAGTTGAAGTCAGGGAGCCCGCCTAGAGAATGGAGTGGCGATTTTATTTTGAAGCATTAGTTGAAGTCAGGGGAGCCCGCCTGGAGAATGGAGTGGCGATTTTATTTTGAAATAGTAGTTGAAGTCAGGGAGCCCGCCTGGAGAATGGAGTGGCGATTTTATTTTTGAAGTAGTGGTTGAAGTCAGGGAGCCCGCCTGGAGAATGGGGTGGCGATCTATTTTAATTTGGTTGAGGAAAGCGGTTGAATGTAACGGAAATCTCCGGCCTGAATCCAAGTTCGTAAGCAGAGGGAGGCAACAAGGATCAGAAAAGATAGATTCAGATTGCAAAGGAGAATAGCTCGAGGATCATAAAGAAGGAACCAATGGTCGGAGTTCGGCAATCAAGATAGGCCGAAGTAACAATTGGCAGGAGAGAGGAAGCATCAGAAGGAACATCAAGTCAGCAGGATGGCAAGGAGCATGACAAGAGCAAGTTAAAAAGGATAGATAAGAATTCGCAGTACTGTAACTTAGTTTAGCTTCTTATTTTATTTAGCACGGTGTAATAAGGGGATCAGTTAAGCAGTGGCAACAGCAGTAACAACAGTAACAGCAAGATCACATCAATCATGGTAGCCCAGGATATGTAGGAGGCCTCCTGAAGTAAAGGCTCGGTCAAGATCTTTTAGAAATGCTTCACACGGAGTGCTCGAACGGGCAAAAATCGCTCGTATTCGCTCACTATCTTTGCACGAAAACTCTTCATGTTTCCGCGCAAAGAGGGGCAGCTGTGAGCACGTGATTTTTGCCTCGCACGAATTACTCCCAAAATATCAAAAATAAAAGAGTTTTGTTTGTTTACAATGATTGGGGATCACATGTTCTTTTTCTCATCGCTTGCACTTGGGGGGTCCGTGTCTGTTTGCTTAAGTTAACAATCAAAATACATATACCGAATACGTCGCATTTATATTTACAGGGTTAGTTCCGTACTTAGAAATAATTAAGTTTTATTTGGCGAAGAATGAAAAGTCATAAAAGGGGGGTATTTTTCCGTAATTCTTGTCATTTAATGTACAATTTGGTAGTTAATTGTGTTGATTGTTACCAAAAATTAATTATAGGTGCTACAAGTCGATTTGTTTACATATATATATATATATATATATATATATATATATATATATATATATATATATATGAATATATATAGACATATGTATATGTAATACAACTTAGAGTGTAGTAAGGAGATCACATTTGGGCCACAATTTAGCCCAAAAAAGCCAGGCCCAAGCGAATCACTTCTGGTCCAGTCCAACCCGTCTCCAGACAAGACCAAACGACATCGTTTCTGTTTTTAATGAAGAGATCCAAGCCGTCGATCAGCCTTGATCGGACGGATCACATTTAATCGCCCCATTCTGTTGATCCTGGCCGTTGGATTCTCATCATCCAACGGCCAAGATTAAAACATTAATTCTAATTACCCAGAAAACCCCCCAAACCCCTTAACCCGTTCTCATTCCTCAGACCCCCCCATCCCCCCTCGTCTCTCTCTCTCTCAACCTCGTCTCCTTCACAAACAACAAACCCTAGCGCCGCCTCCTCTCCCTTCGCCTGAAAACCCGGCGGCAACAACGCCGCCGGCCACCAAAGTAACACCACACGATCACCTCAACCCCGTCTACAAGAACCTGGCAACCCCTAATCTCGAATCAATCGGGAATTTCTCGAATCTTCATTTGAAGATTCGAGTCAAACTCGAACCCACGCCAAACCACCTCAACTTTGCACCATAGCCTCCCCAGACCTTCCCCACGACCCCACCAAGGTTAGTTCTCCTCGAATCTGACCGGAGCAGGTAAAGCCCCAAAACAAGCTCCAGGAACCCTAATTTTAAGAGGGGATAAATTGGGGGAAATTGAGGTCCGATGGATCTTAGTTTAGGTGTTCTCAACAGAGAACACCTCAATTAAGACCCGTTTGGCTTCAATAAATCGAGTTCGAATCCGAGTCGCCTACGTTTTTGAGTTTATGAGGTAAGACCTTCCTCTTTCTTTGTCCTTTCACTTCTGTTTGGTTTGTTAATGTTATTGAAGCCGTTGTTTTCTCTTAAATGATTCTGTTCTTCTCCTACTATCTTTCATTATGTTACTTGTGACGAATCATGACTGTTTGAATCGATGCGTTATCATGCTTGTTTAAACGGTTCGAATATGTTATAATCGATTAAACGAACATCGTCGATTAATTGAATGGGTCTGTTTGATTAGGACACTATGGCAGTAGAACTCATTATTGGATCCGAAATCACTATGGGATTATAGTTGCATTTGTTGGTTGATCATAAAGTAGAGATTAATAGAGTGTAGTTAATATTAGTTAATCAGAACTAACATTGTAGGATTAAAAAATTTTATCTTGCCTATGAATTGGACTGGTGGAACCTGCTGTACAGCAGGGTACCACCAGTCTCTGCAGTCCAAGGATTTAATAATCAAACCCATACTTAGACAACTTTAAGCAGCAAGGTCAGGGAATAAGATGGCAAAATTATTTCTTTAATTCTCCTGAGTGCTCTTAAGAGCTGTAAACACATGGGGGATAATTTGGAGAGGGAGGAGCTGTGTTTCTGGGGATATAAAAGAAGAAGCATTTCAGACAGAAAGGGGACGGAAAAAAAGAAAAAAGGAGACACACATTAAGAAAAACAGACACACATACAAAAGGGGGTTGAGGACTGGATTTTTGGAGAGATTTTTCATACAGACAAAAGGCTTAGAGAGCAATATAGACAGTCATACCTGGAGAGACCTGAGGGAGAGAGATCTTAGACAGTGATAGAGAGATTGAAAAATAACTACTGTTTCATTGGATTCCTAGTTGAAGTTCACAGAGATCTCTTGCATAGCTTTTAGGGTCATTTGTTCTGTTTGCTGAAGTTGTTTGCCACTGGTTTGTTGAAGTCTGTTTGTCACTGGTTTGCTGGAGTTGATTGTCATTGGTTTGTTGAGGTTGATTGTGTGTTATTTTCTGAGTTTGATCGTGTCGAGCCATTGCCAGTGCTGTATTTGGCCACTGGTAGTACTGTGTTTTGGGGCTACTGCTTTGGGTTTGTTTTGGCTGTTTGTTTTGCCTGCTGAGTGACTGGTTGGTTGTTGCTTGGGTGTACTGTTGCGCTGTTGTTGCTATTGTTCATATCGTTGCCATTGCTGATCCTGTTCTATCTTCGTTGTCTAAAAAATTTTCCAGGTACACTCTCATGTAACCTTGTTGATTATGAAGCATAACTGTGAGACAAGTCTGTTGACGTGGAAGAGTAGTTCATATGAATAGAAATCGTACTAATATCATAGGCAGTACCTTCATATATTACTCTATATGTATTAAACATAGACTGCTGTAGTTCAATTGGTATGGTGACTGTTACATTGTATTGTTCTATGTACGGATGTAGCTAGTATCTAGTCGGTATAATTTGTGATTAGATTATGTGAATCGTAACTAAAGAGATTATTGATTGCGGGCCTTGAATAGTTAAACTAGAAACATAGGTTTTTGTTTAAATTGTTAATCAAGTACTTACTAGAATATATACATATATACATGTAAAATGGAGATTTCGATGATAGCTACCAGAAGAGAAATTGGCAAAAGAAAGAAATATGTCATTCCTATCTTAGTTTCTGTTTGTTGTCACTCATGACGTGCATTGACTTTCAGGCAAGGATACGAAATAAATATTTTGTAAATCTATCCTAAACAAGAACAGTTAGTGAGATAAATAGCATGCTTATTTTGGCGCGATTTATAAGTAAATTACTTTCTTAAATGCGGGTGCGCATTTATGTGACCCAAATCTTACTCTCGGCGGAACTGAAATACATTAAAGTCGTAGGCGTACTGGTTGCGGTGCGGCTCGAAATGTGTTTTCGTGATGTCGCAATTCTTCTGAAAAATAAAAGCGAAGCATTAAAAAATACGTAGTTCAAATATATAAAGAAATCAGATAAAAGCAAAAGTACAGTTGAGCGACCGTGCTAGAACCACGGAACTCGGGAATGCCTAACACCTTCTCCCGGGTTAACATAATTCCTTATCCGGATTTCTGGTACACAGACTGTAATACATAGTCATAAATTTCCTCGGTTCGAGACTTAATCGGTGACTTGGGACACCATAAATCTCTCAAGTGGCGACTCTGAACTAAATAAACAAATCCCGTTTCGATTGTCCTTTAATTGGAAAAACTCACTTTGCGCCCTCGCGGGTGCGGTAAAAAGGAGGTGTGACAGACCTTATCCAAGACCTCCTGAACTAAGTCTGTACCCAACAACCGAGCCTCTCCCGGTTCAAACCATCCGACCGGTGATCGACATCGCCTACCATACAATGCCTCATACGGAGCCATCTGGATGCTAGATTGGTAACTGTTATTGTAGGCGAACTCTGCTAATGGCAGAAACCGGTCCCACGAGCCTCCGAAATCAATAACACAGGCTCGAAGCATGTCCTCTAGAATCTGAATAGTCCTCTCGGACTGGCCATCCGTCTGAGGATGAAATGCTGTACTCAACTGAACCTGGGTGCCTAACTCCTGCTGGACCGCTCTCCAGAACCGCGAGGTAAACTGCGTACCCCGATCAGAGATAATAGATACTGGCACTCCATGGAGACGAACAATCTCCCTAATGTAAACCTCCGCTAAACTCTCCGACGAGTAGGAGACAGATACTGGAATAAAGTGTGCTGACTTGGTCAGCCTATCAACAATGACCCAAATAGCATCAAATTTCCTTCTAGTCAAAGGAAGTCCGGTAACGAAATCCATAGTGATCCGCTCCCATTTCCACTCGGGAATTTCAATCCTCTGGAATACACCACCAGGTCTCTGGTGCTCATATTTCAACTGCTGACAATTTAGACACCGAGCGACATACGCAACGATATCTTTCTTCATTCTGCGCCACCAATAGTGCTGACGTAAGTCCTGGTACATCTTCGCGGCACCTTGGTGAATAGAATACCGTGAGCTGTGGGCCTCCGCTAAGATTAACTCTCGAATCCCTTCGACATTGAGCACACAAACTCGACCCTGCAATTTCAATATCCCATCATCATCTAGATTTACCTGTGTGGCACCTCCCCGCTGTATTGTATCTCTCAACTCACGCAAATGAGGATCATCAAATTGCCTCTCACGGATACGCTCTAATAAAGAAGAACGAGCGACCGTGCAGGCTAACACCCTGCTAGGCTCAGAAATGTCTAATCTCACGAACCGGTTAGCTAAGGCCTGGACATCTATAGCTAATGGTCTCTGACTGACCGGAATATATGCAAGACTACCCATGTTGGCAGACTTTCTACTCAATGCATCGGCCACCACATTGGCCTTACCTGGGTGATATAAAATAGTAACATCATAGTCTTTTAGCAACTCTAGCCACCTTCTCTGCCTCATATTCAACTTTTTCTGCTTAAACAAATACCGAAGACTCTTATGATCGGTGTATACTTCACATGCTACACCATACAAATAATGCCTCAAGATCTTCAATGCGTGAATAATCGCCGCCAATTCTAGATCATGCACTGGATAGTTCTTCTCATGAATCTTCAACTGCCTAGAAGCATAGGCAATAACCTTGCCATCCTACATTAACACTGCACCAAGTCCAATACGGGAAGCATCACAATAAACAGTATAAGGTCCCGTACCTGTGGGTAAAACCAATACCGGTGCCTGTGGTCAAGGTTGTCTTGAGCTTTTGAAAGCTCGCCTCACATTCATTGGACCATTCAAATTGAACACCCTTCTAGGTCAATCTGGTCAGTGGGGTTGCAATAGACGAAAATCCTTCTACGAATCGGCGATAATAGCCCGCTAACCCCAAGAAACTCCGAATATCCGTGGCTGATGTCGGTCTAGGCCAGCTCTTGACTGCCTCAATTTTCTTCGGATCAACTTGAATACCTGCTGCCATCACAATATGACCCAGGAATGCAACTGAACTTAGCCAAAATTCACACTTTGAAAATTTTGCATATAGTTGGCTATCTTTCAGAGTCTGGAAGGCCATTCTGAGATATTGCGCATGCTCCTCCTGACCGCGGGAATATATTAATATGTCATCAATGAATACTATTACAAACAAGTCTAAATAAAGCCAGAACACCCGATTCATCAATTTCATAAAAGCTGCTGGAGCATTTGTCAACCCAAAAGACATGACCAGAAATTCATAATGTCCATACCGAGTGCGGAACGCGGTCTTAGGGACATCGGATGCCCTAATCTTCAGCTGATGATAGCCAGATCTCAAATCTATCTTTGAAAATACCTTGGCACCCTGAAGCTGGTCAAATAAATCATCAATTCGCGGAAGTGGATATTTATTTTTGATAGTCACCTTGTTTAACTGTCGATAGTCAATGCACATTCTCATCGAACCATCTTTCTTCTTTACAAATAATACAGGTGCACCCCACGGCAAAACACTGGGCCTAATGAAACCCTTTTCAAGTAAATCCTGCAACTGTTCCTTCAATTCTTTTAACTCTGGCGGAGCCATACGGTATGGGGGATGGAAATGGGCTGAGTGCCTCGGGCCAAGTCAATGCAAAAATCAATGTCCCTATCGGGCGGCATACCTGGCAAGTCTGAAGGAAATACTTCAGGAAATTCGCGAACCACAGGCACAGAGTCAATAGCAGGAACCTCATCACTAGAATCACGGACATAGGCCAAATAAGCCAAGCATCCCTTTCCAACCATACGCTGAGCTTTAACATAAGAAATAACATTACGGCTAGTATGACCTGACATTCCTTTCCACTCTATACGAGGCGAATTCGGCAGGGCTAAAGTCACAGTCTTGGCATGGCAATCTAAAATAGCATGATACGGAGATAGCCAGTCCATGCCTAGTATGATATTAAAGTCTACCATATTTAGGAGTAATAAATCAGCACGGGTCTCGAGACCCTCAATTACTATAATACATGACCGATGAATTCGATCAACCACAATAGAGTCGCCTACCGGTGTAGACACATAAACAGGAACACTCAGTGGATCACTGGGCTAAATCAAGTATGGTGCAAAATAGGAAGACACATACGAATATGTAGACCCCGGGTCAAATAATGCTGATGCCTTTCTATCACAAACCAAGATAATACCTGTAATGACGGCATCAGAAGACTCAGCCTCTGGTCCGGCGGGAAGTGCATAACATCGGGGCTGTGCCCCACCACCCTGAGCAGTATCTCTAGGACGATCAGCTGCTGGCTGGTCTCTACCTCTATCGGTCCGAGCTCCACCTCTATGACCTCTACCTCCACCTCTATGTCCTCTACCTCCGCCTCTAGCCGGCTGGGCAGGCTGTGAGGGAACTGGGGCCTGAATCATGGCACGAGAACCCTGCTGGTGAGATCTGTCGGAAGCTCGAGGGCAATACCTTGCAATGTGCCTAAGATCACCGCACGTAAAACAAGCCCTCGGCCGCTGAAAATGGCGAAGTGGTGGTGCACTGATAGGCTGCTGATCAGAGTAGCGTGGCTGAGAATTACGATCACCTGAAGCATCATGAGAAACCTGAAGAGCTGACTGATAAGGCCTAGGAAGATGGCCTCTATCATAAAAATCTCTATCTCCAGACGAGGTACCACTGAATCTACCCGAATTATGAGATCTCTTATCTGATCCATGTCTCGCTCCCTGTGACAGAGCCATCTCGATCCGGCGGGCTGCATTAGCCGCCTCCTGAAAAGTGATTTCAGTTCCTGCTCCCATAGCCATCTGTAGCCGAATTGGCTGATTCAAGCCATCAATAAACCTCCTCACTCTCTCCCGATCTGTGGGAAGTATGATAATAGCATGACGAGCCAGGTCCACGAACCTAGTCTCGTACTGAGTGACAGATATAGAACCCTGATGAAGACGCTCAAATTGTCTGCGCATAACCTCCCGCTGAGTTGCTGGAAGGAACTTCTCCAAGAATAATTCTGCAAACTGCTCCCAAGTCAAAGATGACGATCCCGCTGGCCTGGTTAGACAATAATCTCTCCACCAAGTCTTGGCGGAACCGGATAACCGAAAAGTAGCAAAATCCACACCATTAGTCTCCACAATACCCATAGTACGGAGAACTTCGTGGCAGCTGTATAGGAAATCCTGTGGATCCTCCGAAGGAGTGCCACTGAATGTGGTAGTGAACAGCTTGGTAAACCTGTCCAATCTCCACAACGCATCAGCAGACATGGCTGCACCATCATTAGACGGAGTCGCAATAATAGGCCGAACTGCCTCAACTGGCTGAATCACAGGATCCTGAGCCTAGGGAATTACTGGCTCCGGAGTGCGCGTAGCAGGAGTCTGATTACCTCCTCCGGCCTGAGAAGTGGCTGGTGCCACCGGTAATAAGCCTGTTCTGGTAATATGATCCATAAAACCTGCTATACGGACCAAAGCATCCTGTAGATCCGGTGAAAACAAAGCTCCTCCTGGGACCTGAGTTGGGCCTACTGGAGCTGCTGGGGTTGGAACTTCCTCCTCGATATGAACATGAGGTTCTGCCACTCGTGCTGCTGCTCGGGGCTGAGCTCTGCCCCTACCTTGTCCTCTAGGACGGCCTCGACCTCGGCCTCTACCCCTAGCAGGAGCTGCCGCTGCTGGGACCTCGGGCTGCTGGTCAGTAGATGAGGATGCACGTGTCCTCACCATCTGCGGAAGAACAGAGTAGAAGTTCAATTAACATTCAAAAGATCAAGTCGCACGATTGGAAAGAATAAAGAGAATATTTTCCTAACTCTGTAGCCTCTGGAGGATAAATACAGACGTCTCCGTACCGATCCTTCAGACTCTACTAAGGTTGTTCGTGAGTTGTGAGACCTGTGCAACCTAGGGCTCTGATACCAACTTGTCACGACCCGGATTTCCCACCATCGGAGTCATGATGGCGCCTACTAAATGGAAGCTAGGCAAGCCAAATATTAATTACACCTCCAATAATTACCAAATTATTATTAAGACTTAATACTAAAAACATATATATTACAGCGGAAAACTTAGTCAAATATGATAAAGACCACCCAAGCATGATACACTACCCAAGACTGGTGTCACAATACTCACGAACTTCTAAGAATAATACACATAATTGTCTGAAAGAAAATACAAGCTATTTATCTCGATTACATGAGATAACAGAATGAAAAGCATAGATAGAAGAGACAACGGGTCCTGCGAACGCTTGCAAGGCTACCTCGTAGTCTCAGTAGTCGAAAAATCCACAAGTTGCTACTGCTGCTGCTGCTGTCCGTAACCTGTATTTGTGCAAAAAGAGCGCAGAGTGTAGTATCAGCACAACCGACCCCATGTGCTGGTAAGTGCCTGGCCTATCCCAGCGAATGTGCTGGTAAGTGCCTGGCCTATCCCAGCGAACTAGTGACAAGGCTAAGACCAGTCACCCACATAAACCTGTACAGTTGCAATATATATATATATATACAGTACAGTTATAAGGAAATACTCTACTCTGAAATAACAGTCAATAACTCACGATATCCAGAATAATCTAATCAACAGAATAAAACTTACTTTCATGTCTCAATTCCTCTTTCATTTCATAACTCGTGGTAGGCGTACCACCCGCTCCCAAATATATCAATAATTATATCTTGTGGTAGGCGTACCACCCGCTCCCAAATATATCAATAATTATATCTTGTGGTAGGCGTACCACCCGCTCCCAACTATATCAATAGGCTACCGGCAACTATGGCCAATGCCAAGATTTAAATCACTTCGTGGTCGGCGTACCACACGATCCCATTTCTTATTATATAAGTGGTCGGTGCGCCACACGATCCCAATTCATAAATATATATATATTACCGGCATTTAGCCAATAATCTCTATATCAACAATATTTATAATTACCGGTTTTAAACCAATAATTGATAATAATTTCAACAATTTATCTTCATTACCGGTATAACACCAATAACTCTTAATCAACAATTTATTCATAACTGAATTCCTATTCCTACAAACTAGGATAGAACAAACACTTACCTCGTAAGTTCACGAACGATTCAATCCGTAGCAATGCCTTTTCCTTTCGAATTTGACTCCAATCCAATAGTATCTATACACAATTGATTCAATATCATCAATTCTACTTAACAAACTAGTTCATATTGCTAAATATGATTTTTACAATATTCTGCCCGGAATAGTAAAAATCGACCCCGGGCCCACATAATTGAAACTCAAGTTTCGAACCAAAATAAGTTCACCCAATCTTCCATGAGTTCAAATATACAATTTGTTCTTAAGTTCGACTCCAAAACGAGGTCTAAATCGCAAATTCTTTGAAAGCCCTAACTATACCCATTTCTCAAGTTTCCAACCAATTTACACATGTTTAAGCCTAAGGATTTGATTGATGTTGATGAAAAATGAAGAAGACGAGTTAACAATACTTACCCAATGAACTTTGATGAAGAAATGCCTCAAAAATCACCTAAGAGCTGTGGAGAAGAAAGGATTTTGTGAAAATGGGATAAAATCCCGTAAGTGTTCTGTTTTGGGGTATTAAATCACTGGGCGAAAATTTACTCTATGCGATCGCAGGGCCTGTGATGCGATCGCATAGAAGAAAAATAGGGACAGCAAAATTACTCTATGCGATCGCGGAGGTCCTATGCGATCGCATAGAAGGAAAATGGATGAACTGAAATTACTCTATGCGATCGCAGGGAATGGTATGCGATCGCATAGAAGGAAATTCTGGGCCTCAGTCTTACTCTATGCGATCGCGAATGATAGTATGCGATCGCATAGGAGGAAAAGTGGAAGTTATGCGATCGCATGGGCTCTATTGCGATCGCACGGAAGGATTTTTGGGACCTCTGATCTTTGCTCTATGCGATCGCAGCTACACCTATGCGATCGCATAGAAGAAAATCTCTGTGCAAAAATTGCAGAGTTTCTGCTGCAATTTTCAAGTTCTAAACCATCCCGTTACCTATCCGAAACTCACCCGAGCCCTCGGGGATTCAAACCAAATATGCACACTAACTCAAAAACATCATACGAACTTGCTCGCGCGATCAAATCGCTAAAATAACATCAAAATCAATGAATTGAGCCTTAAAACTCAAGAATTCTTTAAAATTTCATAATTTCCAAAATTTCCAATTTAAGGTCGAAACACGTCAAACGACGTCCGTTTTCAACCAAACTTTACAGGAAGCGCTTAACCAATATATATGACCTGTACCCGGCGTCGGAACCAAAATACGAGCCCGATACCAGTACTTTTTAATCAAAATTCAGTTTCATTTTCCTTAAACATTTTCAGAAAACAATTTAACAGAAAAATTCTTTTACCGGGGTTCTAGACCTCGGATTTCAATTCCGGACATATGCCCAAGTTCCATATTTTTCTACGGATTTTCTGAAATAGTCAAATCACGGATCCGGGTCCGTTTACCAAAAATGTTGACCAAAGTCAACCATATCAATATTAATATCAAAATTCTTCAACTTTTTCACATATTTCAACATAAATATTTTCCAGCTTTGTGCCCGGACTGTGCACGCAAATCGAGGCAACTATAAATGAGGTTTTCAAGACCTCAAAAGCTTGGAATGATTAATAAAACAAGTGATGACCCGAACGTTTGATATTTTCAAAGTGTGTTACTGTGCAATATTTTAAATGGCTCAATATGGAACACCAGTGTGTTACTGTGGAAAAAAATGTGTGCAACAAACATGTTGGGAAGGTGATGATGTTGGACGTAACTACTGGATGTGCATGAACCAGATGGATTGCTACAAAAATCCGAATGAGCCAATGTGTGAGTTCAATGAATGGGCTAAGGAACAGTGTCTCCAAGCAAACTACAGAGAACGAATGCTTAATCTGCATAATATGTGGTTAGCCCAAGCAGAAAGCAGCTACAATAGCAATATAAGAAGGATAGAACTCAGGGACGAGGTGAGGGAAGAAAAAAATAAAAAACTAAGAGCAGAATGGAAATTGGCATCAGCTATGGGAGAAAACCAAAAAATAAACAGGAAATTGCGGAGCTTAAGGCGAGAGTAAAAGAGTTAGAAGACGAACAAGAACGACTGCTATAACAATTTAAGTGGCTAGAACGCAGAATACATGGAAGCTCATAGACGAAACAATTCGTACTATGTGTTTAGTTGCGTTTTAGATTTGTCTACTTGATTTTACCCTCGTTTAAGTGTCATTTCAGTTTAACTGTAATAGTATGTTTGTGTTTGTATTGAACAATTTTAAGTTTTATGGGAATATTATGTTTTAAGTTTTATTGGTATATTATATTTTAAGTTTTATTGGAATATTATGTTTGTGTTCTATTTTATATATAGATATTTGGCTCATTGTTCTATTTATTGCTTTAGTTATATTTGAATTGGAAGTGTTGTTTCTACTATTAATGCTATGTTTGTATTTACACATTAATGAAATCAAAAAATATTTATTTATTCACAATAAATATTATTTACACAAGTGTATATACATAATGAAATCAATGAGTGCCGCATGCTTTGTGCCTCAAATTTGCTGCTAGCCTAAGCCGCATCCCCTGTCGGTCTGGCACACTATCTGGATCATCATCGTCAAGCCGCCTCTTTATGGGAGGATGTGCAGCGGCATCTACAGCACAACTTGCAGGGTCGGAGGAATAGGCCGTTGGGCCGGCACCAACCTATAAAAAATAAGTAATGTTAGATAAAATAAGAGAGGTATTTAAATTATTATGGTTAACAAATTATTTCTCTCACAATGGTCTCGTCGAGGTCCTGCGTATATTCATCGATGGTCAGTTCATCATCGCATATAGTATGGTCAAACATGGTCTGAGATGAAGACTGCATAAAAATAAATGTAATTAATTTATTGCATCGAAAGTAAAAATAATGTAGAATTGAAAAACAAAAGTAATACAAACATACCGCATCAAATGCAAGGGACGATGGATAACTCAACCTACGACCGCCATCCACGTCACGGGTCGGCCGATGCTCAGCTGCAGTAGATGTGCCAGCGAAGTACTCATGTACATCCCCGTCAAAGGTACCCATAATCTGCAATGGTCCGGATGGGGTCATCCGTGTCGCTGGCAATGACAAACTGAAGGTCGTATGAGGGCATACTGCTGCCAGGGTCGTATGAGGGCATGCTGCTGGAAGGGTCAGCTGGATGGGTCATAAAACCCCGCTGCATGCTGCTGGAAGGGTCAGCTGGATAGGTCATAAAACCCCGCTGCATGCTGCTGGAAGGGTCAGCTGGATGGGTCATAAAACCCCGCTGCATGCTGCTGGAAGGGTCAGCTGGATGAGGCACATAACCCTCCTGCTCATCTCCAAACCCCCCAGCTCCAAACCCTGCAGGTGGGTCGACCGGCTCCTCAACACCCCCTCGCCGGGCATGTCATCGTCGTCCCCTGCGAGCCCTAGCCCCTGCACGGGGGATTGGCCTACCCCTCCGGTACGCGTCTGGATCCATATAATCGGGCTCATCATCTAACCTATTGCCCTCCTTCGCCTCTTCCAGTCCCAAACGACACATGTGGGCAACCGCCTGTCCATACTCAACCAGTCTAGGGTTGTCTTCACACTGCTGGATATCTATTCTTGACTGGTAGACCCGGTGAAACCAACTAACCTGTGAAATAAGTCAATTAGTAAATAAATTACTCTATGCCATAATTATATGATATTAATAAGTCAAAAAAATATACCAGTGACTCGTGCCGTCCGGCATACGGTCTATACCGGCCGTCAAGCATGTGGATGGGGTTCCCGACATGCCTCCGGGTGTGACGTCTGTATCAGCCCTCATAAATCGCAATAGTAGCCTCCTGGTACGGTGTCAGCGGTGGCGGGATGCGCTGAGCTCGCTCCTCCCAATGAACTACCTGGTCACGCAGCCACGCTAGATAATCCCGGCTCATGTTGTGACGGTCGTCACGCTGATAATGAGTAGGGTCCCAGGAGGGATCACTCGGTACCGGCTGATGACGACCAAACTGACGAAGCACACGCTCCGTCGCATGATACTCAACAAATTCCCATAATATCAATGGGACGGAGCTGCTCCATATGAGCCGGTCTGCCGAGCAAATAGCAGGTAGGTGCGCAAGTAGCTCATCAGTGTACGGCATCCAGATGAACTACAACGAATAACAACAAATTAGTATGCAAGGTACAACTACATTTAAAACAACCAACTTTATGTAGATGTTTACCTGTCCAGCATGCAACATATCCAACTGGTCCCTAATAAGGGGGATATTGTGGTGCACATCCACTCCTCGGTAATTTCCCCGCCGGAGAATCCATCTCACAGCTAGCGGGAGGGGCGGATAGTCC
Organism: Nicotiana noctiflora; assembly: GCA_032618575.1. Lineage (NCBI taxonomy): Eukaryota > Viridiplantae > Streptophyta > Magnoliopsida > Solanales > Solanaceae > Nicotiana > Nicotiana noctiflora. The sequence goes on along the minus strand of JASVEL010002291.1, from coordinate 378,564 downwards.
TGTGCCGGCAGAGGTGGCTGTAGTGGCATGATATGCCGCCACGCCCAAACCTAAGAACAAATGTTGATGTAAATTATGAGTCATTTCACAATATATAATTTGTGCTTAATTAATTTTGGAAGTATTTTGCACCTTGAAGGAGTGGCAAAAAACCACCAATATCAGTAGCTGCACAGATGCTAGCTCGACACATGCTCCTATAGAGATACGCCAGAACAGCAGCTGCCCAACTGTAATGATGCACCTGCTCCATATCCTCCAGAGAGTGGAGAAACCGCATCGATATCTTGTTCCCCGACGTGTTGGGAAACAAGACACACCCAAATAGCATGAGCAATGCCATCCGAGTGAAACGGATAATCCACAGCTCCTCTGTCTCCTGCGTGACCTGTGGATGCAACTCCGCCATGAACGCTCTAATGACTGATATCTGGAGACCACAACCACCAACGTTGCCCTCCGGGTGCAAACCCGTCATCCGTCCCATCGCATCCGCCAGCTGTGCGCGGGTCATCCGTCTCCACTCCTGGGGCAGTGTCAATGCGCGGCCCTCAATGCGCAATCCATACAGCACCTGCACATCCTGGAGAGTGATCGTAGCCTCTCCAGTAGGCAGGTGAAATGTATGCGTCTCTGGTCGCCACCGCTCTATCAACGCTGTGATGAGCGACCAGTCAAGCTGCATCCGTCCCAGCTCAAATATGTTGTACAAGCCGGTCTGCTGTAGAAGGTCTACAACTCGTGGATGAAAGGGATGCTGCGCCAAAAACTCCCACAGATCGTCCGGCCTCCTGGGGCGTATAGTCTGAAGAGCTAGCCGGCCCTCCCAAATAAACGATGACCTATGGTCACCCTGCAGTATTAATAATCTTTCTGCCGAAGGTCCAGGGTGTGCAAGTTGACGAGATGCCATGTCGTGTACTATAAATAAGAAAAATTAATTATTGCATAGATGAAGACACACATAATAATGATTAATTATTCTAAATCTCAATTTTAATATTTTCATAATTTTGTTAACTTAATTAATTAGATTATGTATAATTTAATATAATGGTTATTTAAAGGTTTCAGGCTTGATTTTTGAGGCCCGGGACCACATAATAATGATTAATTATTCTAAATCTCAATTTTAATATTTTCATAATTTTATTAACTTAATTAATTAAATTACGTATAATTTAATATAATGGTTATTTAAAGGTTCCAGGCTTGATTTTTGAGGCCCGGAAACACATAATAATGATTAATTATTATAAATCTCAATTTTAATATTTTCATAATTTTGTTAACTTAATTAATTAAATTTCGTATAATTTAATATAATGGTTGTTTAAAGGTTCCAGGCTTGATTTTTGGGGAACCGGGACCACATAATAATGGTTAATTATTATAAATCTCAATTTTAATATTTTCATAATTTTGTTAACTTAATTAATTAAATTACGTATAATTTAATATAATGGTTGTTTAAAGGTTCCAAGCTTGATTTTTGAGGCCCGGGACCACATAATAATGATTAATTATTACAAATCTCAATTTTAATATTTTCATAATTTTGTTAACTTAATTAATTAAATTACGTATAATTTAATATAATGGTTGTTTAAAGGTTCCAGGCTTGATTTTTGATGCCCGGGACCGCATAATAGTGATTAATTATTACAAATCTCAATTTTAATATTTTCATAATTTTGTTAACTTAATTAATTATATTACGTATAATTTAATATAATGGTTGTTTAAAGGTTCCAGGCTTGATTTTTGAGGCCCGAGACCACATAATAATGATTAATTATTATAAATCTCAATTTTAATATTTTCATAATTTTGCTAACTTAATTAATTAAATTACGTATATTTTAATATAATGGTTGTTTAAAGGTTCCAGACTTGAAATTTGAGGCCCGGGACCACATAATAATGATTAATTATTACAAATCTCAATTTTAATATTTTCATAATTTTGTTAACTTAATTAATTAAATTACGTATAATTTAATATAATGGTTGTTTAAAGGTTCCAGGCTTGATTTTTGAGGTCCGGGACCACATAATAATGATTAATTATTATAAATCTCAATTTTAATATTTTCATAATTTTATTAACTTAATTAATTAAATTACGTATAATTTAATATAATGGTTGTTTAAAGGTTCCAGGCTTGATTTTTGAGGCCCGGGACCACATAATAATGATTAATTATTCTAAATCTCAATTTTAATATTTTCATACTAAGACACTACGCTAAAATTTAATAAGGCTCTACGCTAACAGGCTCTACGCTAACAGGTTCTACGCTAACATGATATACAATAACATATTAAAGTAATACTAATACAATAAATATACCAACATTAACATTTCTTTGCTATATAATATAAAACTAACACTAACATATTTTCTAATAATTTATAAAATAAAATTAATTCAAATACCTCAAATTAAAGCTGTAATACTGAAATTTTGTAACCAAATTCGTGTCCAACACTATCTCCGTGTGGGGCCCACTTGTGTTGCACTTGAAGGGGACGGGTGGGACTTCGAAATCAAATTTTTGGCAAAAAGTTGGAAAGAAATTGAGGGGTGGCCGACAAAAAAATTGGGAGAGAATGAGTTGAGATTGAAAGATTGTAGAGGAGAGAAAGAGTTTGTGCGGATTTAACTAGGGGACATTTCGCAGTATTATATTGCGAAATGCAATTCGCAGTTTTGTACTGCGAATTGCATTTCGCAATACAATACTGCGAAATGCCTTATTTTTTTAAAAAAAAAATTTTAATGTCTTTTACACTAACGCCTATTTTTCAAAAAAAAAATTTAATGTATTTCGCAGTATAAAACTGCGAAATGTACAAAAGGACGTTTGTACATTTCACAGTTTTATACTGCGAAATGCCTAATTTCGTATTTTTATTTTTTTTTTACGTTTAAAATAATATTTTTTGTATAATTGAGTGTTATTTCGGTTCCGGACTCTCTTGCAATGGGACTATAAAATGTACAACTACAAATAAAAGAGGACCCAAAAGATCGCAAGTACAAAATGAAAGATTAAGATTTTATTGTCTGTTTGCCAACGTCACCACCCACAATTGTTTCTTCTTTATTTTAGTGTTGTTTAATATATTAAAAAACATATTAGTTGGTGCACTTCTAGAAGTATGTCAAAAATCTTCATTTATTTAATTGATATTAGCGTCTCTTAGAACTTGCGAAAAGGAATTGGTTCACTGCCATTGCAAAAAATGGTAAAGTAGACTTAATAGTACAATCTAGCGGGGTGGATATTGTTTGGGCAAACTCGAAATCCAAACAGAAATTCAAATTATTTGAATTTTTGGTTTGGATTTCGGATTACATATTAAATTTTGGATTTAATTTTTTAAAATTTTTGATTTCGGATTAGATATTGGGTTTGGTTCAGAGTCGCCACTTGAGAATATAATAGTGTCCCTAGTCACCAGTTTAATCCCGAATCGAGAAAAGTTTGACTCGGTTACAGTTTGCGAACTAGAAATCCGGATAAGGAATTCTGTTAATCCGGGAGAAGGTGTTAGGCACTCTCGAATTCCGTGGTTCTAGCACGATCGCTCAACTATTGTATTTACTTTTATCTAATTTCTTTATATATTCCAATTTATGTGCATTATTAATATTCCGCTTTATCAATTTTAAGGAATTGCAACATCGTGAAAAGTGCATTTTTTTAACCACATCGTACCAGTACGCCAGTGGCTTTAAATATATTTCGACTTCGTTGAGAGTAAGATTTGGGTCACATAAATGTGCACCCGTACTTGAGAATATATATTATAAATCACGCCAAAATATCTATGTCTTATTAACTTTGAGGAAGATCGTGAAATTCGCTAAACGGTCATTCCAAATCTAAGTGTTTTATAACAATTAATTGAGGCCCCCGTGCATTTTTGTTCTCTAACGAGGCTCATCTCATTTATTTTAAACGTCAAGCCTATAGTGTACTACATTTTCTACTATTGTTTTTGCCTTATCAAAATAAAGAATAATGCTGCCTAGTTATGGTTTGTATTGATATTTCGTTTACGTCCAGGCCATCATGTGTTTTGGGCCTTGAGGCAAAGCCAATGAAGAACTGAGCACATTCGTGCTCAGGGCTTATTCGAGCCCCGTTCATGTACATTGCTACTGGATCCGGGCCTTTTTGCCTGATCAGGCCCAAGTTATTAACGAATCCAAAACATGCTCAAAGGTTATCATTGAACTAATAATGTATTTAAACGGTTATTATAATTGCAATATCAAAAATTAACTAATGCATTAACACTGATTTCTATTAGGATATTACTGTTTTATTCACTCAGATTAACTACGTCTGATTTGCATATTACTATCATTATAAATTGATTTCTACTATATTTATCAATTGAAATGTTGCATATGTTTAGATGCATAGTATAATTACTGCTTATTCAATTTGGAAGTATTAAAACTAAACTAGTGGGAAATATATCTGAATTGAAGTACCTATTCGTCCATACTGAAACAATCAATTCATACTCATTATGGAAGATTTATTATATTAGCATGAATTAATCTGAGAATACTGTATTGGCTAACAAAAACTTGAATCTGAACTGATATTTTTATATATCAAAACTGATTAACACACATTAAAGTTAACAAATGAATTTCTTAAGATTTCATTGCATTTATGATTCGTAACGAGCTGAAGATTCAGGATCACAACCAAAACAGAATTTTATACTTATTTATTTTCAATTTTTAAATCTCTAATCTAACGAAACTGTTTTCTATTAATCTAATTCATATGTGATTTTTATGTAGTAACTAAACTAACTACTAAAATTTTCAGTAATATGAATCAACAGTCCAACAGTCCACAGTTCAATTATACATACGACTTCTCCTAATGAATACAAGTGATTCTACTAGTTCTATATATATAAACATAAACAGAATCGAAAAGAAAACTCAAAGAAAAACAGTCGAACATTTCTATAGCTTCAAATTTGTCACTACATCTTCAAATTTAAGAGGTGTGCCTGGAAATATGAAATGAAGCCGATAAGTTTAAGGCAAATAAGAAGAGGAAGAAGATCAGCAATGACAAGACTTCAGCAAACAATAACCAGCAGATTCACAGCAATACACAGTAACCAGATTTGATATCAAAACTTCGAAACAACCAAACAGCTTCTCAAAGAATAACCACAACAATGCACAGCTTCAGCAACCCAATTCAGAACAAATAACCACAGAACAATAGACGAAATACCAAAACTCAAGAGATTTTCACTTGAACTCGAACCAAAACCAATAGAACAGTAGTAGTATTAGGAAATTGAAATTCGAATTTGGCAGAGATTAGAAAGGTTTTTCAGAGTATTGGACCTTTCAAACTTCAAAACTTTTTTCAGAACCTTTTCCGAACCCCTTCAGAATCCCCTTAAATGTGGCCTTATGAGGCCTATTTATAGAACAAAATGGGAAAAAATTTTGAAATTAATATTCTAAGTTCCTACCCCTTATCTTATGAATTTTTTCAGATTACTACACTTAGTTTTATCGTGAATGCACTAGAACCCCTTCTAGAAGGTTCTAGTGGCATCCACACTATTCTAATACCCTTAATTGTCCATGTTACCCTCACGTGCTTTGAATTTTCACTTAACTAACCTTTTATTATGCCCAGAATACCCCTTATTCTTTAGCTATTTACCCACGAACCAGGCAGCATTGCCACTTATACCCTTAACCCCTTAGGTTATTTATAGTATGCCAATTAATTAACCTTCCCCATTTTAGTCCCGTATTTTCCTTTTATTTACCCTTTTTAAACCCCTTTATCAATCAGAAACTAAAAGTCAAAGTTAAAATCGACTTACAAAAATAGCCAACAATAGACAGTTTCACAGATAAAATCAAATTAGATCTAAGTACTCAATTAATGAGATTCACGGGAACAAATTAATCAGAGGTAGAATCTAATTAACAGAAGACTTAATTACTAATTTCAATTTTATCAAGTAAAATCCTAGAAATCTAAGCGTGGCTATGAACAACAAACACACAGTTTTGACTAAGAACTTTTCAGAGAAGAGAGATTATAACCATGTGATTCTCAAATAAGAAAAATCGGAAAGCCACGAGGTTACAGGCATGCTATTCACAACTAAGCAAGATCAGAAGGCAAAGGAGTTATATGCATGCGATTTACTCTAAGCAAGATCAGAAGACAAAGAGGCATGTGATTCAAATAATAGAAAAATCAAGAAACTAAAATTCAGAACACTTAGCTTTCGATTCTTATTTCTTCTTTACTTTCTTTCTTTCTCTTATTTTCATTTTCTTCTTTTCTTCACTTTTCTTGATTATCCAGAACTTTGGAAGTTCAGGAACTCTTTCTGGGGAATCTGATTGGGTAGGGTGAAATAGAGGGAATACGGAGGCCAAGGGGTGTTCATGGCGGCCTGAACATAGGAAGTGGTAAACCACCGCCGGTGGTTTTCCGGCAGTGGTTGAGAGCATATCAGGGCGGCTAGGGTTTTCAATCTTAGAGACGAAGGTGTATAATGAACTGATATGTAATGTTTTATGTATTTAAAAGCCTTGGGTGATCTAGGACCGTTGGATTGAATGAACCAGCGGTTTAGATTTAACCAACTCAAGTACGACGTTGTTCCAATTAAGTGGTCATTTAATCATGACCCTTGGATTGATGTTACCAAGGGTTCAGATTAATTCCAGTGCACGACATCATTTTGTTTATTAAGCCACAACTACTCTGGAATGTTTGATCAAATGAATCGATGGTCCATATTCAATCATCCCTGGACGGTGTCGTTTTGGGTCTGTATAGGCTGACCGAGCTGGTTTCATTTGGGCATGGTTAGTGTATTATATATTGGGCTATTAATTATGGTATTTAACCCAATTTTGTATTGTATTATTTTACTATACTTGTATTTTTATATTTTTGTATTTTTGTATTTATTTTCTCTTCTATATTTCTGTATTTTACTCTTGTATTTATTTTCTATTTATTTTCTTTGTATTTTCCTTTTTCTTTTAATTTTCTAATTTTTTAGTAAAGTTAAAGAGTAATTAATCTCTATTTTTAGTATTTTCAAATTAAAAAACCAATAAATGTGTATTTTGATTTTCTTTGTTTTGTTTTTTCCAAAATTAGAAAAATCCTGGTATTTCTACCTGTTTATGAGTTATTATTAAGCAAACAATTATCAACAAATTACCACAAAAATTCAAAAATCATTTTTGCATATATTTTGAAATAATTTGCTTAGGGCAAAAATCACGTGCTCACAGCTGCCCCTCTTTGGTCGGGAACACGCAAAGTTTTAGTGTAAAGATAAATGAGAAGTAATGAGGGATTTTTGCCTGTTCGCATATTCCGTGCGAAGCATTTTTTGAATGTTTTGACCGCATCCTGCTTCAGGGATTGCCTACTTATCCTGGGCTAAACAGGAATCATGTTAGTGTAGTTCAGGAATGTCTGGTAGTTGGGACTACCAGAGAGCTGTGATCTCATTACTGTTATTGTTGTCGTTGCTTGTTGATCCCCTTATTACACCGTTGTAAAGATAAAAGAAGCTAGCCTAAGCTATACTCTAGGAGTTACAAAAGATCATATATATGTCTTCCAACTTGTTTCTGTGATGCGTTGAAATTGACTGTTTCCTTTCTTTGGGTGGAATCCTGCTTACTTTTGCTCAAAAAACTATTCCCTTGTTCTTCAGGTGGGTGCCTGCTTACAGCTTGATTGAAATGTATTCCCTTATTTTTCAGGTGGGCGACTGCTTACATCTTGTTTGAAATATATTCCCTTGTTTTTCAGGTGGGCGCCTGCTTGTTGAAATTGAAAATGTATTCCCTTGTTCTTCATGTGGGCGTCTGCATACATCTAATGTATTCCCTTATTTTTTAGGTGGGTGCCTGCTTACATCTTGCTTGAAATGTATTCCCTTGTTTTTCAGGTGGGCGCCTACTTACAGCTTGCTTTGAAATGTATTCCCTTGTTTTTCAGATGGGCGCTTGCTTGTTGAAATTGAAAATGTATTTCCTTGTTTTCCAGGTAGGTGCCTGTTTACAACTTGCTTTGAAATGTATTCCCTTGTTTTTTAGGTGGGCGCCTGCTTACATCTTAAAAGCAAAGAAAAAAATTTTCTGCCCCAATATGGTGCTTGGGTATACCATGTTATTAAATATCATATTTAAAGCTGAATTTCAAATGATACTTCCTTTATTTTTCAGGTGGGTGCCTGCTTACAACATGCTTTGAAATATATTCCCTTGTTTCTCAGGTGGGCGCCTGGTTGCGATTACTATGCTTGAAAAAGATATTCCCTTAATTTTCAGGTGGGCGCCTGCTTGCTGTACTTGAAAAAGTATTCCCTTATTTTTTAGGTGGGCGCCTGCTTACAACTTGAAAAGATATTCCATTATTCTTCAGGTGGGCGTCAGCTTACTGTGCTTGAAAGAGTATTCCCTTATTTTTTAGGTGGGCGCTTGCTTGCTGTGTTTTCAAAAAAAAGAAAATTTCTACCCCAGTTTGATAATTGGGTGCATGATGTTACTGAATATTAAACTTGTGATGAAATTGTGCTATACTTCCCTTATTTTCCAGGTGGGTGCCTGACTGCTAATCTTGAAAAATATTCCCCTGTTCTTCAGGTGGGCGCCTGATTGTGATTACTATGCTTGAAAAAGATATTCCCTTATTCTTCAGGTGGGCGCCTGCTTGCTGTGCTTGAAATATATTCCCTTGTTTTTCAGGTGGGCGCCTGCTTACAACTAGAAAAGATATTCCCTTATTCTTCAGGTGGGCGCCTGCTTGCTAAACTTTGAAAAGATATTCCCTTATTCTTTAGGTGGGCGCCTGCTTGCTAAACTTTGAAAAGATATTCCCTTATTCTTCAGGTGGGCGCCTTGCTTGCTAAACTTTGAAAAGATATTCCCTTATTCTTCAGGTGGGCGCCTACTTACAACATACAAAACAAAGAAAATTTCTGCCGCAGTATGATAACTGGGTGTAACATATCATCACACATAAAATTTTAAATATTAAAGGTTATACTTCCCTTATTACCTAGGTGGGTGCCTGATTACTGAGGTTGAGATGGATTCCTTCGCACATTGTTGCTTTCCTTTGAACTGTTTTCCCTTATTTTCCAGGTGGGTGCCTGACTGCCAAAATTTGTGCTCCCTTGTTATCCACATTGGTCACATTCACTTTAAATTGATTAGTAAGAATTTGAATCTTTTTTCCCTGTCCTAATCAAAGAATAATTTGTTAGTATAAAACGGTGGTTAGCCGCTGGCATCCTTGTTGGCCTTGCTTACACATTTTAAATTTGTTCCGTCTTGCTTCTTGTATTGCCTCGCCATAACTTCTGGCTGTCTTTCAAAATTTTCTGATCCCAATGACCCAGCTGTTTTCCTCGTGTCTCTCTCTTGTTGTTTGTTTTCCTTTTGCTTTTCCTCCAGATATCAGATTACCATATGTCCTTTTTGTTTTAACTTTCCTTTAATAAATCCTCATCTTGTTGTGCCATATAACTGAGAAGCTAGTAGTTAGATTTGACTGACAATGTCTTACAGACAGATTCCAAGAAAAAAATGAAATGTGATGACCTCAAAGTTTTGAGGGTAGAAATATTTTTTAAAAATAAAAAGCACGAGACTTATCTGAGTGGGGAGGCTGATTCTTTTTATCATGCCATGCATTCGGATTAACCGACCCAGTCTGTCCAACCAATTAACTGTCAATTTCTATTTTTGCCAACTTTATTTCACCACCCGATTTTAACTAGACCCTAATTTTGCTTGCTTTGCTGCTCTTCCCCCACAAACTTCTTTCTCACTTTCGCCTTACGGTGCCCGTGAGGGTTTTTACCAATAAGACTCTCTCATTTTATTTCTCTCAGCTCACATCACCTTATGGTGCCCGTGAGAGTTTTCACCAATAAGACTCTCTCATTTTATTTCTCTCAACTCACATCGCCTTATGGTGCCCGTGAGGATTTTCACTAATAAGACTCTCTCATTTTTATATTTTCCATCTTCGGGTATCAGAGTATTGTCCATAACACATTTACTTCACCTACTTGTACTTTCATTCCTTGAAATTAATCAGAAGGTCTTTCTTTGGACTGTAATGTGGCTTTTGGATGGGTTTAGAAAAAAAGGTATAAAGGCTCAAATTTTCCAACTTGGGTTTAAAAATTACAACTTCCGGAATCATATATTCCACGATAAACATAACTTCTGCCCCAGTTTCAATCTTTGGGGACTCTTGGATTTTCTTTCTATTATGACTAAACCTCAGTGAGGCTGCCTACGTACCCTTTCAGGATCAAGTCAAAATGTATTTCGGATCATAAGATCGCTTTGTTGTTGCGATGTTTACTTCTTTCAATTCTTTCTTCTTTGCATTTTTCTCTATTTTCTCTTCTTTTCTTTTCCTTTTCTCTTCCATATTTTCTCATCTTCTTCTTTTTTTTTTCTCCTCCTCCTCCTCCTCAACATTTTATCATTCAGTTTTTGACTTTGTTGTTGATTCCGAAAGACGGATATGAAAGAATAACGTAATAAGGCTCAAAGGGATAGCAATGGATAAAGTGTTTGGATAGTGAAACAAAATGACTTCATCATTTCAATTTCAAAATATGACAAATACAGTTAGATACATGAAGATAAAGAAATCATACATAATATTTTTTGATTACGTCAGAATTGATGGCCATTTCTACGCATTTCCCTTCCACATCTTTTAGATATAATGCTCAATTAGACAACACTCGTGATGCAACAAATGGCCCTTTCCAATTAGAAGCGAACTTTCCTTTTGCTTCTGCCCAATGAGGTAAGATGCGCCTCAACACCAATTGTCCGACTTCAAATTTTCGCGGACGCACTTTCTTGTTATAGGCTCTGGCCATTCTCTGTTGATACAATTGCCCATGACATACTGCTGCCAGTCTTTTCTCGTCAATGAAACTCAATTGTTCTAGTCAGGCTTTAACTCATTCATCATCATCAATCTCTGCCTCCGCAATGATTCGAAGGGAGGGTGTTTCAACTTCCGCCGGTATTACTGCTTCCGTGCAATACACCAATGAACAAGGGGTTGCACCTACCGAAGTGCGAACGGTAGTGCGATATCCCAGCAAAGCAAATGGTAATTTCTCATGCCATTGTCTCGATCCCTTCACCATTTTTCGAAGAATTTTCTTAATGTTCTTATTAGCTGCTTCAACTGCTCCATTCGCCTTAGGACGATATGGTGTGGAATTTCGGTGCATAATATTAAATTTCTGACATGTTTCTGTCATCAAATGACTGTTAATATTGGCACCATTATCCGTAATAATCACCTTCAGAATTTTGAACCGACAAATGATGTTCGCATGCACAAAATCAACTATTGCCTTCTTGGTTACTACCTTGAACGTCTTTGCCTCAACCCATTTAGTAAAATAATAAATGGCAACCAGAATAAATTTGTGGCCATTAGATGCTGCTGGCTCGATTGGCCCAATGACATCCATACCCCAAGCAATAAAAGGCCATGTGCCGACATCGTATGCAACTCATATGGTTGAGAATGAATCAAATATCCATGTATCTGGCATTGATGACATTTACGCACATAGTTGATACAGTCTCCTCTCTATTGTAAGCCAGTAATATCCTGCTCTGAGTATTTTCTTTGCTAGCATATACGCACTCATGTGTGGTCCACAGACTCCTGCGTGTACTTCAGCCATAATTTTTGTAGCATACTTTGCGTCTATACATCTCAACAGACCAAGATCCGGGGTTCTTTTGTATAAAACCCCTCCACTAAAGAAGAATCCACTCGCCTATCGTGTTATGGCTCTCTTTTGATCTCCTGCAGCTTGTGCCGGATACACTCCCATTCCGAGATACTCCTTAATATTGTGGAACCACGCTCACCATCGAGTTCCACTTCTACTGTATTACAATAAGCATTATGATCACGAACCTGGATTTGTAACGGGTCCAGATAAGCTTTATCTGGGTGATGTAACATAGATGCTAGAGTGGCCAGAGCATCGACAACTTCACTATGAATTCTCGGGATATGCTTGAATTCTATAGACTGGAATCGTTCGCATAGTTCATGTAGACATTGCCGGTATGGTATGAGTTTTAAATCCCATGTTTTTCATTCTCCTTGAATCTGATGTACCAAGAGATCCGAGTCACCCATGACCAAAATCTCTTGAACACCCATATCTATATCCATTCTCAATCCCAGTATACATGCTTCGTATTCAGCCATATTGTTGGTACAAAAGAAACGAAGTTGAGCAATGACAGGATAATGCTGACTTGTCTCTGAAATAAGCACAACTCCAATCCCAACACCTTTGTTGTTAGTAGCCCCATCAAAATATAACTTCCAGGCGGCTTTTCATCTTGTTCCAATTCTTCAATACTCATTACTTCTTCATCAAAAAAATATGTTTTCAATGGTTCATATTCGCCATCAACTGGATTCTCTACTAAGTGATCGGCAACTGCCTGTTCATCGCAGTGCGGGTTACATAAACAATATCAAACTCTCTGAGCAGAATTTGACATTTAGCAAGCCTCCCTGTAGGCATGGACATCTGAAAGATGTACTTCAACGGGGTCCAGTCGGGAAATGAGATAAGTGGTATAAGTTGACAAGTAGTGCTTCAATTTCTGTGACACCCATGTCAAAGCACAGCATGTTCTTTCCAATTGAGTATACTTCACCTCGTAAGACGTGAATTTCTTGCTAAGATAATAAATTACCTATTCCTTCTTGCTGTTTCATCATGCTGCCCCAGCATACAGTCGAAGGAATTATCCAATATGGTCAAATAAAGGATCAAGGGCCTTCCGGGTTCTGGAGGAACCAATATAGGCGGATTGGCCAGATATTCCTTGATTTTATCAAATGCAGCTTGACATTCATCAGTCCATCTCACTGCAGCATCTTTCTTCAGCAATCTAAAAATAGGCTCACAAGTTGATTTAAGCCGAGCAATAAATCTGCTGATGTAATTCAAATCTGCCGAGCAAACTCATCACATCTTTCTTGCTCTTTGCCGGAGGCAATTCCTGAATGGCTTTGATTTTAGATGGATCCAATTCAATACCACGTCGACTTACCACAAACCCCAACAATTACCCGGACGGCACCCCAAAAGCACATTTTGCTGGATTGAGCTTGAGATTGTACCTACGAAGCCTTTTGAAAAACTTCCTCGGGTCTTTAACATGGTCATGTAGCTTTCTGGACTTGATAATGACATCATCCACATAAACTTCAATTTCCCGATATATCATGTCATGAAACATGGTAGTCATTTCCCTCATATATGTTGCTCAGGAATTTTTCAGTCCAAATGGCATCACCCTATAACAATATGTTCCCCAAGGCGTGATGAATGCCGTCTTTTTAGCATCTTCCTCGTCCATCAGGATCTGGTGATAACCCGCATAGCAATCCACAAAAGAGCCAATCTCATGCTTGGAACAATTGTCAATTAATATGTGGATGTTTGGCAATGGAAAATTATCCTTTGGACTTACTTTGTTGAGGTGTCGATAATCCACATACACCCTGGTTTTTCTGTCTTTCTTCGGAACTGGCACAACATTGGCTAACCAGGTGGGATATTTGGTAACCCGTATAACCTTTGCTTCGAACTGCTTATTGACTTCTTCTTTTATTTTCACACTTATATCTTTCTTGAATTTCCTCAACTTCTGCTTGATGAGCGGGCATTCTGAGTAAGTGGGACATTTGTGGACTACCAAATCGGTGCTTAGTCCCGGCATGTCATCGTATGACCATGCAAATATATCTTTGTATTCATGCAGCAACTTTATTAGTTCTTCCTTGAGTGAGGATTCCAAATGAACGCTTATATTTGTTTCCCGAATATTTTTCTGATCCCCCAAATTAATGGCCTCCGTCTCATTTAAGTTTGGTTTGGTTTTTTCCTCATAATGGCTCAAATCCTTACTAATTTCTTCCAAAACTTCCTCGTCATCATACTACGCCTCATTATCACATTCAATTTCTTGTATTACTATTTGATTATCAAGACTGGGCCGGGAATTCCTTACATATGACACATCATTGAAATCACCATAAAATAGACTGTACAAGAAAAGAAAAATAAAATAAGACTATCAGGAATGGAGGAAGAAAGAATTTGCATTTCATTAAAATTTTGAAAGATAACAAGGTTTGACACATCCGATTGGACGGAAAAAAAAATCTGTTTTACAACCTTGAAATAAAACAGATTTAAAATGAAACAACAAAAGCTAACTACCACAACTCCCTTCTAGTCGGAAGAGGAGTAGCTTCCCAGTTATTCAGCTTGGTTTGGGATCCAACAAATTGGACATCCATTTTACTTGTACTCTTAGTAGCTTCTACCAAATTCACTTCTTTAAATAGCTTTTCAAATCTTTCAAGTAGCTCCCTGTGGCTTTATCTCTGCTAAGTTGGGCATTACCGTTGTCGTACACCTCTTTGTACCAGGTCTGCCGAATGAATGGGAAAGGCGAGGGATAGGCTTAGGGAGGGTCCAACCTTTCTTTTTCAATTTTCGTGCTCTCTTTATGTCAGTTATGGTTGGTTTAAAACCCAACTCAAAAATGTCAATGCTACTAGGAAGAGATACAGGCTGTGTGATTCCTTTTAATGCAGCTCCAAATCCTTTCCTAGAGAGAAACCCATTTTTCAAAATCTCCATAGTGACCATAACTGATGCAGAAGCTATCTTGGGCACCAGAACATGCTCTCCTTCAGGAATTTTATCAACTGATATAGTATCTATCACTTGGTACACCCAGTGGCCTTTATCTCCCTCAATCTCTTCACAAGGAGTGATGGTATTGCAAGGGTTATCTTCGCCATGGACCACTATTTCTTGACGGTCCAATTCAAACTTTACCATCTGATAGAATGAGGATGGTACGGCCTTTGCCGCATGAATCCATGGTCGACCCAGTAGGAGATTATAGGATATAGCAACATCCAAGACTTGAAATTCCATTGTAAACTCTACCGGTCCGATGGTAAGCTCCAGCACGATGTCTCCAACAGTATTTTTTTCACCTCTGTCGAATCCACGCACACAAATGTTGCTCTTGTGGATTCTTTCATTATCAATCTTGAGCTTTCCCAAAGCAGACACAGGACATATGTTGGCACTCAACCCTTTATCAATCAACATGTGGTTCACTATCGAATCTTCATATTTCACAATAAGATACAAAGCCCTGTGATGCTCCGTTCCTTCTATCGGCAGTTCATCATCTGAGAATGTCACCCTGTTCACCTCAAAGATTTTATTTGCGATCTTTTCAAGATGACTCACTGTAATCTTCTCTGGCACATGAGCCTCATTCAAGATTTTCATTAATGCACTACGATGTTCTTCAGAGTGAATCAGCAGGGATAGCAGAGATATTTGCGCTAGTGTCTTTCTCAATTGTTCTACTATCGAATAGTCATGCGCTTTCATCTTCTTTAAAATTCCTCGGCCTCCTCCTCAGTAACAGCTTTCTTTACAGTAGCCGGATTATCTTTGGTGAGTTTTGCTTTTCTTAATTCGTCGGGAGAAAAGCACCTCCCCGACCTTGTCAACCCGTGTGTCTCACAAATTTCATTTTTAATCTCCTTCCCTTGATACATGATGGTCACTTTGTTGTAATTCCATGGCACAACTTTAACATTCACAACGGGCATTTGAGTAATCAGTTTGATGATGACCGGCTCTATTTGTGCCCCTTTCACAGTCGACACAGGTTTTGCACTTGCTTTTGGAACTATCACCTTCACTGGCTCGGGCTCTGTTACCACCACTGACTCATTCACCACTTGATTGGCTATAATCACCGCTTTCTCACCCATTGATTTCTCTCCTACCTTGCCTTCACTTCCCTTAATCATCATTACAGTCTGAGAAGGCTTCTTGTAACCTCCCCTTTGTATCAATTCTATCATATGAGCTTCATGATGAATAGGTAGGGGGTTTTGTGTAATATTGGGGGCCTCGGGAGCCTGGACTTTAATTCTTCTTGAATCAATAAGCTCCTGAATTGCGGTTTTCAGATGCCAACACTTTTCGGTGTCGTGTCCTCGAGCTCCTGAACAGTACTCATAGCTAACAGACTGGTCCAGGTTCCTTGGTGGAGGGTTAGGGATTTTGGATTCAATAGGGTTCAGGATTCTGAGCTGCCTCAGTCTATGAAACAGACTGGTGTATGATTCTCCTAAAGGAGTAAAAGTTTTCTTCTTTTGCATTCTATCATTCCTAACACCGGGATTAGGACGGAAACCTGTTCCACTGGGATTTTTGGGTGGTGGGTATATGTTCTGGGTGTGGTAGGTATTATGAGGTGCTGGTGCTCGCCATGGTGTAGGCGGTGGTGGGTATGTTTGAGCATGGTGTACAGAAAATTGTGGAACAGGGGGAGGGTAGTAGTGTTGTGGTCGGCCATATGGTGCTGGTGAGTAAGGCTGATGATGTGGGCGAGGTTAATGTTAGTATGGATTAGGATTCCTGGGCCATGATCTCCCTTCTACAATGGCCACCTCTCCTTTCTTCATTTTTCCCAAGAGCTCCTCCGGTGCCTGTTTGAATTTCCTGGGTTGTAGCTTTTATCGTTGAAATTCTCATAATCTTGTTCGATTTTAAACCTTCCTCAACCATGCTCCCCATCTTGACGACTTCGTTGAATGTTTTCCCGACGGCTGATACTAAATGCCCATTGTATGTTGCCTCTAAAGTTTGTAAGAAGTAGTCCACCATCTCTCCTTCTTTCATAGGTGGGTCTACCCGGACAGCTTTTTCTCTCCACCTGAAGCCATATTCTCGGAAGCACTCTCCTGGCTTCTTCTCTATATTCGTTAATGAAATCCTGTTAGGAACAATCTCCAAGTTGTACTGGAAATGATTGGAAAATCCTTGGGCGAGATCATCCCAAATAAACCATGTAACGTGGTCTTGCCTGGTGTACCACTCTAGGGCCAATCCGCTAAGACTTTGGCTAAAATAAGCCATGAGCAAATCATCTTTGCCGCTGACACCTTGCATTTTGCTGCAAAAGCCTCTAAAATGTGCTAATGGGTCGTCGTGACCATCATAAAGATCACATTTAGGTAGCTTAAAGCTTGCCGGTAGTTGCACCTTCGGGAATAGACACAAATCTTTGTAAGCTACGGTCACTTGGCCCGCAAGGCTCTGCATGTTCGGGAAAGATTGTTCAAGACTCTTCACTTTTTGGATCATCTCTTCTTGTTCGGGATTTTTGGGTGGTTTTTCCTCCCCGGCCATGCCGATGTGAGGAGTATAAGAATCATGCTGTCGGAAGGTAGGCTCTGAAGGATAATAATGATTGTCTTGAGTATGAAATAATGGTTCACTGGATGATTTGTGTAATGTGGCTGGTAGAGGGGCCACATACACGGGAGTGACATACGGTGGTGGTGGTGGAATCTATTTAGGTGGTGAAGGAGGTAGTGGTGTTTGCGAGGTAGTTGCATAGTAAGGCGGGTATGTGGGGCAAGTAGGGGATGAGTTCACAGTGGGTAGGTCCTGTGCTTGGACCGGTGGAGGGATATAAGCAGGATTGGCTAGGTATGTAGGTAAAGGTTGTCCCTTCGCCCGGGCCTGGTACATCTCGGCCATCTGCTGCTTGAGATTGTACATCTCTTCTTTTATAACACCCACGTCTACTACGTCATCTTTCTGGGCTGGGTCCACAACGGTAGCCTTATTCTCTTGAGTGATTGCCTTTGTCATATCTTTAGAACGAGTGTTGTAATGATGGGTTGCTAGAATGCCAGCTACAAACCACTTGTCTGGACTCAACAACAACAATGCTCATTAGTGGTTAGATCATTATTGATCAAATAATTGCACATTGGGAGCACATACATATTTTCACAATTTTGCTTGGCCATACGCGTTATCCCGGCTTTACTAATTTTTATTCTTTTGCCTTTTTTCTTGTTTTGTCAATTCTTTTGCTTCGACTTTTCCTTTTTCTCGTCTTTCTTTTTTCATCATCTTCATCACCACCAATTTTCCTTTTTTTTTCTTTGGTCGATCCTATAGATTTTCCTACCGCATATGTGTTTAAAGAAAAAGAAAGTTAAAGATCACAAGTACAGATTTTTTGGGATTTTCAAATTTATTAATGACCAGCATCAATTACAAAGATAAACTCTAAGATGGTAATTGCACTACAATCATCTAACAATGCAGAAAAAATAAAAAATACAGACTCGAATACCTAACCTAAGAATACATCAAAGACCCTAGTGCCCGCGGGACATCGTTCGGTCTCGCCGCGGGCCTATATGCAAGTCCCTTTTAGAGTTTGTCTAAATCACCCATTATTTGCTTCATGAATATCATTGCTGAAGAAATGTGGTCTGGGTCATATCTTCACATATCTGGCACTTCCGAGTGATATAATAAGAAATGTTGAGAATCCTTTCTCTAATCATTCCTTTTTCTTGAAGTAACCTCCCTATTTTTTCAGCACGAGCATCCAAAGACTGTTGGCTTTTCTCTTGAAGCTACTGCAGTTTCATTTCTAATCGTGCCAAGGCCGTAGCAGTGTTCCCTTTCCATACTAAACTCTTTAACTTGTTTGCTAATCTTGACCTTAGCAGTAATAATCTTTTTCCTCAACCGAGCAATTTCAACATTATGTTCTTCCTTCAGCTGTTGAATCATACGGGCCCTTTCATCTGCGTTCTTAGCCACTTGCTTCCAAACCCCGGTTAATTCTTTTTCAGCTTTATCCAGATCAAAACTATATCTTTTTGCTGCAAATTATCAATCAATTTTTCATCCCGGGCATTTCGAATAGGAGTTTCAGTTGATGTTCTCATTTTCTGAATTTGAGCTCTTAGGGCCTCATTTTCTTTAACTAGTTGCTTCTTTTCACCCTCATCAGCTACTACTTGCACGCTATTTTCGAACTTGAGGTCTTGAACTTGTTTTTCTAGCATGCTAATTTTTGCTTGTTATTTATTTTCTTTAGCCAACCAATCTCATTGCTATTTTGATAGCTCGGCAAATTCTTGGATATGAGGTCTCTTCGCTGGTCTTTCATGCTCACAATCTCTTCTATACCACGCGGAGTAACTTGGTGACACTTCACCTTTGTCCCGATCCCTTACACAAGTGTCTGATTTTAAACATTGGCATTCACTCCAAATTTGACGGACTTTTGCTTCAGGAAATTGCCCCTCAGGACTAATCTCAATTACTTGAGTGCCGAGGTCTCCATCTTTTGGCACTATTTGATATCTTCCGAGTTGCCTAAAACTCGATATGGAGCATATGGTTGAATACTTTTAAGCCCCATTAAGAGAAAGTGCAATCCTTCTGCCGGCATGTATATGATTTCATTGACAGCTAACCACCCGAATGTCCATTCTATCTGGCTAGCAGTAAGAGATCAGAAGTATGTGAACCAACCTTTAAACCCTTTCGGCAACTTGACCCCCTTTATCCTTTTGTAGAATTCTTCTATGCAAGTTCTTTTCGAAGACCCATAACTCAGAAATTGAGGACGATGGCACAAGTGCTCGATCATCCACATTTGTAATAGCAAATTGTATCCCTCGAAGAAATCTACTCCGACTTTACGAGCTGTAAGGGCACGAAAGATATTGGCTACTATCATAGGTGCCAAAGTACTATTATCTTGCGTGAAGAGAGTACTGTCAATTTCGGCTATTCTTATATCGATGTTCTCGTCTTTCCTTGGAAACACTATCAACCCTAAAAAGGCCGCCATGAAAGTAAAACGTCTATGTTTCTCTCATTTTACACGGTTTTTTTTTTTCTGCAGAATTTGTTGGCCAGGTTATTAAAGCCTCCCATATGACCATATATATGGTATACGAAGTTCATAGTACAAAATCCATTAGCCAAATCTTCATTATGAACGCTCCGGGCTATTTTCAAGGAATCCAGGAATCTATTAACGGTAATAGCTCTTGGAGCAACCGGGTATTTGTCTTTCAGGAGAACCTCATCTTTCCCAATATAATTGGCAATCTCCTCTAGTGTCGGAATAAGCTCGAAGTCCGAGAAATGGAACACATTGTGTGCCGGATCCCAACAAGAAACCAAGGCTCTAATGATGTCTCCCTGGGTTATAATTTCAAGCAACCCGGTAAGACATTTCAAATATTTCTTGACATCGTCTTGTTCATATTGACACAAATCACTCCACCATAGACGTAAATCCAAAGGGATTTTATTCACAATTGAGAAAAAATCATTTTGCATTGTGTTCATCCTGCACATTTATTAAGGTGATTTAATCACATGTTATTTTGACCTAAAAAGATAATATATTTTCAAAACAAAGTCCCAATTTTGCAAATACGGCCCTTCAGCACTTCAACCGAAGATTTTAAGGCTGTGCTTACTATTTTAGGGAAAATGACTCAAAAGTGGTCATTTTTGCACAAATAGCTTTCCGGCGCCCTTTCGGGATATTCGACTATTTTGAAAAAATGGCATCACTTGATTTATTCAAAATTTGATATGTTTTGGCTGTTTTCGTAAAAAGGTATGGTTGGACCCGTCAACGGTTGCCTACGTATCTCGCCTAGTGGTGAGAATCAAACCAGCGTAGTTCGGTGAAATCATTTTTAGACCAATCATTTTAATTTTGACAAAATTGAATTGTTCCAACTATTTTTTTCCGATAATTTCTTCAAAATTTGACAGAGTTTCGACAGTATTTGGACATTGTTTTCCTCTAAAATCGACAATTCCTATTTTTCTCTTCTCTTTTCCTCAATTCTTTTCTTAGCGAGTCAGCATAATGGCCTAAGACAAATAAATGCAACATATAATCATGCTGGTCTTTTTATATCCAGGCACCTGTCCTAGACGGACCTAACCCCTGTGTTGAGTCCCCTAAGTCAGATATGATGCAGATAATCATCCTAATTTTAGGCTCAATATCCTGGTTTTATGGTTCTATACTGTGCACCCGAGCGGACGACTCGAGTCGAGGAGGGGGCTACGTACCAGGGACCCGCTGGATCGTCCAGCTTAGTAACTTGTCCGGCCTCTTTTCTTATTCGGGTATGACACTAACAGAATGGGGAGTCCCAACCAGTAAGCACATCCCCGTAGGTAAGAAGAGAAGGGTTTTCGGCACAATTTAATATACAGTTCACATAATATCAAAGCGGTAAACATTTATCACATTAATCAAGACATATAGGAAAATCAGATATAAACAAACACAACAATTTAACTAAGCTCGAATTCTCAAACCTTGAACCAAAGTTCTGGGTTTCTTATCCTCAGCAGAGTCGCCAGAGCTGTCACACCTCCTTTTTTTACGGAAGTCCGCTGATTTTACTACATCCCGGGAAGGGATATAAATAAAAAAAAAAGGAAAGAAGTTTTTATAATTTAAGGACAGTCAGAACGGGATTAGTTTATTTTAATTTTTAGAGTCACCACTTAAGAATATAATGGTGTCCCAAGTCACCAGTTTAATCTCGAACTGAGGAAAGTTTGACTCTGTTACAGTCTGCGAACTAGACATCCGGATAAGGATTCTGTTAATCCGGGAGAAGGTGTTAGGCACTCCCTAATTCCGTGGTTCTAGCACGGTCGCTCAACTGTTGTATTTAGTTTTATCTGATTTCTTTATATATTCCAATTTATGTGCATTATTAATATTCCGCTTTGTCAATATTAAAGAATTACAATGCCGTGAAAATGCATTTTTTGAACTACACCGTACCAGTACGCCTGTGGCTTTAAATATATTTTGACTTCGTTGAGTGTAAAATTTGGGTCACATAAATGTGTACTCGTACTTGGGAATGTATATTATAAATCGTGCCAAAATATCTACGTCTTATTAACTTTGGGAAAGACTGTGAAATTCGCTAAATGGTCCTTCCAAATCTAAGTGTTTTATAACAATGAATTGAGGGTCCCGTGCATTTTTGTTCTCTAACGAGGCTCATCTCATTTATTTTAAAGGTCAAGCCTATAGTGTACTACATTATCTACTATTGTTTTTGCCTTATCAAAATAACGAATAATGCTGCCTAGTTATGGTTTGTATTGATATTTCATTTACGTCCAGGCCATCATGTATTTTGGGCCTTGAGTCCAAGCCAATGAAGAAGAGAGCACAGCCATGCTAAGGGCTTATTCGAGCCCCATTTATGTACATTGCTATTGGATCCGGGCCTTTTTGCCTGATCAGGCCCAAGTTATTAACGAATCCAAAACAGGCTCAAAGGTTATCATTGAACTAATAATGTATTTAAACGGTTATTATAACTGCAGTATCATAAATTAACTAAGGCATTAACACTAATTTCTATTTGGATATTACTGTTTATTCACTCACATTAACTACGTCTTATTTGCATATTACTATCATTATAAACTGATTTCTACTATATTTATCAATTGAAATGCTGCATATGTTTAGATACATAGTACAATTACTGCTTATCAATTTGGATGTATTAAAACTAAACTAGAGGGAAACATATTTGAATTGAAGTACCTATTCGTCCATACCGAAACAATCAATTCATACTCATTATGGAAGATTTATTACAAATTTCATTATATTAGCAGGAATTAATCTGAGAATATTGTATTAGCTAACAAAAACTTGAATCTGAACTCATATTTTTATATATCAAAACTGATTAACACAAACTAAAGATAACAAATGAATTTCTTAAAATTTCATTGCATTTATGATTCGTAACGAGCTGAAGATCCAGGATCACAACCAAAACAAAATTTTATACTTATTTGTTTTCAATTTTTAAACTATTAATCTAATTCATATGTGATTTTTATGTAGTAACTAAACAAAACTACTAAAAAAATTCAGTAATATGAATCCACAGTCCAACAGTCCACAGTTCAATTATACATACGACTTCTTCTAACGAATACAAGTGATTCTACTAGTTCTATATCTATAAACATAAACAGAATCGAAAAGAAAACTCAAAGAAAAGCAGTCGAACATTTCTATAGCTTCAAATTTGCAACTACATCTCTAAATTTCAGAAGTGTACCTGAAAAGTGAAATAAGCTCGATAAGTCTAAGGCAAATAAGAAGAGGAAGAAGATCAGTAATGACAGGACTTCAGCAAACAATAACCAGCAGATTCACATCAATACACAGTAACCAGATTTGATATCAAAACTTCGAAACAACCAAACAGCTTCTCAAGCAATAACCAACAATGCGCAGCTTCAGCAACAAAATTCAGAACAAATAACCACAGAACAATTGACGAAATTCTAGAACTCAAGAGATTTTCATTTGAACTCGAACCAAAACCAATAGAACAATAGTAGTATTAGGGAATTTCCTATGGATGAATTATGAAATTCGAATTTGGCAGAGATTAGAAAGGTTTTTCAGAGTATTGGACCTTTCAAACTTCAAAACTTTTTTCAGAACCTTTTCCGAACCCCTTCAGAACCCCCTTAAATGTGGCCTTATGAGGCCTATTTATAGAACAAAATGGGAGGGAATTTTGAAATTAATATGCTAAGTTCCAACCCCTTATCTTATGAGTTTTTTCAGATTACTATACTTAGTTTTATTGTGAATGCACTAGAATCCCTTTAGAAGGTTCTAGTAGCATCCACACTATTCTAATAACCTTAATTGTCCATATTACCCTCACTTGCTTTTAATTTCCACTTAACTACCCTTTTATTATGCCTAGAATACCCCTTATCTTTAGCTATTTACCCCCAAACCAGGCAGCATTGCCACTTATACCCTTAACCCCTTAGGTTATTTACAGTATGCCAATTAGCCTTCCCCCTTTTGGCCCTGTATTTTCCTTTTATTTACCCTTTTCAATTAGAACCTAAAAGTCAAAGTCAAAATCGACTTACTAAAATAGCCAACAATAGACAGTTTCACAGATAAAATCAAATTAGACCTAAGTACTCAATTAAAACCCTAGAAATCTAAGTGTGGCTATGAACAACAAACACACAGTTTTGACTAAGAACTTTTTAGAGAAGAGAAATTATAACCATGTGATTCTCAAATAAGAAAAATCAGAAAGCCACGAGGTAACAGGCATATTATTCACAACTAAGTAAGATCAGAAGGCAAAGGAGTTATAGGCATGCGGTTTACTCTAAGCAAGATCAGAAGGCAAATAGGCATGTGATTCAAAAAATAGAAAAATCAAGAAACTAAAATTAACACTTAGCTTTCGATTCTTATTTCTTCTTTTCTTTCTTTCTTCATCTTATTTTCATTTTCTTCTTTTCTTCACTATTCTTGATTATCCAGAACTTTGGAAGTTCAGGAGACTCTTTCTTGTATTTTATTTCTTAGGCAGAGTCATCGAGTCTCATTTTTTTTGTAAAGACTCTTGGAATAGGGATACTGGGTGTTATGGGGTTAAAAGAGTGGTTTTTGGAATGAGGGTGTTCGCCGGAGTAGGGTTCCGGCAAAATATTTTGGAAAATTCGAGAGTTTTCAGGCTTATTCGAGGGAAGCCACCTAGGTGGGGTTAAAGAGAAGGCGAAGGTAGTCATGGGGTGTTCATGGTGGACCTTGGTTCATAAGTGGTGGTCGCCGGAGTAGGGTTCCGGCGACACCTTTTGGGTTATTTGAAAGTTTCCAAAGGTTTTCTGGGGAAGCTGATGGGGTAGGGTGAAAGAGGGGAAGAAGGAGGCCAAGGGGTGTTCATGGCGGTCTGAACAGAGGAAGTGGTGAACCACCGCCGGTGGTTTTCCGACTGTGGTTGAGAGCATATCGGGGCGGCTAGGGTTTTCAATCTTAGAGACTGTCACACCTCCTTTTGGCGCGCCCACTACCCGGGGGTAGAAGCGTAATCGAGTTTTTCCAATTTAAGTGACTATATTCGAAATGGGATTATTCTATTTATTTCAGAGTCGCCACTTGGAATTAATTAAGGTGTCCCAAGTCACCGATTTATTTAAATCCCGAATCGAGGAAATTTACGACTTTCCAAATGAAGTCTGCGAACAGAATATTCTAAGTAAGGAATTCTGTTGACCCGAGGGAAGGTGTTAGGCACCCTCAGATCCCGTGGTTCTAGCACGGTCGCTTCAATTATTGTAAATGGCTAAAAATTCCTGATTTTATACATGCTTATAAATTATATGCTCTGATTAAACTTTAAAATGCTCTGTTAATTTGAGACCGCACCAAAGGAAAAACTAATTACAACATAGATGCGGACTTTTTGACAAATAAGTAAATCAAAAGTGTGTCCGGATTACTTACTTCAAACTATGCCAATTAAAACAATTGTTAGACTAAAAGACTATTTATTTGAAAGTATATCCCTTAAGGTTATTCCCAATTAAACCCTATACAAAATGACATCTTATTTTTTGCAGTTTGTTGACTTAGGAGCAAAGATTGCCTAAAATAAAGTATAAACTAGTAAAAATTAATCAACTATGACGGGTGTGAGTATTTCATCATGGTTCATTACTTGGCATAAGATTATCCATAATATGGTGCGTCCCAATTTATTTATTTATTTATTTATTCTTTTACTTGGCTAACGCAATAGAATATCTAATGGTAATCTTAAAACCCCTTGTTGAAATTCTAACGTCTATTTTATAAGCAACTATGACTTAAACTACAAACGACTATGACTTAAAATATCAAAGACATAAATCACTTAACAATCCTAAATACTTCATCATTTAAGGAAATCAAATAAAGTTAAAGGCCTAACATATGAGTTCCTTCAAGTTCTAGTTTACGAAACTATCTACAAACTTAATTCAAATCAATTCTAATTGTATAACAAGATACAGTAAAGCCACACTACTAAATCATAGAACAAAAACTAAAACAAAAGATAAGGAAAGTAAACTGTTCTGCTTCAACATCTTTATATCAACTTCCTTTGTCAATTATTCAATTATTCTCGGCCAATGTGGTTACAAGAATATACCTAGAATTCAAAGCAAAATGAGAGGATCAGTGACTTATTTGGCAGTGAATGCAGCAGCAAAGCAAACAACAGCAGTAGATTCCAAGCAAAAATCAGTACAACAAACAGACCAAACTTAAGCAAATAGTTCAAAACTTCCCCCCAGAATACACTCCCAATGGCAACCCAGGACCAATCGCGAATAAACTAACAGCAGTCGCCAATACCCAATAGACCCTGGTGAACTTGAGCTTAAACTAGAAAGAGGGGCTGACAGTTATCGGAATCAAACTTAACTCAATCGAATTGAATCAAAAGGACCCAAATGGAGCAAATGAGACCTAATGTCTTCTAGGATTTTTCACAGGTATTGAACTTAACAGGATTGAATTTTCAAAAAATCTCTCCCAATGCTAAGACAGAAAGACTAGTGTATCTCTGTTTTTCTCTCTACTTTTCCAGTGTTTTTGAAAATCCTAAGCTTTCTCTGTATCTGTCTCTACTGCCAGTGAGTATTTGTGTTTTTCTCTTTGTTTTTTTTTAGTCAGAATTTTCTCTTGCTCTCAATGTGTATCTGTTCCAGCATTGATCTCTCTCTTTATAGCCCAAGAAGAAACAGGCAGCCCCCTTAAACTAAAGTAAAACCCATCTCTAATCTCCCTGTCAGTACCACTGAATCCTGTCTAAGTATGGGTTATTGGTATTAAAATGCTAAATACAGGGAGCTAATGGGATACCCTGTTGTACAGCAGGTTCCACTAGGTTGTACCATGTGCATTGCATTATAACTGTTAGCTTCTGATTTTCTTAAATAAACTGACAGCTATACCCAATTCCACTCAGATTTTAAAGTCACAGATAAGTTGAAATCTTTAATCTAACAGTGGTTCAAGGCTTAAACAGGCAAATTCTAATTCACTGCCACATTGTTCTAAACACATTCTCATACGACTAATCGAGGATACTTTAAAACAATCAATTATCAGCTATAACAAACCACAATAAACAGACAGGCCACCAAATGACTTTGGCGGCTTCAGGCACAACAAGGGATCAAAGTGAATTAACATGTTTCAACGATGTTAATCGAATTGAAATTATGGTTTAACGCAATACAATTGACGAACGTAAAAAGGAATTGACCAAATAAAAGGCCATTTGGAGATGGGCAGAATAGATTTGAAAGATGAAAGAAAATAAGAAACTCCAGAGAGACAGATTATACATGTAGCCAAATATTACTAAAAACATAACTAGAACAAAAAATAAAAGGAAAATTACCTCGGGGACCAAAATGAACCAGGTTCGAACTTGGTTTGGAACTATTGAGGCCAAACGGGCTTTAATCGAGATGTTCTCGATTGAGAACACCTAGACTAAAGTCCTTTGGACCTCAATTGATGACTAAATTGGCTCGAATTAGGCTTCTTGAAAATTAGGGTTCTTGGGTCTTCGGATTTGGGGCTTGAGTGGTTCGGGCTTGATTCGAACCAGCTGAGGTTGGTAGGGGTATGAGGGAGGTCTAAGGATGATATGGTGTGAGTTTGGAACGATTTGTCATAGGTTTGGTTTTAGCTCGAATCTTCAAATGAAGATTCGAGAAGACAGGGAATGATTCGAGGGAAACGGTTTGTGGATTTGGACTCAGGATGTTCGGAAGGTCATTTGGTGTTAAGATGGAGAAATTTGGCCTACCGGAACCACCGTGAGGCAATTTCCCGTAGGTGGAGTGCGGCGGGGGACGGTGGGGCTCAGCCGTCTCTATGAGAGACGATGAAATGGGGGTCTGGCTTAAGGGGGGCTGGGTAGGCTTTTGGACTTATATACCAACATGGGAAATAAATCCTGGCCATTTGATCTGATGAGATCAACGGCCTGGATCATTTCACTTATCCAAACGATACCGTTTGGTCATTATTGAAGCCGGGTTGTCTGTGGGTGGATTGGGTCGGGCTACGTAACGGGTTGGGGGATGGGATCTCCTCCGTTGGATCGAAGATGGTTCGACGGACACGATTGAACGCCCTGAAACGATGTCGTTTGGACGCTTATGAAACATACTGGGCCGTTTGATCTTGCAGGATCAACGGCCTGGATTTGTTCTAGCTCAACGGCGTCGTTTAGGCATCTAAAATCATTGGTCCATTTGGACAGGGCATAGACAGCCCTTTTGGGCTGTGATTTATTTGCAAAAATAGCCCTTTTCCTTCTTTCCTTCACTAAACCAACATTTAAATTAAAGCCACTTTAAACAAATTGAAAGAAATAAAATCACACGACTATTGATTCCTACACAAACCATTAACGCGAATTAACATTTAACTAAAATCGCCTAAAGCAAAGAACAAGGATGCGCATTTTTGTAGTTTTTCTCTTTTTTAACCGCTTTATGATTAATAAACTCCTATAAACTCAAAATTGATTCCTACACGCCTACGATACATATTTTGTATTTTTTGATTGATGTAACAAGTAAAACACACGCGCAGACAAGTGCTAACGCCAAAGAAAAACAACACAAAATCCGCAAAAATCAAAACACAAGACTATTTTAGTTTTTCTGGGAGTAATTGTCGTGAGGGCAAAAATCATGTGCTCACAGCTGCCCCTCTTTGTGTGGAAATGCGAAGAGTTTTCATGCAAAGAATAATGAGCAAGTACGAGCGATTTTTGTCCGTTCGAGCACTCTGTGTGAAGCATTTCAAAAAGATCTTGACCGAGCTTTTGCTTCGAGAGGCCTCCTACATATCCTGGGCTAAACAGGAATCGGGTCAATGTAGTTCGGGAAGTTTTGGTAGCTGGGACTTCCGTGGACTGACACTTTGTTGTTACTGTTGCCATCGTTGCCGTTGTTGCTGCTTACTGCTCACTGACCTCCTTATTACATCAAAAGAAATTAAAGCTGAACTAGCTATGCTATCAAACTATGAGTTACAAGATTCCTATCTATGATTCTCTTGAAAACTTGATCTTGAATCTTAGCTGATTTGCTGTAGACCTCGATCCGAATCTTGATGCTCAACAAGTTGTATGTGCTTTGTTTATTTCTGTAACATTGAGTGGAACGGAGTCGGCGGAGCTTGTTATTTCAATCAGCTTCTGAGCAATCCGCGCCTTTGTTTACTCCAACGTTTGAACTCTTTTCTTTTGGTTCTTTTCTTCTTTTCTTCACTCTAGATTGATGTCCTATTTGTAGGTTATCTCGATCCTTGTGTCCCGAGGTCAAACCTATTTAGACAACAAAACAAACAAACGAACGAAATTTTTCTGCCCCATTTTTGCTAGGAAACTTTCGTGAGTTAGTTGTGACACAGAAAGTGATTAAAAAGACTGCTTGGTATTGGGTGAGAAAATCATGGTTTCATAAATAAACGTTCCACGGCTTTCTGGCCGGGATTTAGAAGAAGAGTTTCGCGATTTTCTGGCCGGAATTCAAACAATGTCTAACGGTTTTTGGCCGTAAGACCCTCGGTTTTTTGGCCGGGGTTAAAATAAATGGCTTCGCAGTTTTCTGACTGGGAGATCCTCGGTTTTCTGACCGGGGATAAAAGTTTTACGGCTTTCTGGCCGGAATTCAAACGATGTCTAACGGTTTTTTGGCCTTCAGACCCTCGGTTTTTTGGCCGGGGTTAAAATAAATGGCTCCACAGTTTTCTGACTGGGAGATCCTCGGTTTTCCGACCGGGGATAAAAGTTTCACGGCTTTCTGGCCGGAATTCAATCAATGTCTAACGGTTTTTTGGCCGTCAGACCCTCGGTTTTTTGGCCGGGGTTAAAGTAAATGGCTCCGTAGTTTTCTGACTGGGGAGATCCTCGGTTTTCTGACCGAGGATAAAAGTTTCACGGCTTTCTGACCGGAATTCAAACAATGTCTAACGGTTTTTGGCCGCGAGACCCTCGTTTTTTTGACCGGGGTAAAAGTAAATGGCTCCACAGTTTTCTGACTGGGAGATCCTCGGCTTTCTGACCGGGGATAAAAGTTTCACGGCTTTCTGACCGGAATTCAAAC
This sequence comes from Nicotiana noctiflora, assembly GCA_032618575.1. Classification (NCBI taxonomy): domain Eukaryota; kingdom Viridiplantae; phylum Streptophyta; class Magnoliopsida; order Solanales; family Solanaceae; genus Nicotiana; species Nicotiana noctiflora. The sequence goes on along the minus strand of JASVEL010002291.1, from coordinate 348,522 downwards.
AATGCCTAACGGATTTTTGGCCGCCAGACCCTCGGACCTTGATCCGAATCTTGATGCTCAACAAGCTGTACGCGCTTGTTTATTTATGTAACATTGAGTGAAACGGAGTCGGCGGAGCTTGTTACTTCAATCAGATTCTGAGCAATCCGCGCTTTTGTTTACTCCAACATTTGGACTCGTTTTATTTTGGTTCTTTTCTTCTTTTCTTCATGCAGGATTGATGTTCCACTCGTAGGTTATCTCGATCCCTGCATCCTGAGGTCAAACCTATTTAGACAACAAAACAAACAAACGAACGAAATTTTTCTGCCCCAGTTTTGCTAGGAAAATTCCGTGAGTTAGTTGTGACACAGAAAGTGATTAAAAAGACTCTTTGGTATTGGATAAGAAAATCATGGTTTCACAAATAAACGTTCCACGGCTTTCTGGCCGGGATTTTGAACAAGAGTTTCACGGCTTTCTGGCCGGAACTCAAACAATGTCTAACGGTTTTTGGTCGTTAGACCCTCGGTTTTTGGCCGGGATTAAAATAAATGGCTCCGCAGTTTTCTGACTGGGAGATCCTCGGTTTTCTGACCGGGGATAAAATTTTCACAGCTTTCCGGTCGGAATTCAAACAATATCTAACGGTTTTTTGGCCGTCAGATCCTCGGTTTTTTGGCCGGGGTAAAAGTAAATGGCTCCGCAGTTTTCTGACTGGGAGATCCTCGGTTTTCCGACCGGGATAAAAGTTTCACGGCTTTCTGGCCGGAATTCAAACAATATCTAACGGTTTTTTTGGCCGTCAGACCCTCGGTTTTTGGCCGGGGTTAAAATAAATGGCTCCGTAGTTTTATGACTAGGAGATCCTCGGTTTTCTGACCGGGGATAAAAGTTTCACGGCTTTCCGGCCGGAATTCAAACAATGTCTAACGGTTTTTTGGCCGCAAGACCCTCGGTTTTCTAACCGGGGATAAAAGTTAATGGCTCCACAGTTTTCTGACTGGGAGATCCTCGGTTTTCGACCGGTGATAAAAGTTTCCATGGCTTTCTGGCCGGAAAGACCCTCGGTTTTTCTGACCGGGGTCCAAACAGATATTGGACTGATATGCTTTAATTCTCTTTTTTGGAGTTTTCATTTTCTTTTCTTTTATTCTTCTTTTGGGCCTTCTTTTAGGCTTTCTTTTTAACCATCAACAAATGCATAAGATAAAACTCTAAAAAGAAACTTCCCTTTTTATGTGTTTTCCTTGTTCCAAAGCCATTTCAATGCTTGCGTACTTCACTTCTTCGAGTTGTACCTTCTTCTTGCACAATTAAACAGACCTGCTTTCAACAAAGAACATTTTATCAGTTGAAAAAGTGGTTGACTTTGTGGCCTTGATTATCTTCATTGCTTGATCGTTTCCCCATTTCCATTGAGAAGTTTGCCACCAATTGTCTTTAGGGTGACTTCTTTTCAAACATGACCGGGTTCATTCTCGGAATTCCACGAGGATTTTCTGTGTGGGTTCTATCCTTCTGCCTTATTCCGTCTCTTCTAAGACCTTAGCCTTTGATTTCCATTTCTAAAATCCGTTTCTTTGGAAACAATCGATCATTACGATCCAATCGGGGATTGTGTCAATACACCAACTGAGGCTGTTTTTCTTTTCTTCTTTACCAGGCAGAGTCTTGTAAAACCGGTCCTGCCGCCTTTCTTTGTAATAGTTTCAGAATTAAAATCAAACCGAAAGGGATTCAAAGAAAAATTAACAAAGAATGAAAAAATGTATCGAAGATAGAGGAGTCCCTTTCGGGGAAAAAGAAGGACTTATCTGAGGTATATGCTCACTTTAACCAACATGACATACTTCTCGGACTAGATGCTTGATCATCACAAACTCCCATTTTCTTGTGAACCAAAACGGGTCTATGTTTCCGAGCTAAGGAGTCGTGCCAGGACCTCTTGTGGTGAAACAACCTTTTCGGTTGATAGCGCTCTTTTGCGGGTTTTCGCCAATCGACCTCTCTCATTTCTCTTCTTACCATCGCCATATAGCACTCTTTGCGAGTTTTTACCAACAGGCTCTCTCATTTTGTATTTCTCTACTTCTATCGTCTTATGGTGCCCGAAGGTTTTCAACAATAAGACTCTCCCATTTTATTTCTTTTCATTCCAGGAACTTCGGACCGCAACAATGATGTTTTCACAACTTCCAATCGATCTTGAAGGACTTGTACTCGGTTTGGGTAACAAGAATTGTGGACAAAATTACAACTTTGGAATCATCTTGACGGATCTTAAACCGAATCAACAATATCATCTGCCCCAGTTTCATTTTTTGGGGAAACTGGGATTTTTGGTTTGGTGTGACTGAACCTCGGGGAGAGGTTGCCTACGTATCCTTTCGGAATCAAGTCAGAACGTAGTTCAGGAACTTTGCTTTGTTTTGTTTTGTTTGGTTTTTGGTTTTTTTAATTTATTTGGTTTGGATTCCAAAGAGGGTAGCCAAAGAAAGGTAACTGGCTCAAAGGGTTTACAAAAGGGTTGGTAGTGTTTGGGTAGCGGGAATAAAAGCCTTCAATCATTTCGACTTGTAAGGACATCATCGAAGCAAATTCAGACATAATACCTTTTCACAGCATCTGCATTCACAGCTGTTTCAGGATCTTTTCCTTCCATGTCTCCCAAGTATAACGCTCCTCTCGGCAGTATCTTCCTGATGATGTATGGTCCTTTCCAATTAGGAGCGAATTTTCCTTTCGCTTCCTGGTGATGTGGAAGAATGCGTCTTAAAACCACCTGACCTACTTCGAAATTTCTCGGCCGTACTTTCTTGTTGTAAGCACGAGCTATCCTTTGTTGGTACAGTTGTCTGTGACAGACCGTAGCCATTCGCTTTTCATCGATCAAAGTTAATTGCTCTAATCGAGTCTTAACCCACTCGCTATCTTCAATCTCTGCTTCAACAATCGTACGAAGTGAAGGAATTTCTACCTCTGCCGGTATCACAGCCTCGGTTCCATAGACTAGCAGGTGTGGAGTTGCTCCTACCGATGTGCATACTGTAGTACGGTATCCCAGTAAGGCGAACGGTAATTGTTCATGCCATTGTCTAGAGCTTTGGATTGTCTTTCTCAAAATCTTCTTAATGTTTTTGTTCGCTGCTTCCACAGCATCATTGGCTTTGGGCCGATAAGGGGTGGAGTTTCTATGCGTTATTTTGAATTGCTCGCATATTTCTTCCATCAAACGACTATTCAGATTCGCAGCATTGTCTGTGATGATAGTTGCAAGTATACCAAAACGACAGATAAGGTTTGAGTGTACAAAATCCACCACAGCTTTCTTAGTGACCGATTTGAGAGTGACGACTTCGACCCATTTTGTGAAGTAATCGATAGCCACCAGTATGAATCGGTGTCCATTCGAAGCTTTCGGCTCAATCGGGCCGATGACATCCATTCCCCAAGCGACAAATGGCCACGGCGCTGACATAGGATGCAGCTCAGTTGGAGGTGCATGAATCAGATCTCCATGTACCTGACATTGATGGCATTTTCGGACAAAACCGAAACAATCTTTCTCCATGGTCATCTAATAATAACCTGCTCGAAGGATTTTCTTGGCTAAAACATACCCATTCATATGAGGCTCGCATACTCCTACGTGTACTTCGTGCATGATTCTTCCTGCTTCTTCGGCATCAACACGCCTTAAGAGGTTAAGATCTGGGGTTCTTTTATATAAGACCTCGCCGCTAAAAAAGAAACCACCCGCATGTCGCCTAATGGTCCTCTTTTGATCTCCAGTAGCATGTTCGGGGTATTCTTGCGTTTTTAAAAATCTCCTGATATCGTAGTACCATGGCTTGACGCTTGGTCCCTCTTCGATTGCATTGCAATAACCGTGGCTTTCCCCGATTTGGATTTCCAAGGGATTGACATGGGCGTTGCCCGGATAAGGTAGCATTGAAGCTAAAGTGGCAAGTGCGTCAGCTAGTTCATTGTGACATCGTGGGATATACCCGAACTCTATCGATGCAAATCGCTTGCCAAGAATATTCACGTGCTGTCGATAAAGGGAGGAGTTTAACGTCCCGAGTTTCCCATTCACCTTGAGATTGTTTGATAATTAGATCCGAATCTCCCATGATCAACAAATCTTCGACGCCCTGATCAATTGCCATGTTCATGCCCATGATACAAGCTTCATACTCAGCCGTATTGTTCGTGCAAAAGAAACGGAGCCTAGCCGTGGCTGGGTAATGCTGACCAGCAGGAGAGATCAAGATTGCCCCAATCCCTACACCTTTAGCGTTTACCGCCCCATCGAAAAACATTTTCCAAGCATGATTGTCCTCCGAAACAACTTCTGTCGTATTTACCTCTTCATCAAGAAAGTAGGTATTCAATGGTTGATACTCTTCGTCGATCGGGTTCTCAGCCAAATGGTCTGCTAATGCTTGAGCTTCATTGTCGTGCGAGTGACATAGATTATGTCAAACTCAGTGAGCAGGATCTGCCATTTTGCCAATCTTCCGGTGGGCATCGGTTTCTGGAATATATACTTCAAAGGATCCAACCGAGTAATGAGGTGAGTCGTATGGGCTTGGAGGTAGTGTCTCAATTTCGGAGCGACCCAAGTTAAAGCACAACACGTTCTTTCCAGCAAAGTGTACTTGACCTCATAACTAGTGAATTTCTTGCTCAGGTAGTAAATCGCCTGCTCTTTCTTCTCCGTCGCATCACGTTGTCCGAGGACACAACCAAAAGAGTTTTCTAAGACTGTTAAATACAAGAAAAGAGGTCTCCCTGGCTCTGGCGGGACTAAGACTGGAGGGTTTGACAAATATTCTTTGATTTTGTCAAAAGCTTTTTGGCATTCAGTTGTCCATTTGATTGCAGTGTCTTTCTTCAACAACTTGAATATGGGTTCACATGTAGAAGTCAACTGAGCGATGAACCTACTGATGTAGTTTAGTCGGTCTAGAAGACTCATTACATCTTTCTTTGTTCAGGGAGGAGGTAAATCCAATTTTATCTTTGTGGGATCTAATTCAATACCTCTTCTACTGACTATGAAACCCAAAAGTTTACCTGACGGGACTCCGAAAGCGCATTTGGCTGGATTCAACTTCAAATCGTACTTCCTCAACCTCTCAAAGAATTTCCTCAAGTCTCGCACATGATCGCCCTGGGTTCTGGATTTGATGATCACATCGTCCACGTACATCTCTATTTCCCGATGCATCATGTCGTGGAAAATGGCCGTCATAGCTCTCATGTATGTTGCTCCCGCATTTTTCAAGCCGAATGGCATGACTCGGTAACAGTAAGTCCCCCAAGGTGTGGTAAAAGCAGTCTTCTTGGCGTCCTCTTCATCTATCAACACTTGATGATATCCCGCATAACAATCCACAAACGATTGTATCTTATGTTTGGCACAGTTATCAACAAGGATGTGGATGTTCGGTAAAGGAAAGTTATCTTTAGGACTTGCTTTATTCAAATCTCGGTAGTCAACGCATATGTCACACCTGCTTTTTTACGCGCACCCGCGAGGGCACGAGATATAAAAGAGAGTTTTTCCAATTAAAGGACAACCAAAACGGGGTTCATTTATTGAGAGATTCGGAGTCGCCACTTGGGAGATTTATGGTGTCCCAAGTCACCGGTTTGAAACCCGAATTGAGGAAAGGTTTGACTCTATTTAATGGTCGGCGAACCAGAAATCCGGATAAGGAATTCTGTTAACCCGGAGAAGGTGTTAGGCATTCCCGAATTCCGTGGTTCTAGCACGGTCGCTCAACTGTCATATTCGGCTTATTTATCTGATTTTTACAGTTATATACTTAATGCATATTAATATCTCATTACCGCTTTTATTATTATTATGATTTGCGAAAAGGATGTTGCCTAAAAATATGTTTCGAATCACGTCACATGAAATGCACCCGGATTCTCGACATATTCTTATTCAACATCTTGGGATTTGGATTTGGGTCGCATGAAATGCACACCCGTACTTGAGAAGGTAAAATTACTAAAATACGCGCCTAGAGCGATTACTTATTTACACTTTTGAGAAGGCCATGATATTTGCTAAGAAACGGCACATCTCGAAATCTAAGTACTTTATATATATACTTATGAGGGCCCTGCGATTTGTATAACTGTTAGGCGAGGCGCACCTCTAATTCAGATTTAAAGCGAACCATCCCGCTATATCATTTAGGAGTCGATTCCAAATTATCTAAAACATGTTACGAGCCACACTACATGAAATGCGCCCGTGGTTCCTGACACGCTTTATTTAATCTTGTTCAAAATTGGAGTCGGGTCACATGAAATGTACCCCCGATTCCTTTAATCTAATTACGTCGTTCAGTTGAGTAATAACGCACCAATTCCTACAATGTGACAAAATCCTACTCAACTATAACTGATTCGAGTAAACATAGAGTAGACAATTAAGTGAGCAAATTCACTACGCAGATCAACTACACAAACAATAAAATCATATCACCAAGCAAACAATTAATCACTAAGCTAGAATAAAATATACAATAGTCTCAAATTCCAAATCTTAAGAAGTAAAAAAAACAAACGGAAAACTAAAAGAACAAAGTAAAATATGGAAACATGGATTACAAATCGTTTAGCATTTTTTAAATAATGGTTAATCTAAGTACGGGAAAGAGAAATGGTCATTGTTGATCAATTTATTTTTAAAAAAAAACAAACAAAAAAAAACAAAAAAAAACAATTAAAGTGAGGTTGGATGGTATCCAAGAAATGTCAAAAATGCATAACCTATTCTTCACTTAAACACTTGCCAAACAACTCCAGCGTATCGAAACCAAAAAAAAAAAAAAAAACACTCATCACCAACACTTAAATAAAATCAAGCACACGGGAATATTATATGATAACGAGTCCACACCAAACAGATTCAATCGCTAATATGTAAACACGGAAGTAAAAATAAAGCGCAAGTAACAGAATAAGATTTCATTTTTTGAATACACCTGAACGATGAGAGAAATAGAAGTGAACCTTAGCAAATCTGTTCCGAAGCTCAAATGAAAGACGATGACTCGAACGAAGTCTCACCCCAGGGCAACGGCGACCTCGATCCTCAGCTCGACCTCGTTTGAGGACCCAAAATGGACGATGCTGCTGCTGGACGTCGCTGCAGCTGGTTTGTTTGGTTGGTTGTCGCGAGGGTCTAGTGGTGAAGCTCAAAGACGATGAGGGTGGTCGACGGACTGATGGAGCTGGAGCGGATATTGTTGCTGGTCGTTTCAACGAAGAAGACGAAACAGTAGCAGCTTGGTTGAAGCTGTTGAACGAGGTTCTATGGCTGGTTTTGGACGTGGGTTTAGGCTGGAGATGGAGGGTCGTTTGGAGGTCAGCAGAAGGTGCTCTATGCCTTCCCTTTGCTACCGTTCTTTTCTTCTTCTTCAAGAAGATGAACAGTAGCCTTTTCTTCTTTTGAAGAAGATCAACAGTAGTCTCCAGTCCCCCCTCTACGTGAGCTCCCCTCTCCCCTTTTATTAAGTAGGAATCTTGTTTTATGCTAAAATCCAGCCCATCCCTCACGTGAGCCCCCCTATTGTCTTTTTGTCTTTTCTTTTTGTTTTTTATTCTCTTTTTATTTTTTAATCATTCTCCCATCCCTCCCCCTTAGTGTAGTGTCGGGTTATTACGGGCTATGTCCGAAAATTATAAAACCGGGTAGTTTGAACCCAAATATTATTCTTCGCCCGGAACCGAGAATGGTTTTATTTAATTAATCCTAGGTAATCAAAATAACTATAATACTCATAATTAAAATAAAACTATTTTTTTTAAATTTTTCAAGTTTAAAAATGACTACAAAATATTAATAAAAATTATTTTTGTAATTTTCGTTTTTAATAAAAAGATAAAAATATAAAGTACTATTTTTGCATTTTTCAAGTTTAAAATGACTACGAAACATTAATAAAACTATATTTTTGTTATTTTTCATTTTAAGGTAAAAATAAAGTAAAAGAGTCAAATTTAGCTAAAATAGCTATATTAAAACTAAACTAAATATTTTACGCTAAAAATATAAAAAATCTCGGGGAGGGTCAAAAATCACGCGTTTACACCCATCATCACCTAGAAAAACACAAAGAGTTTTCAGACAAAGAACGACTAGACAAGTGTTTTTGACCTGACCCTTATTGGGAGGGACTAAACTACGAGAAGAGGAATGTGACCGAGCCCTTGTATCTGAGCTGCCTACATATCCTTGGCTATAAAGGAATCAGGCCACGTGTAGTTCGAAAGTGAGTGAGGAAGGAGTAACCGAGGTGGAGAGCCAGCCGAGGTGTCGTTCCGTCGAGGTTCCGTCCCATCGAAGTTCCGGTCCGTGGTCCTGCTATTACATCAAAAATCAAAACATGAGAAAGACTAACTAAGCCTATCAGCTACTAGTTACAAGATTCCTATCTATAAGTCTTCTGAAGCTTGATCTTGAATATTGGTTGGTGCTTCATGCGGACTCTAAATTTGAACCTTGATACTTGCTAGTTGCAGGTGCTGCTTTTCGAATCAAGACCAGGTATACAGTGCTTGTGACCTCGGCCATGTCTTGAGCATGCCACATCTTTCATCAACTTCTGCACTTGAATTAACTCCTTGCTTTTCATTGTGACTCACTTCTGTTGATCCCCTCGGACTGTTGACTCGCATTCTGGTTGCAAGCTTCTTTTGTTGCTATCTTGCATTGCACTCCGAAGTGAATTCCCTTACTTGTGATCTTCGAGCTATTCTCCTTCGAAGTCTGAAGCTATCTTTTCTGATCCTTGTTGCCTTCCTTCTGATTCATGCTGGGGATTTCCGTTACACTCTACCGCTTTCCCCAACCAACTTCAACAATAAATCGCCACTCCATTCTTCAGGCGGGCTCCCTGACTTCAACTACTACTTCAAAATAAAATCGCCACTCCATTCTCCGGGCGGGCTCCCTGACTTCAACTACTACTTCAAAATAAAATCGCCACTCCATTCTCCGGGCGGGCTCCCTGACTTCAACTACTACTTCAAAATAAAATCGCCACTCCATTCTCCAGGCGGGCTCCCCGACTTCAATTACTACTTCAAAATAAAATCGCCACTCCATTCTCCAGGCGGGCTCCCTGACTTCAACTACAATTTTAAAATAAAATCGCCACTCCATTCTCCGGGCGGGCTCCCTGACTTCAATTACTACTTCAAAATAAAATCGCCACTCCATTCTCCAGGCGGGCTCCCTGACTTTAATTACTACTTCAAAATGGTATTTCCGTTACATTCAACCGCTTTCCTCAACCAAATTCAAAAATAAATCGCCACTCCATTCTTCAGGCGGGCTCCCCGACTTCCACTACAACTTCAAAATAAATCGCCACTCCATTCTTCAGGCGGGCTCCCTGACTTCAGCTACAACTTCAAAATAAATCGCCACTCCATTCTTTAGGCGGGCTCCCTAACTTCAACTATTGCTTCAAAAATAAAATCGCCACTCCATTCTCCAGGCGGGCTCCCTGACTTCAACTACAACTTCAAAATAAATCGCCACTCCATTCTTCAGGCGGGCTCCCCGACTTCAACTACAACTTCAAAATAAATCGCCACTCCATTCTTCAGGCGGGCTCCCCGACTTCAACTACAACTTCAAAATAAATCGCCACTCCATTCTTCAGGCGGGCTCCCTGACTTCAACTACAACTTCAAAATAAATCGCCACTCCATTCTCCAGGCGGGCTCCCTGACTTCAACTACTACTTCAAAACTAAATCGCCACTCCATTCTCCAGGCGGGCTCCCTGACTTCAACTACAACTTCAAAATAAAATCGCCACTCCATTCTCCAGGCGGGCTCCCTGACTTCAACTACAACTCCAAAGTAAATCGCCACTCCATTCTCCAGGCGGGCTCCCTGACTTCAACTACAACTTCAAAATAAATCGCCACTCCATTCTCCAGGCGGGCTCCCTGACTTCAACTATAACTTCAAAATAAATCGCCACTTCATTCTCCAGGCGGGCTCCCTGACTTCAACTACAACTTCAAAATGAATCGCCACTCCATTCTCCAGGCGGGCTCCCTGATTTCAACTACTACTTCAAAATAAATCGCCACTCCATTCTTCAGGCGGGCTCCCTGACTTCAACTACTACTTCAAAATAAAATCGCCACTCCATTCTCCAGGCGGGCTCCCTGACTTCAACTACAACTTCAAAATAAATCGCCACTCCATTCTTCAGGCGGGCTCCCTGACTTCAACTATAACTTCAAAAATAAAATCGCCACTCCATTCTTCAGGCGGGCTCCCTGACTTCAACTACTACTTCACTAATTTCATCCTATCCTGATCACCTTCCTTTGCCTTTTGTACCATTTTCTTCTTCCTGCATCGCCTATTGGGCCACCTTTTCTTCTGAATTATCTTGTCTTGGAATTGCTTTCCCCCCCGGGTCGTATTACTTTTCTTTTGGCTGCTGGGGATATCTTTGGAACTTGTTACTCACTTGTGGGGATGATGCTGCTGAGGAAGTATTCTTTGTTTCCTTCACCCCTCATTCTCTCTCGGACTCGCCGGGGGTTGAAATGTTATGGACTGGGGATTATCCTGGCGGGGGACCCCTTTTCCTCTTCCTTCTTCCCATTCTTCCTCTGGGACTCAGGTGCTTGAATTTGCGCCGGGAACTCTTGTTGTAACCCTCTGCTTTTTTGGTGGGCTACTGGTTTCAAGACCTGCAATGTAAAGACTGAAGACTTGCCTTTTGTTATACAGGTAGGCGCCTGCTTTTAGTAGCAACTTTTGAATTAAAAATGCATGCTGGCAATAATTTACAAAATATGCATAGGACAATATAAGATAAAACATACGTAAAATATCCTATTCGAGGGCGGATGGTCCCGTCGTATCCTATTTGAGGGCGGATACTCCCATCGTATTCTATTCGAGGGCGAATACTCCCATCGTATTCTATTCGAGGGCGAATACTCCCATCGTATTCTATTCGAGGGCGAATACTCCCATCGTATTCTATTCGAGGGCGAATACTCCCAATGTATCCTATTCGAGGGCGAATACTCCCAATGTATCCTATTCGAGGGCGAATACTCCCATTGTATCCTATTCGAGGGCGAATACTCCCATTGTATCCTATTCGAGGGCGAATACTCCCATTGTATCCTATTCGAGGGCGAATACTCCCATTGTATCAATGTATGAAAGTGAACAAACCTGAGACGTCCTGTTCGAAGGTGGACAAACCTGAAACATCTTATTTGAAGGTGGACAAACCTGACATGTCATCTTGAATTGCCTTCCTCGTTTCTCCAAGAAAATTTTCAACAACGGCAGAAAATTTTCTGCCCCAGTATTGGTGTTCTTCCTTGTGGCATGACTTTCTGCTATCAATAGCATTTTCTTTCCCCGTTTCAAATCAAAGAAAATTTGTTAGTTCAAAACATTGTGAGCGGTTGTGCCGCTCCTGTGGGGTGGTTTTTTTTCCTTTTCTCCTTTCCCTCGCTCGGGGTTCCCAAAACATTGTTGGGGAATGATTTCATTTGTTGGAGATGATATTCCTGCTGGTGATGGGTTTTTCCATTTATCCCTTCCCCGTTCTCAACTTGCTGGGGGTTATTTTGTTGAAGGTGAGATTTCCTTTCTTCCTTTACCACTCTGTGTTGTCCGACCACCTCGGAACTTGCTGAAGATAACACTGCCGGTGGATTTTCATTTCCTCAAAATCGGTGTTTCACTCTTCTGAAGACCGTTGAGGATGACACTGGTTCGAAGACCATTTCCCTTAAGGCTTGTCTTCTTCCCAAGTGGGTATTGACTTCCAGAAAATTTTCAAACTGAGAAGAAAATTTTCTGCCCCAGTTTGATAATCTTCTTTGCACCATACTTCTCTGCCGTCAATGGCATTTCCTTGCCTTGCATAATAATTAAAAAGTTGGTGGTAAGTTTTGAAGTCATTTCTCACTATGTTTTGACTAGACAGACTTTGACGGGGGAAGTTTTGACAAAAAGAGAAAAATAAAAAGAAACAACAAATAGAAGACAGAGGAGAACTGACTCTCTAACAAGAAACACTATAAAACTTATCAAATGCGGATACCAACTCTACTGGTCATGACATGCACATATGGCCTATCCTCCGTCGTTAATCGCCTTTCACGATTTCTGTCTCGTGATTTCCATCTGATTATCACCTTTATTCGACTTGTAGTGCCCGACGGGTTTTCACTTTCAAGCTTCTCTCATTTTGATTTTCTCTCAGCTTTCGTCGCCTTATGGTGCCTGTGAAGGTTTTCACCGGTAAGACTCTCTCATTTGTATTACTTTTAGCTAGGGATTGGGGTGTCACTGCCAAGACTCTCTCGTATTTCCTTTCTGCTGAGAATCAGAGTCTTTTTTGCTGAGACTCAGCGTGTTATATTCTGATAGGACTCTCTCACTCGCCTGACGTGGCATCTTTTGAAGACTGATCGGAAGGTCTTTCTTTGGACCGTAGTGTGGGATTTGGATAGGGCTAGAAAGAAAGGGTATTAAAGGCTCAAAACAAAATCAATTTTGGGTTCAAAATTTACAACCTTCGGACCTAAATTTATTTACAATAAACACAATTTTTCTTTGCCCCAGCTTTTTACTTGGGGATTTTTATTTCTTTATTTACACTATGACCGAGCTGTGAAGCGCCTACGTATCCTCTTTAAGGAATCAGGTCAAACGTAGTTCCCAATTCCTTCTTTTCATTTTTCTTTTTTTTCTTTTTTTTTTCACACATTTTTCTTTTTATTTTCTTTATCTCTTTTTGTTGTTTTCTTTTTCTTTACTTTTTTTTTTATCCCTTTCTTCTCTTGCTTTGCAACTAATTCCGAAGGAGGGGTATGAAAGAATTTAAAATAAGGCTCAAAGGGTTAACGAAGGATAAAGTGTTTGGGTAGCAGAACAAAATGCCTTCGTCATTCCAATCTTCAAAACGTACCAAGTGTAAACAACTCAATTAATATTCGTCATATCTTCAAAGCACTGTCGGGAAACACTCTCATTTTCATTATTATGAACGACCCCATGTCAATTTTGGCCGGCTTGCCTTTAACGGTTTTCTTTTACTTGCCCTAGTTTCTCCTGACTCGGGCTTCGAATAATCTCAAACCGTTCTTATTTCCTTTAAATGCCCCGATCATCTTCCAAATGCTTCATGATTAACTTTCAAGATTAGGCCAAAATTATGTGTGGATTCCATGTCACTGGAGTTGACAGAAAAAAAAAGGACTATGAAAAGGAAAGACTTAAATCAAAGAAAAATTACTAGAAATAAAGGAAGACGGATAATTGTATTAGACAGCGAAACGGTTCGGACGACACGACAAACATAATAAACTGGGGTAAGACCCTGTGAACAAACCTAGACAACACTAAACGAGATACTACAACCCATAGAAAACTGGATAAAATAGAATGATAGAAAGGTTTGGGTTACAAGACAATATCCCGATTAACAACCCCGAAATAATCTGGACGACAGAAATGACAACAAAATAAACCACCCAAATTCCACTCTGGTTGGCCAATATATGGAGAGTCTTCCCAATTACCAAACACGACATTTTGGCCACTGAGCTTCACATCAAAATTACCAAGGCCACTATCCGCTTCAACATTTTCAGTTTTAGTCAATACCTTCCCACAAAGTGTGCATCATGGCGTGCAGGTGAAGGACTCTGTGCGATATTCTGGATGTCGCTGTCTTGGATCAAATAAGGTTTTCCTGGATCTTGTGTTTCCGGTTCACCACAAACCAACCACCTCAATTTTCTCAACACTTCAAACAAAATATGTTAGAAATGGAATCAGTGAGTCCTTATCAATATTTTTTGCTTTTTTTTTTCTTTTTCTTTTTTTTCGTTTTTTTTTCTTTTTTCATTTTTTTTCTTTTTTTTTTTGTTCATTTTTTTTTCATATTTTTTTTTCATATATATACATATACAGTTGTGGTCGAATCTTATGGAGATTGCCTACGTATCATGACCCCGCATGAATCAGACCGAGCGTAGTTCTTGCAAATTAATGCAAGAAATAAAGAGATGTTTATTTGATTTTTTTTTTTTTGATTTTTTTTTTTTCTTTGAAGGAAAATTATAGAAGCCGACTCCAACTACAAACTTGTGTAGGAGATTTCTATAAGAAAAAGAATATTTTTTTGGTGTCAATTATGACTATTTCTACAAAATTGGCCACAAAATGGCTTATTTGACAAAATGACTATTTTTGCAAAATTTACTTAAGAAAGATAAACTTGAAAAAAAAAAATTTTATCTTGTGGCTCATGGGGCATCGTTCGGCATCACCATAAACCAACACAAGACTATTTTCATAAATTGGCCATGTAATGGCTTATTTAGACAAAGTGGCTCTTTTTGCAAAATTTTATTTAAGAAGATGCAAATTCAAAATTTTTATCCCGGGGCCTATGGGGCATCGTTCAACACCGACACAGGCCAACACAAGACTGAGGAAGTTAAAAATGCAAAAATATGGCTATTTCAGCAAAATTCCGGCCATGTAATGGCTTATTTGATAAAGTGGATATTTTTGAAAAGTTGATTGATGATTGTAAAGTTGAGTGATGACTCAAAACTTGATTTTTTTGCGGATACGGCCTTTCGACATTTCCGCGAGGGAATATTTCAAGGATGTGTCCAAAATTATTTAAAATGATTCAAAGTGGCTATTCTTGCAAAAACGGCCTTCCGGCGTCCTTTTGAGGGACATTCGACTTATTTTAAGCAAGAATAGCATCACCCGACTTATTTATAACAAAAATTAAAAATTTGACATTTTTTGGTTATTTTTGCAAAAGGGGCGTGAACCCGAACTTGATTTTGCGGCTATGGCCTTGCAACATTTCCACAAGGAATATTTCAAGGCTGTGCCCGCAAATTATTAAAAATGTTTCAAAGTGGCTGTTTTTGCAAAAACAGGCTTCCGGCATCCTTTCAGAACATTCGGCTATTTGCAAAAACGACATCACTTTGATTTTATTGACAAAATTAAGCACACATTTTTTTTTGATTTTTTAAAGGGGTGGTTGGACCCGATGAGGGTTGCCTACGTATCCCACCTAATGGCGAGAATCAAACCTGCGTAGTTCGGTCAAAAATAAAAATAAACAACATTTGTAAATGAAACAAACTATATTTTTTTCACACATTTTTCTTTTTTTTTAAGTTTAAAACAAAATTTTTTTCTTTTTTTTTAGTAAAAAAAAACAAACTATTTTGAAATCACATATTTTTTATTTTACAACAAACGTTTTTTTTTCCTTTTTAAGTAAAAAAAACAAACTATTTTGAAACTATTTGTTTTTCATTTTCCTCAATATTTAAAAACCGGTTAGCCTGCAAGTCTGAAGCAAATAAATGCGCAAAACAAACAGGATGTAGCAGGATGGTCTTTTCATTTCAGGTCATCTGTCCTAGACGGACCCAACCCCTGTGTTGAGTCCCCTAAGTCAAATGCAACATGATGCAAATAAACGTTCCTACTAGGGATCCGGCATGAAGCTTTGTTATTCTAGGTTCAAAAACCTGGGTTTATTGTTCTAGACCTGGCTTACCCGAGCGGACAACTCGAGCCGAGGAGGAGGCAGCAACCCGGGAATACAGAAGCTTCACCGGTTTTGCAACTTATCCAAACCTCGTTCTAAAGTGGGAATTAGACACTATACAGAAAAGAAGTCACACGAAGTGCACCCTTCTTCACGATTTAGAAGACTCAGAGAGGAGATTGGTTTCGGCACGGTTTATATGTACAATCCACAAAATATCAAAGCGGTAAAAGCAACATTTATCACATTAAATACAAACATATAATAAAATCACATAATAATAAGCCAAATACAACAATTATTCAAAGCTCGAATTCTTAAACCCTGAACCAGTGGTTCTGGGTTTATCATCCCCAGTGGAGTCGCCAGAGCTGTCACACCTGCTTTTTCACGCGCACCCGCGAGGGCACGAGATATAAAAGAGAGTTTTTCCAATTAAAGGACAACCAAAACGGGGTTCATTTATTGAGAGATTCGGAGTCGCCACTTGGGAGATTTATGGTGTCCCAAGTCACCGGTTTGAAACCCGAATTGAGGAAAGGTTTGACTCTATTTAATGGTCGGCGAACCAGAAATCCGGATAAGGAATTCTGTTAACCCGGGAGAAGGTGTTAGGCATTCCCGAATTCCGTGGTTCTAGCACGGTCGCTCAACTGTCATATTCGGCTTATTTATCTGATTTTTACAGTTATATACTTAATGCATATTAATATCTCATTACCGCTTTTATTATTATTATGATTTGCGAAAAGGATGTTGCCTAAAAATATGTTTCGAATCACGTCACATGAAATGCACCCGGATTCTCGACATATTCTTATTCAACATCTTGGGATTTGGATTTGGGTCGCATGAAATGCACACCCGTACTTGAGAAGGTAAAATTACTAAAATACGCGCCTAGAGCGATTACTTATTTACACTTTTGAGAAGGCCATGATATTTGCTAAGAAACGGCACATCTCGAAATCTAAGTACTTTATATATATACTTATGAGGGCCCTGCGATTTGTATAACTGTTAGGCGAGGCGCACCTCTAATTCAGATTTAAAGCGAACCATCCCGCTATATCATTTAGGAGTCGATTCCAAATTATCTAAAACATGTTACGAGCCACACTACATGAAATGCGCCCGTGGTTCCTGACACGCTTTATTTAATCTTGTTCAAAATTGGAGTCGGGTCACATGAAATGTACCCCGATTCCTTTAATCTAATTACGTCGTTCAGTTGAGTAATAACGCACCAATTCCTACAATGTGACAAAATCCTACTCAACTATAACTGATTCGAGTAAACATAGAGTAGACAATTAAGTGAGCAAATTCACTACGCAGATCAACTACACAAACAATAAAATCATATCACCAAGCAAACAATTAATCACTAAGCTAGAATAAAATATACAATAGTCTCAAATTCCAAATCTTAAGAAGTAAAAAAAACAAACGGAAAACTAAAAGAACAAAGTAAAATATGGAAACATGGATTACAAATCGTTTAGCATTTTTTAAATAATGGTTAATCTAAGTACGGGAAAGAGAAATGGTCATTGTTGATCAATTTATTTTAAAAAAAAAAACAAACAAAAAAAAACAATTAAAGTGAGGTTGGATGGTATCCAAGAAATGTCAAAAATGCATAACCTATTCTTCACTTAAACACTTGCCAAACGACTCCAGCGTATCGAAACCAAAAAAAAAAAAAAAACACTCATCACCAACACTTAAATAAAATCAAGCACACGGGAATATTATATGATAACGAGTCCACACCAAACAGATTCAATCGCTAATATGTAAACACGGAAGTAAAAATAAAGCGCAAGTAACAGAATAAGATTTCATTTTTTGAATACACCTGAACGATGAGAGAAATAGAAGTGAACCTTAGCAAATCTGTTCCGAAGCTCAAATGAAAGACGATGACTCGAACGAAGTCTCACCCCAGGGCAACGGCGACCTCGATCCTCAGCTCGACCTCGTTTGAGGACCCAAAATGGACGATGCTGCTGCTGGACGTCGCTGCAGCTGGTTTGTTTGGTTGGTTGTCGCGAGGGTCTAGTGGTGAAGCTCAAAGACGATGAGGGTGGTCGACGGACTGATGGAGCTGGAGCGGATATTGTTGCTGGTCGTTTCAACGAAGAAGACGAAACAGTAGCAGCTTGGTTGAAGCTGTTGAACGAGGTTCTATGGCTGGTTTTGGACGTGGGTTTAGGCTGGAGATGGAGGGTCGTTTGGAGGTCAGCAGAAGGTGCTCTATGCCTTCCCTTTGCTACCGTTCTTTTCTTCTTCTTCAAGAAGATGAACAGTAGCCTTTTCTTCTTTTGAAGAAGATCAACAGTAGTCTCCAGTCCCCCCTCTACGTGAGCTCCCCTCTCCCCTTTTATTAAGTAGGAATCTTGTTTTATGCTAAAATCCAGCCCATCCCTCACGTGAGCCCCCCTATTGTCTTTTTGTCTTTTCTTTTTGTTTTTTATTCTCTTTTTATTTTTTAATCATTCTCCCATCCCTCCCCCTTAGTGTAGTGTCGGGTTATTACGGGCTATGTCCGAAAATTATAAAACCGGGTAGTTTGAACCCAAATATTATTCTTCGCCCGGAACCGAGAATGGTTTTATTTAATTAATCCTAGGTAATCAAAATAACTATAATACTCATATTAAAATAAAACTATTTTTTTAAATTTTTCAAGTTTAAAAATGACTACAAAATATTAATAAAAATTATTTTTGTAATTTTCGTTTTTAATAAAAAGATAAAAATATAAAGTACTATTTTTGCATTTTTCAAGTTTAAAATGACTACGAAACATTAATAAAACTATATTTTTGTTATTTTTCATTTTAAGGTAAAAATAAAGTAAAAGAGTCAAATTTAGCTAAAATAGCTATATTAAAACTAAACTAAATATTTTACGCTAAAAATATAAAAAATCTCGGGGAGGGTCAAAAATCACGTGTTTACAGCTGCCCCTCTTTGACTGAAAACACAAAGAGTTTTCAGACAAAGAACGACTAGACAAGTGTTTTTGACCTGATTTTAACTGCTTAGTGATTTCTTCTTTGATTTTATCACTGATGTCAGTCTTGAACTTTCTTTGCTTCTGTTGCACTGGGCGACAGTCAGGGTAGATTGGCAACTTGTGCACCACTAGATCGGCTCCTAATCCTGGCATGTCATCGTAAGACCAAGCAAACACGTCTTTAAATTCAAACAAGAGTTGGATTATTGCATCTTGTATTTTCTCATCTGTGTGGATTCTTATCTTGGTCTCTCGGACCTCTTCAACAGTTCCCAAATTAACCGGTTCGGTGTCATTCAAGTTTGGCTTAGGTTTATTCTCAAAATGTTCCAATTCTCGATTTATTTCCCTAAAAGCCTCTTCTTCATCGTATTTCGATTCTTGGTTCATTATTTCCAGATTAGGTGGCGTGTTCGGATTTGAGCATGAGTTTCGCAAGCATGTCATATTATTTAAAGCCGCATTATTAGGACAGAACTCCCGCCTGACTGGGAAGGGTGTGGCTTTCCAATTTTGCAATTTAGCTTCAGGGCCCACATACAGCACCTCAGCGGTGCTTGTTCCTTCTTCCGATTGAACCATATTAACATCATAGAGCATTTGCCTCAAGGCCCCACATATTTCTTCAATTTCCTCCGATGTGAAGACCTCATCTTCTTCTTCTTCACTGTACCTTGGTCGGACAAAATTTTGGTACAGATGTGGCAATGGTTGTGGCAGAACCCATCCTTTCTCCTTTCTCTTGTTAGCCCATCTCTCATCTTCAAGGGTTGGGCGAAAACCTACTCCGAAGAACTTTTCAGCTGCGGGTAAAGTTATCAGCTTTGGCACTCCTTGTAGGGACTTTCCCAAACCTTTTCCTGGCTGGAAGCCATGTTTGATCATTTCTTTTGCTACCATGATGGAGGCGTTAGATAAAAAAGGTTGGGGAAGAGGGTTCCCTTCTTCGTGTTAGTCTGCCAACACAATGTCGAAAGCTTGATAGACAATGTGTTCGCTTCCTTCTTTCGCTTCCAAGCATGGGATGGATGGATCTCGATAAATTGATTGCTCGTCCTCCCCGTGGACCACGATCTCTTGTCCCTTGTGTTCGAATTTTAACATCTGATGGAGGGTAGAGGGCACAGCTCCAGCCGCATGAATCCATGGTCTCCCGAGAAGAAAGTTATAGGAAGTGTCCATATCCAAAACTTGAAATGTCACTTCGAAGTCCACCGGGCCGATGGTCATAATCACATCTATCTCTCCGACAGGATCTCTTTTCATACCATCAAAAGCTCGCACATATATGTTGTTAGGCCGAATCCTTTCAGCTCCGATTTCTATGCGGCCTAGAGTGGAAAGCGGGCATATGTCTACCCCCGAACCCCCATCAACCATGACCCTCTTCATATAGTAGCCTTCGCATTTGACAGTCAAATGCAAAGCTTTGTTGTGGGCGGCACCCTCCAAAGGCAAATCAGCTTTACTGAAAGAAATCTGATTGATCGCGAAGAATCTCTCTGTCATTCTTTCAAGTTGTTCGGATGAAGTCTCAATAGGCACGTATGCCTCATTCAAGGCTTTTAACAAAACCTTCTAATGTTCAGCAGACTTCATTATAAGGGACAACATTGATACCTGCTCTGGGCATTTGCGCAGTTGGTCTATCACCTCATAGTCAGGCATTTGCATCTTTTGAAAAAAGACCTCTGCCTCTTCAGCACTTACAGGTTTCTTTGATGGGAAACGCCGTTGTGTGGCATTATTTACCTCCTGCGTGTTTAAGTACTTTTGCCCCAGGACGCTCTCACATGAATTTCCTGCAACCTCTTTCCCTTTGCGCGTAACGAGTGTTCGTTGGTAGCTCCAGGGTACTGCGGACGGATCTGTCATTGGTTTTTGTTGCACGCATGCAATAACCACGGGTTCATCTGGTTTTCGGGCCACAAAGGTTCCCTTTGGTACATACATTGTTGTTTCCCTCTTTAAGTGGAACTTCTTGGGGGCACCTATTGACAATGGTTTTTCCACTCGACCTCGTGGGAGGTAAAGGACTCCGCTCTTCTGAGACGATGCTTTCAATTCAATCGTCTTTTCGGATCTAGTCTCAAGAACTTCAACCTTTTTCCCCATTTTCTCTTGTTTCGGGGTAGCCTCAGGCCGCTTCTCTATGTTGGCGATGGCGATTATTGCTTTCAAAGCTGGGTCAAATTCCTTGTCGTCACAAATCATTCCAATCACTGGCCCATTGTTGTGGGCTGGTAATGGGTTGTTTGTCACATTTGGGATGTCTTCATCCGCGAAGACAATCCTCCCTTGATTGATCAATTCTTGCACTGCCTTCTTCAACGTCCAACAATTGTCGGTACTGTGTCCTTCAACACCTGAATGATAGGCACAGTATATTCCCCTCTGGTAGGCAGGAGAGTCTGGATTCTGCCTGTTCTGCGGAACGGGGTGCAGTAGGTTCTCTTGCCTGAGTTTTGCAAAAAGAGTGGAATACGGCTCCCCAATCGGTGTAAAGCTCATTTTGGGTTGCTCACGGTGGCGGGTGTTATTTGGTCGGGGGTTGTACTGATTTGGGTAAGGAGTTTGGTTTCTCTGGAATGGAGGTGGATTTCTGTTGGCTGGTGGTTGCGGCCGTGCCAAAGGTTGAATGTTCATGACTGCGTAGGGTGGAGGCGGAGGAGCATAGGCCATGCTGTGATGTGGATAGTAATGCTGGGGGGCCCTGTCGGAGAATACCTGCCTTGAGGTTCGATATCTCCTGTCTTCTACTGCCGCCATGACAGTTTCCTCCTTCTTTTTGCTTCTGGGCATCCCTCCAGACCCACCTTGAATGGCTTGGGAAGTTGCCCGAATGGCCGCTTGACTCAAAATTCGCCCTCTTTTCAAGCCGTTTTCTACCATTTCTCCGATCTTGATTGCTTCGGCGAAAGGTTTTCCCATCGCTGACATCATATTTTTAAAGTAGTCTGGCTCTTGATCTTGGAGAAAAGTCGTGACCATTTCAATTTCGTCCATAGGGGGTTTCACCCTGGATGCTTGCTCTCGCCATTTGATGGCATATTCTCTGAAGCTTTCTGGGGGCTTCTTCTTTAAGTTCGATAAGGAATTCCTGTCTAGCGCAATATCGATGTTGTATTGGAATTGTTTCACAAAATCTCTAGCCAAATCATCCCAGATGTGCCATCGAGATATGTCTTGATCCATATACCATTCTGATGTTATTCCGACCAAACTTTCCCCGAAGTACGCCATCAACAATTCTTCCCTGCCGCCGGCACCTCGCAATTGATTGAAGTATTTCTTTAGATGAGCAATGGGGTCGCCATGCCCGTCATACTTTTCGAACTTCGGCGTCTTAAAACCCGATGGCAAGTGGACGTGCGGGAACATGCATAGATCGGCGTAAGATACACTTTTCTGCCCACTTAGACCTTGCATGTTTTTCAGGCTTTGTTCCAAACTTCTCATTCTTTTTGCCATCTCATCCTGCTCGGAAGCCTTTGGATTTTAGCTTGGTAGGAACTCATATCGAGGTGGCTGAGGATATATATTGGCGGCAACCTGGGTATGGTCCCGTGTAAGCGGTGGTGCTGGGAATGTAAAGGATGCGGAATCAAAGAAAGGAGTATGTGCGGTGGGATGCGCCGTGACTGGAACTGGCAACTCAACCGACATTCTTGCGGATGTATCTAATGGTGTCACCCGAGGATGGGAGGTGGAGGGTGATTCAGAGAGGGTTGTGGCATTAGAATACCCAAACAGAGTAGGCGGGTAGTTGATGGGGGTATTGGAAATCCCACTTGATCTGAGAAGAATTTCAGGGAACCCAGGGATCAGACTTGGGGGCTCTTTCCCGTTGTTCCAATCGTCCAACATCTCGAGCATGCGGCAGCGCAAAATTCTATTCTCCTCCAAAGCTGCTGACTCAGTAGCCGGGATGGTTGTCAAAGAGCTTTCCTCCGAAACGGGAATGGTTGCTAAGGGCATTTCTGAAGACATGTTGGCACCTCTTTTTGATCTAGTGAAATAGGGATGAGTACTTTCAGGCTGCCGAAATTTTCCTTTGGACCTTGTGAAGTACGAATGTGATGCCAGATTACCACAAAATCAACCACTCTTTACTAAAACCTGGAGTTTGGCAAACAAACGGTTAGTCTGAAACAACATAACAGATAAGTAATCTCACGTTGGGTGTGATGCACTTATACAGATGATGGTGTTGCTACATGTACTCGATTGCGATGCGTCATTCCGGTTTGTATTTTCCTTTGCTTTCATCCTTTATCAATCTTCTTTTCTTTTAACTTTTCCCTCTTTTTTTTATTATTATTTTGTTTTAGTGATGGTCGAATCTTATGTGGATTGCCTACGCATCATGTCCCCGCATGAATCAGACCGGGCGTAGTTCGGAAGCAATAGACATAAGATATGAATGAAATGTTCTTGAATTTTATTTCAACAAACTTCAAACTTGAAACACTTGCAAAACGACAACAATGGAGGAAAACTTTTTTAAAAACAAACAGACTCTAAAAATAACAGAATTTTCTAAGCATGTTCCAACGCCTCGAATCTTTGCGCCCGGGGGGCGTTGTTTGGCCTTGCTGCAGTTCTTGGTGTAAGATCTTTCTGTATACTCCCCAATTCCGCCATGACTTGGTGGACACATTCCATGATTGAAGAGAAGAGGGTAGGCCGAGGTACTCGTTCACATGTCAAACACCTCATAGTGATGTAGTGCCTGATTTCATTGATCCTGGTCCTGATCATGTCTTTTTCTCTGAGCAGCTTCCTTATGTGTCGGTTCTTTTCCCCTAATACTTGAGCTTTGCCGGAGACATGGTCCAATAGCCTATCTATTTCTCCTTCCATCCGTGCCATCAAGTTGTGGCAACGGTCTCTATCTGCTTTGGCATCCCGGACTTGCCTGAGGGTTCGCTCTCTAAGAGCGGCATTTGCTTTTCTTAAATCAACGATGATTGCATCATAATCTTTCTCTACTTGTTGCAGACGGAGTGCTTCTTGGTGGGCTGCTCTCTTCCATTTTGTCCGGACTGCAACCAAAGCCGCTTTTGCCTTCTCCAAGTCTTCTTGGTGTTCAAAGGCTTTCCTTTCCAAATCGTTTATCAGCATCTCATCATTCCGACTTCTTCTTGACCTTTCTGCGGTCAATTGCATCTCTTGAACTTGAGTTCGAAGTGCTTCTCTTTCCTGCTCCCATGGCCCTTTCCCGATCGAAATCAGCCTGTTGTATGTCCATGGCTGCTTCCAGAATTCCTTTGTCTTCTTTTAAAGTGTTGATGCAAGATTAGAAATCTTGTGCTGTCTCATGCTTAGCCTCCCTAATTCTGGTTTCTACCTCTTTCTCCCAATCGACGACATACTTTACCGACCTTTCTGACCTTTGCTCTGGCATTGATTGGTTGTGGAACCATTCAAAATATGCGAGGCTCACTTCTCCCCGTTCTCGACCGGCAACCATTTCGTTGACGTCGAAGAGTCGACTACCAAACCATACCTTTTGTGCATAAGTCTCCCTTGGGGGCTCCTCCATCGCGAATTCCCATGTAAACGATCACATATCCTCAATTGGGGGCCTTTTCTGTTCTCTACCCAACTGCCGCATGACACGTAGCGGGGCATATGGTTGGAAACCCCTGAAGCCCATTAGTATGTAGAATGGGCGATATGTCGACATATGCGTGATTTTGGCGGAAGGGAACCAATAATAATTCCAGGTAAGTCGATCTGCTCTCAAAGAGTTGAGAAGTTCTTGCCAAGTCCTTAAATCTTCTGGAAGGTTACAACGGACGGCTCTGTTTGTATGACAACGAATATAATTCAGCCAATCTGCATTGAAGTCTATCACAATTGGGTGATGATAGTGATGTTCTACAAACCACATTTGTAATAAGATATTGCAACCTTCAAAATAATAATGTCCTTCTTGGCACCGAGTTAAGGCCCGGAAGATGTCTCCTAGAATCATGGGAAGAACAGTGTGTTCCTCGGTACTCTGTAGATATGAGACCACCGCAGCCAAGCGGATTCTGATGCGTCCACCACGTTCAGGAAAGACCATGGTTCCCAAAAAAGCGATCATAAAGGCATAGATTCTCAAATCTCCCCAGGCGTCGTAATTCAACTGGTTGACAAATTCAGTGTTTGAGAATTTCGCGAACCCATTCTTATCACCAAATCTGTCGTAGAGATAATCCAGTGGCACCTAACCGTTCTCCAAACAACCTATGGGAACCCGCCGGAGACATAAATTCTTCAAGAAATTATTCACACCCATTTGCCTAGGAGCTGCAGGTCTCTTTTTGTGCAAATCTCTTCCAAGTCCCGTGAGTCCGCCCAATTCTTCCAAAGTGGGTGTCATTTCGCAGTCCCGGAATCTGAACACATTGCTTGTTGAGTCCCAAAAACTTACTAAAGCTCTGATCACATTTTTGTCCGATTTTATCATCATGATGTCCGGAAGAAACTTGAGGTGCTTGTGAACTTGATTTCTTTCCCAAGCCGAAAAACTAGTCCACCATTTACAGAGCCGATCCGGAGTCTTGTCCTGGACCATGAACTTGGGTGGCATTTCGTCTCTCGCCCTTTTCTGGCCGATTAGTTGCGAGGAAGTCATGCTGATCCTAGAAAAGATAAAATGAACTTAAGATTTTTTTTTCAAAATTTTTTTTTTATTATAAAAAAAACGAATCTTGTTAATATGGCCTTTCAGCGCTTGAAGAAGATTTGAAGGCTGTATAACAGGATACTAGTGTGATGTCTATATTCCGTTTTGCGAAATTAGTCCTCCGGTGCCCCTTTTGAGGCGTTTGGCTATTTTTGCAAAAATTTCCTAACTCTCGACTAAGGACAGAATTCCTAATTCTAATATTTTTATTATTTTTTTTCTTTGAAAAATCAGTATTAGTTGAGCCCGATATGGGTTGCCTACGTATCTCATGTTTGGTGAGAATCAAACTTGCGTAGTTCGAAAGAAAAAGAACCAAATTATTTTAAGAAACTATTTTTAACAGCAATTTTTCAAAACAAATTATGTTCAAAGACACTTACTTTTCACAAAAAAACTATTGAATCTTTTTTTCTTTTTTTCTTTTTGCATTTTTCAATTTTAAAAGAATCTAATTTTTGTAAAATTAAGAATCTAACTATTTAGAAATCAACAAAATTAATCGGAGATTTTTTTTTTTCAGAATTTTTTTTCAAATTTTTTGTTTTTTTTTCTTTTTTTTTTCAAAAAATATTTTCTAAGAAAAACACACTATTTTCATCAAATTAAAATGATTCTATAGCCCGACAATTTCCACTTCTTATTCTCCCCATTTCTAATAACAAACCGGTCGGCATGTAAGATCGAAATAAATGCACAGACAAAAGATGCAATCAAGTTGGTCTTTGTTACAGGTACACTTGTCCTAGACAGGCCCAACCCCTGTGTTGAGCCTCCTAAGTCAAATATGCACATGATGCAAATAAACGTTCCTACCGGGGATCCGGCATAAGGTTTTGTCATTCTAAGTCATCATCCTGTTGGGAAAAGTGTCTAGACTGGCTTTAACTCGAGCGGACAACTCGAGCCGAAGAGTGTCAGTGCACCGGTAGCATGGCTTTCCGGCTTAATTGACAAAACTCTCCGCCTAAACACGTGTGACTACAAAATCCTTCACCAAGTGCCAAGCACCACAACTATCTTGAGAAGAACGGGCTATGTCCAGCAAATGCCCGATATTATATTTCAAAAGACTCAGAAGAGAAAAAAATGTGTATCGGCACAATTTATATACAATTCACAAAATATCAAAGCGGTAAAAGAAACATTTAGCATATTAAATATAAACATGTAACAAAATCAGGTAACAAATAAGCCAAATACAACAATTATTCAAAGCTCGATTTCTTAAACCCTGAACCAGTGGTTCTGGGTTTGTTATCAACAGCAGAGTCGCCAGAGCTGTCACACCTCCTTTTGGCGCGCCCACTACCCGGGGGTAGAAGCGTAAGGGAGTTTTTCCAATTTAAGTGACTATATTCGAAATGGGATTATTCTATTTATTTCAGAGTCGCCACCTGGAATTAATTAAGGTGTTCCAAGTCACCGATTTATTTAAATCCCGAATCGAGGAAATTTACGACTTTCCAAATGAAGTCTGCGAACCAGATATTCTAAGTAAGGAATTTTGTTGACCCGAGGGAAGGTGTTAGGCACCCTCAGATCCCGTGGTTCTAGCACGGTCGCTTCAATTATTGTAAATGGCTAAAAATTCCTGATTTTATACATGCTTATAAATTATATGCTCTGATTAAACTTTAAAATGCTCTGTTAATTTGAGACCGCACCAAAAGAAAAACTAATTACAACATAGATGCGGACTTTTTGACAAATAAGTAAATCAAAAGTGTGTCCGGATTACTTACTTCAAACTATGCCAATTAAAACAATTGTTAGACTAAAAAACGATTTATTTGAAAATATATCCCTTAAGGTTATTTCCAATTAAACCCTATACAAAATGACATTTTATTTTTTGCAGTTTGTTGACTTAGGAGCAAAGATTGCCTAAAATAAAGTATAAACTAGTAAAAATTAATCAACTATGCCGGGTGTGAGTATTTCATCATGGTTCATTACTTGGCATAAGATTATCCATAATATGGTGCGTCCCAATTTATTTATTTATTTATTTATTTATTTATTCTTTTACTTGGCTAACGCAATAGAATATCTAATGGTAATCTTAAAACCCCTTGTTGAAATTCTAACGTCTATTTTATAAGCAACTATGACTTAAACTACAAACGACTATGACTTAAAATATCAAAGACATAAATCACTTAACAATCCTAAATACTTCATCATTTAAGGAAATCAAATAAAGTTAAAGGCCTAACATATGAGTTCCTTCAAGTTCTAGTTTACGAAACTATCTACAAACTTAATTCAAATCAATTCTAATTGTATAACAAGATACAGTAAAGCCACACTACTAAATCATAGAACAAAAACTAAAACAAAAGATAAGAAAAGTAAACTATTCCGCTTCAACATCTTTATATCAACTTCCTTTGTCAATTTTCAATTGTTCTCGACCAATGTGGTTACAAGAATATACCTGGAATTCAAAGCAAAATGAGAGGATCAATGACTTATTTGGCAGTGAACGCAGCAACAAAGCAAACAACAGCAGTAGATTCCAGCAAAATCAGTACAGCACCAGACCAAACTTAAGCAAATAGTTCAAAACTTCCCCCCAGAATACACTCCCAATGGCAACCCAAGACCAATCGCGAATAAACCAACAGCAGTGGCCAATACCCAATAGACCCTGGTGAACTTGAGCTTAAACTAGAAAGAGAGGATGACAGTTATCAGAATCAAACTTAACTCAATCGAATTGAATCAAAAGGACCCAAATGGAGCAAATGAGACCTAATGTCTTCTAGGATTTTTCACAGGTATTGAACTTAACAGGATTGAATTTTCAAAAAATCTCTCCCAATGGTAAGACAGAAAGACTAGTGTATCTCTGTTTTTCTCTCTACTTTTCCAGTGTTTTTGAAAATCCTAAGCTTTCTCTGTATCTGTTTTTACTGCCAGTGAGTATCTGTGTTTTTCTCTTTGTTTTTTTTAGTCAGAATTCTCTCTTGCTCTCAATGTGTATCTGTTCCAGCATTGATCTCTCTCTTTATAGCCCAAGAAGAAACAGGCAGCCCCCTTAAACTGAAGTAAAACCCATCTCTAATCTCCCTGTCAGTACCACTGAATCCTGTCTAAGTATGGGTTATTGGTATTAAAATGCTAAATACAGGGAGCTAATGGGATACCCTGTTGTACAGCAGGTTCCACTAGGTTGTACCATGTGCATTGCATCATAGCTTCTGATTTTCTTAAATAAACTGACAGCTATACCCAATTCCACTCAGATTTTAAAGTCACAGATAAGTTGAAATCTTTAATCTAACAGTGGTTCAAGGCTTAAACAGGCAAATTCCAATTCACTGCTACATTATTCTAAACACATTCTCATACGACTAATTGAGGATACTTTAAAACAATCAATTATCAGCTATAACAAACCACAATAAACAGACAGGCCACTAAATGACTTTGGCGGCTTCAGGCAAAACAAGGGATCAAAGTGAATTAACATGTTTCAACGATGTTAATCGAATTGAAATCATGGTTTAACGCAATACAATTGACGAACGTAAAAAGGAATTGACCAATAAAAGGCCATTTGGAGATGGGCAGAATAGATTTGAAAGATGAAAGAAAATAAGAAACTCCAGAGAGACATATTATACATGTAGCCAAATATTACTAAAAACATAACTAGAACAAAAAATAAAAGGAAAATTACCTCGGGGACCAAAATAAACCAGGTTCGAACTTGGTTTGGAACTATTGAGGCCAAACGGGCTTTAATCGAGATGTTCTCGATTGAGAACACCTAGACTAAAGTCCTTTGGACCTCAATTGATGACTAAATTGGTTCGAATTGGGCTTCTTGAAAATTAGGGTTCTTGGGTCTTCGGATTTGGGGCTTGAGTGGTTCGGGCTTGATTCGAACCAGGCTGAGGTTGGTAGTGGTATGAGGGAGGTCTAGGGATGCTATGGTGTGAGTTTGGAACGATTTGGCATAGGTTTGGTTTTAGCTCGAATCTTCAAATGAAGATTCGAGAAGACGAGGAATGATTCGAGGGAAACGGTTTGTGGATTTGGACTCAGGGATGTTCGGAAGGTCATTTGGTGTTAATATGGAGAAGTTTGGCCTAACGGAACCACCGTGAGGCGATTTCCGGTAGGCGGAGTGCGGCGGGGGATGGTGGGGCTCGTCCGTGGTCGACAACACACCTATAAGAAGGGCACTACTAGACACGGCTCCGAGACATCCTAGGACACTTTAAAAACCATAGGCTCTGATACCAAGTTTGTCACGCCCCAAAACGAGGGACATGACCGGCGCCTGACCGGGTTGCCCCAGTCAAGCGGACCTGGGTGCCTTTCATTCCCACGCGTTACCCCTGTGTTGATTGTTTCTCATTAATCAAATATCTTACTAACCATGAATGATTTCACATTAAACAAATAAAACCATACGAGTGATTCATTAACAAGTTTGCAGTTTTTACAATGCCCGACATAACATAATGTATACATAAGACTGGAGTCCCACAGTTTACATGTCTACAGAGCCTCTAGGATACAAAAAGGGAAATACAATACTTGCCGGTAACAAGGCTCCTGCTATACCTTACAAAACCAAAATGAAATCTAAACCGAAGTGGCATGAACCACACAAGGCCCCGAGGAAGAAAGGGGCTCACCAAAACGGGCAGTGGAAGGAGAAGGATACTACTGCCGATGAGCTGAAGGTGCCTGCTACTGATCCACCTACAATCATAACACGAATGTAGCGTCCCCGGCAAAAGGGACGTCGGTACACTTGAATTGTACTGGTATGTATGGACAAACTTTGTCCCAAGTAAACTCAAGCCATTAAATTACATCAACAATTAATTAAGCCAGCCAACCCATGTTTCCACATTTTCCTCATTTCAAATAATTCTCAACACAAAGCACTTTCTACGATCAACCAATTTAACAATAACCAATCAATCACATAAAGCACAAGTAGTCAAACAAAGGGGCAATCGGTGCCCCACAGGTTGCAAACTCTCCTGCTGTCTCCTTTCACAATTTCACATTATTGATTTTTGTATCAATTTTCAATAGCGATTTCGATCGCTTTCCATCCTTATTGCCCATGACCACCCTTATTACCTCGGCCACCCTTATCACCCCAACCCACACCTTATTTCCTCACGTTGCGGCGCGCAACACGACCCCGCCTTACAGTTTAAAACACAACAATTTCAAACAACAGATAAGGTACTACACACAATTTCAACAAGTTCAAATAAGCAACTTGCACATTGTTTCATGTTCTCAATTATATTTCAAATCAATATCACAACCATGTTACAATATTTCCACAATTCAAGTGTTTCATCTCTTTTCACAATAAACAAATTCTCAAGCGTTTCGTTTGTTTTACACAAGGTGCCATATATGCCATCATAATCATTATTCACAACTCTTTACCCATTTCGACTCTCATTTAACTTTTGGTTTATATTCTACACCACATCACTCATATTTCAACAACAACTTTGAGAATTTCACACAATTTGTCAAATTAACATTAACCAAGCAATTTTCACACATATAGGCGATTTCACAAGAAGCAAAATTAGCCATACATACCTGGTGATGAGTTTTCTTCCTACTTTATGCTTACCCGAGATATCCTACTCTTGCCAACCTTGTTCTTGAAGACTCTTACTTCTACTCACTTCTTTTTACTAGAAATCAAGTTCAATAATCATGCATGAGTGTAAAAATTCTATTTTCAAAAGCTATTATATGCAAACCTCTCTTTACCCAATTTAAAGCTGAAAATCAAAGAAAATAGTTAGGGTTTTTACCTTGAAAAGATTTGGGGAAGTTGAATCTTTGCCCTAGAATCCTTTGAACTAAGATGGTTGGAACAATCTTTGAAGATGAAAGATTTCTCTCTCTAAAAACCCTCTCTTCTCTCTCTAATTTTGGTAAGATGATATGATAAAATGAAGAAGAAAGGTGTTATATTAAAGAAGAGATCGGGTCAAAATATCACAAAAATCTGGGCCGGGGTCAAATATGCGGTCACTATGCGACCGCAGAATCAACATGCGGTCCGCATAGTGACCGCAGAATGGCTCAAAAATTACGCGAGTTCTGTTACAGAATGCGACCGATATGCGGTCCGCATTCTTGATCTGCGGTCGCAAAGTGCACCACAGATTCACTATGCGATCGCATATCGATCGCATTTTCAACAAGATTTTTGGGAGACTTTCTGAAATGTTTTGCGGCAAGATTGCGGTCCGCATATCAGGTTTGCGGTCGCATTCTTGACCGCATATTTGACACTTTTCGAAAAAATTAATTCTCTACATTTTTGAAACTTAAATCACTACCAAGGGTCCAAACCGCGGCGAGCAAGCTCGCCGCGAAGAATTCCACGCATTCCTAACACATTATTCGGACCATGACACTATAGCTACTAGGTTTTATGCACAAAAATTTTACGGGACCTTACAAAATCCTAGCCATTTGATCTGATGAGATCAACGGCCTGGATCATTTCACTTATCCAAACGATACCGTTTGGTCATTATTGAAGCCGGGTTGTCTGTGGATGGATTGGGTCGGGCTACGTAACGGGTTGGGGGATGGGATCTCCTCCGTTGGATCGAAGATGGTTCGATGGACACGATTGAACGCCCTGAAACGATGTCGTTTGGACGCTTATGGAACATACTGGGTCGTTTGATCTTGCAGGATCAACGGCCTGGATTTGTTCTAGCTCAACGGCGTCGTTTAGGCATCTAAAATCGTTGGTCCATTTGGACAAGGCATAGACAGCCCTTTTGGGCTGTGATTTATTTGCAAAAACATACATTTTCCTTCTTTCCTTCACTAAACCAACATTTAAATTAAAGCCACTTTAAACAAATTGAAAGAAATAAAATCACACGACTATTGATTCCTACACAAACCATTAACGCGAATTAACATTTAACTAAAATCGCCTAAAGCAAAGAACATGGATGCGCATTTTTGTAGTTTTTCTCTTTTTAACCGCTTTATGATTAATAAACTCCTATAAACTCAAAATTGATTCCTACATGCCTACGATACATATTTTGTATTTTTTGATTGATGTAACAAGTAAAACACACGCGCAGACAAGTGCTAACGCCAAAGAAAAACAACACAAAATCCGCAAAAATCAAAACACAAGGCTATTTTAGTTTTTCTGGGAGTAATTGTCGTGAGGGCAAAAATCACGTGCTCACAGAGACGAAGGTGTATAATGAACTGATATGTAATGTTTTATGTATTTAAAATCCTGGGGTGATCTAGGACCGTTGGATTAAATGAACCAACGGTTTAGATTTAACTAACTCAAGTACGACGTCGTTCCAATTAATTGGTCATTTAATCATGACCCTTAGATTGATGTTACCAACGGTTCAGATTAATTCCAAGGCACGAAGTCGTTTTGTTTATTAAGCCACAACTACTCTGGACCATTTGATCAAATGAATCGATGGTCCATATTCAATCATCTCTGGACGGTGTCGTTTTGGTCTGTATAGGCAGACCGAGCTGGTTTCATTTGGGCCTGGTTAGTGTATTATATATTGGGCTATTAATTATGGTATTTAGCCCAATTTTATATTGTATTTATTTTATTATACTTGTATTTTTGTATTTATTTTTTTCTATACTTTTGTATTTTACTCTTGTATTTATTTTCCTTGTATTTTCCTTTTTGTTTTAATTTTCTGATTTTTTACTAAAGTTAAAGAGTAATTAATCTCTATTTTTAGTATTTTCAAATTAAAAAACAATTAAATATGTATTTTGATTTTCTTTTTTTTGTTTTTCCAAAAATTAGAAAAATCCTGGTATTTCTACATGTTTATGAGTTATTATTAAGCAAACAATTATCAACAAATTGCCACAAAAATTCAAAAATCATTTTTGCATATATTTTGGAATAATTTACTTAGGGCAAAAATTACGTGCTCACACCTATGCTTCAGAGTGCTTGGCTGAGATCTATATCCGCAAGATCGTTTGTCTTCACGGTGTGTCGGTGTCAATTATTTTTTATCGGGGTATGCAGTTCACTTCGCACTTCTGGATAGTCGTGTAACTTGAGTTAGGCACACATGTTGAGTTGAGTACAATATTCCATCCCCAGATGGACGGTCAGTCTGAGCGCACCATTCAGATATTGGGGGATACACTTCAGGACTGTGTTATGGATTTCAGGAGTTCTTGGAATCAATTCTTGCCTCTTGTGGAGTTTGCCCACAAAAACAACTACCAATTGAGTATTCGGATAGCTCCCTATGAGGCATTATATGAGAGGCGATGTTGTTCGTGAGTTAGTTTGTTTGAGACGGGAAAGGCTCGATTATTGAGTACCGATTTGGTTCAGGATGCCTTGGAAAAGGTCAACATAATTCGGGATCGACTTCGCACAACTCAGTCTAGAAAGAAGAGTTATACCGATCGGAGAGTTCATGATGTTGCATTTATGGTTAGAGAGATGGGATTGCTTCGGGCTTCACCCATGAAGGGTATAATGAGGTTCAGAAAGAAGGGTAAATTGCATCCTATGTATATTAGACCCTTTGAGATTCTTGAGAGACTAGGTAAGGTGAACTACAAGCTTGCATTGGTACCTAGTTTATCAAGAGTCCACCCGGTGTTCCATGTCTCCAGGCTACAGACGTATCACTGTGATCCGTTCTATCTGTTAGATTTTAGTTTCGTCCAATTGAACAAGGATTTGACTTATGACGAGAAGCCGATAGCTATTCTAGCCCGGCAGATCCAGAAGTTGAGGTCTAAGAGTTATCCTTCATTTAGAGTACAATGGAGAAGTTCACTGATCGAGGCAACCACGTGGCAGTCCGAGTCCGAAATGTAATGTAGATACCCACACCTTTTCACCAGTCCAGGTAGCTTTCTATGTCTATTCGAGGATGAACATTCATTTTAGAGGTGGAGAATGTGATAACTCAATAGGTCATTTTGAGTTTACCTTTCATTTCTTTGTTTCGAGACCTCTAATTGCTCAATTTAGAGTCCTCAATTTGTGTGCATAGTCTATATATTTTCCAAATTTTTTTTATGTGAAATTGAAGAAATATGAATTTTAGCCTTGAGAATAATTTGAGTTGACACTTCCTGTGGCTCCATATCATGATTTGGGACTTGGGATCATACCCAGAATTGAATTGAAAGTTTCTAACTTGATTTTACGTGATTTGTTGGAAACAAGTAATTTGAGGGCTTACAATTATTTTAACTGTAGGTTGACTTTGTTGCTACAAGGTTCAAATTTTGGTCCGGAACTTGGTATAGGTTCATTTCACTATTTGTGACATGTCGCAAAATTTGGTGCAAATTAGAGTTGATTTGATATGATTTGGAAGCCCGATTGTAAATTTGAAAGTTCTTTAGTTTCTTTAGAAAATTCATGCATTTTGATGTCTGATTCATAGTTCTAGGTGTTATTTTAGTATTTTGATCGCGCGATCACGTTTGTATGATGTTATTACACTTGTGTGCATGTTTGGTTTGGAGCCCGAGGGGCTCAGATAAGTTTCGAATAAACTACGGATTGATTTTGAACTTAAAAGGTCTGCCGGTTTACTGATATCTTGTGTCCGACATTTTGTGATTCGCTGTCGCGAAGGGGAAGTTGGGCAAGGGGCGGATTTCTTCATCGCGAACACGATGGATATGTCGCGAACACAATACACTAGAAGGGTTACCCTTCGCGAATGCGATCGACCCTGGCTCTAACGAACGCGTAGAGTTAAGGGGATCTTGGATGGGACATAATCCATTACTCTACGCGAACGTAAGCCCTGGTTTGCAAACACCAAGTCCAAGGGGTGAAGCCTTCGCGAATGCATGAGGATCATCGCAAAAGCGTAGACCATTCGGGCTGTTGTGCATTGTGAACACGTCAGGCCCTTCGCGAACGGGAAGAAGGCCTGACACCTAGTGAGCTAAATATACCAAAGTCTGGATTTAATCCATTTTTCACCATTTTCAAGTTTGAGCTCGGTCTAGCGGTGATTATGAAGAGAAATTTCATCCCAACATCATAGGTTAGTAGATTTTAACTCATTTTCTTCCATTTCATCAACATCCATTGATTTCTAACCTTTAATCTATTTTTTTTCATGATAAAAATTAGGGATTAAATCTTTTCCACTTGTGGGTAGTTTCTAAATCTTATTTTAAACTTTTTGAACTTTGTTTGGCTAGATTCGATTAGTTTGGAGGCGAATTTTGAAGGAAAGGCCCTGGTTGAGCTTTAATTTGATTGTGGAGCGAGGTAAGAGTTGTGGTTAACCTTGACTTGAATGAATATGACTTATTACTTTATTTACTACGTGTTTTATGTGTGGGAACAATATATGTGTGATGTGATGAGTACTTATGTGTCGTTATTGAGTTATAGCATGCTGGTGGAACTTCTTTCCTTATATTTTATTTCTTTGTTAATTATGATATTCATATTTAGGTTAGATTATTATTTCTTTGATTATATATTTCGTAATTAGTGCCCTTTCTAATTAGCAAATATTTCTGGAAGTTGAAGTTTAGTATGTTGGCATCATATTTGACGTTAAATTTGGTCTCCGCATTAATTATTACTCGAATTCATATTATTATTGTTACATGGTGAGAAAGTGAGTAAAAGTACGAAGGGTGATGTCGTGTCATTGTATTTAAAATTATTATTATTACATGGTGAGGATGTGAGTAAAAGCACGATGGGTGACGCCGTGCCATTTATCTCATTTATTTATATTACATGGTAGGAAGAGAATAAAAGTACGAAGGGTGATGACATGCCATTCATCCCATATATTCACTATTACATGGTAAGGATGAGATTAAAAGCACGCAGGGTGATGCCGTGCCATTTTCATATCATTTGTTTAACTGATTTACCGAATGGTGATTTACTTGGTTACTTCGTGATTTCATACATGTCGTAGTTGTTATATTTTTCCCCTTATTGCATGTCCCCTCCCAGTTTGTACGTTACCATTCTATATTATATTTTTGCTTTATATATACTTGTGCATGTTTATTTATGTATGTGTCGTGTCATAGCCTCGTCACTATCTCGTCGAGGTTATGCTCGACACTTACGGAGTATATTGGGTCGGTTGCACTCATATTATATACTTCTGCACTTCTTGTGCAATTATTAGTATTGATCCCTGCGGTCCGTGAGGTGCGTCAGCTTGGATCACTGCTTCTGATGACTCGAGGTAGATCTGCTGGCGTCTGCAGACTTTGAAGTCCCTTTTCTTTTTCCACTTTTACTGTTCATTTCCTTCGAAACAGTTATATTTATTTCAGACTTTGTTTGTAGGCTTCTAGTTGCTCGTGTACTCGTGACTCCTGATTTCTAAGAGTTGACATGATCACGTAACTTATATTAGCTTTGTATCAGACTGGGTTTCTATTTCTCGTTGTATAAAATCATTGTGATTTTAACTGTTATAATTAGCTATTTAATTATATCACATCGGCTTGCATACCAAGTGAATGTTTGGCGCCATCATGACCCCGAGGTTGAGATTTCGGATTGTGACATCGAAGCATGCACAACCTGGGTCAAAAATCATTACTTCCTCCGTTTCATATTAAATGAGATACTTTGACTCGTCACGGAATTTAAGAAAAACGAATAAGACTTTCGAAACGTGTGATCTTAAAAGTTTAAGGGGTAAAAAGTTTGTGAGCCATGACATTTGTGTGGCTATAAAAGCTTCTCATTAAGGGTACGTAAATGAGTAAAATGAAAGAGTTTAAAGTTGATTTATTTTCAAATTTAGAAATGTGTCATTTGTTTTGAAACATACTAAAAATGGAAGTACCTCATTTAATATGAGACGATGAAAGTATTATATATATATAAAAAAGTTATCTATATAATGCCAACGTGCTTCAGCCATTTTAAAGTAGGTTACTTCTTCTTTGACGAGTTGTCGTATGTTTCGTTGTGTGTCAACAACGACAAAAGAAATAAAGGTACATAAGATAGGCTTGACAATGAAATAAAACTATATACTATACTAAATAGCTTAATGAAATTAAATACTATTTAGTGGCATTTTAATTATCATGCGGTTTCTCTTAAGCAACCACGAATCTCGATTAAATAATATATCAAGCATTCAACAATTTTACGAAACCATATCTTAATTATATGAGCTTATATAATTCTGATCTTCTTGCCTTATTTTATGTGTGATTGTACTAAATAAATTACGTATCATGCCTTAAATTTTATGCAATGTTGTTGTAAGACATATTTATACTATTAGTGTAATTTCACCGATGCTAATAGGTTTATTAGTAGCCATTTTACCAAACTGTCAATTAATATTTACAATGATCTGTTTATTTGTACGATGTTTTAGACTTGAATAAGTTACCAATTAAAGGTTGAAGCAGGGCACAAAGATCAATATGTACATATCTTTAGTTTAAAACGATAAGATTTAAAGACTATTTTGTTTACGTTATACACACCTTGAGTTTAAGATTACAAGAGATTCAAAGGGTATTTTGGTATATCATACACACGTTTAGTTCAAATAATAAGATTGCAGAATCTTCTTTACATTTATAAATTTTGTGGCTGCATAAAATGAAAATGAAAAGAAGGAAGTATAATTTTTTTCCTAATATCGTGGTAGACCGAATAAACAAAACAACAATGCTATTGAACCGTTTTTATTAGGGAGCGATTTACCATCCGCTCTCCAATCTGAAACTTTCTAATGTGAATCCGAATTCAATCGGGTCCCCATTAGGATATCAAACACCATATCATTAATAAAGTTGCTGAAGGGTCCATCAGATAGCAGCACTGACATTACTCCCACTATCTACAGTACCATCTAAAAAGTTTGCAATTATTATATATACCAATAAATAGGTTAAAATTATTAGTTGTTTGTGTTTGATTTCAGCAATGATCAAGAAAGCAGCCATTGGAGTGGCCTTATTACTACTGCTTTTAGCTTTAGTCATTCGTCCCCCTTCTCCCAAAACTTGCAGCACAGCAGGTCTCCCATCCACAACACCAAGAATCAAGCTTAGAGATGGAAGGCATTTAGTGTACAAAGAGTATGGTGTGCCCAAAAATTCTGCCAATTATAATGTCATATATGTTCATAGCTTTGGTGGCAGCAAATTCGAGGCTGCCCTTATAACTTCGGTACGTATACAATTTATTTCAGGTGATCAATTTGTATGACGGGAGTCATTTTTTCAAAATATAATTTCTGGCGTTTGGAACATTTATTAAAGATTGATTATGATATTAGTAGTACCTGATAGTTGTTTTATGAAATTTCCTTATTGATATAGTATATAAAAGGAACATTAGCGTAACTGGTAAAGTTATTGTCATGTGACCAGGAGGTCACAGGTTGAAGCATACCAAAAACACCTTCTATCTTCTAGATTTTTCAAGGCTTGAAGGTTGAAAAATAATGGACTGAGATCAATTTTTTGTTTGTGACAGAAAGCAATTGAAGAATTAGGGGTATATTTGGTGTCCTTTGATAGACCTGGTTATGGAAAAAGTGATCCTCATCCAAAGAGAAGTTTTAAAAGTTTATCTCTTGATATAGAAGAGCTGGCTGATCAATTGGAACTTGGAGATAAATTCTACGTTGTTGGGTTTGCTATGGGTGCTCACTTTGTTTGGGGCTGCCTTAAGTACATACCTCAACGGTAACATCATAAAATTTTTATTACTAATATGTTGTTTTCTTGCTATATTTTTCAGAGTTTAAGGTCTATGTATCAGGATAAAAAATATTTATACAATACTAAGTCACATAGTAAGTAATTAGGGTTATTCTTACTTTTAGCTTGCACCATAAATTATTTATATTTGGTTGTCGAAAAATATGTAAAATTTGTATATACATATATATATATATATATATATATATATACACCAAAACATTCAAGTTTTATATTTTTTTTACTATTATTTTTATAGCGGCTATACATTGTCATTTTTTTTAGTAATTATAGGTAATATCTTGATAAATATTAATTGATAATTAGTAAACATTGTAACAAACCTGCTATTAATGGTGGACTCAACTTGGTTTAACGGTTGTTTATTGACCCATTTGCCGAAAAAATTACGATGTGTAGCTAGGTCAACTTTCTTATATATATATATATATATATATATATATATATATATATATATATATATATATATATGTGAATCTTTTAGTTTATTCATATATTTTTATTTTATTTTTTGACAAACTCTTTGTGAAATTTCTAGCTTCGACATTATTTGCTAGCAAAACTTAACTGATAATATAAAAGAATCTTTACATTGTCGGTATTTATAACATAAATCTTAGTATTTATTACTGTTTTATAATTTTACAAGATTGTTATTTTCTTTCTTCTGGTTAAGCTTATAATCTCATTTGTGCTTTTTAAATTCATAGGTTAGCTGGAGCTGCATTATTGGCTCCAGCAATCAATTATTGGTGGCCTGGATTTCCAGCAAACTTGACTAAACAAGCATTAGATAAACAGTTACTTAGAGACCAATGGGTTTATCGAGTTGCATACTATGCCCCTTGGCTAATGTACTGGTGGAACACTCAACAATGGTTTCCTGGCTTTAGTGTTATTACTGGAGAATTTAAATTGTCTCAAAAAGATCTCAAAATTGCCTCCTCACTTGATGAGATGCAACTTCAGCAGGTACATAATTAAATTATATTATCCCCTTTATTCTTTCGGGTCGTCCAACAACTTTTATTTAGTACGTGTTTTATTAAGAGACGGATTCAGAATTTAAAATTAATAATTAATCTTTACAAAATTTAGAACTAAACTCACTATACTTTTCAAATTACCGATTCAGTAAATTGTTCAAACACTTAGCTAGGCTACATTCGTCTGTGACTCTACTCTCGAACTAGCAACGTTCACGCCAAGCAAGATCGCCCTTGCCCTTTTCCTTTCTATAGTACAGACAGTTAAACCTCTCTATCATTGTCTCATTTATTTCGGACTTTTTTGGCCATTATAGCAAAGTATAGTTATAAAGAATACATATTATAATATAGCATAAATATTGGTTTTATAAAAATTTGGGTTTCATAGTGAATGACTGTTATATAGCGATAATTAATGTTATAAAAATGTTTGATTGTGCCATAATAAAAGGGCCGTTCGAAGCATTTCGCATTCATGCAAGGTCTATAGAAGAGTTGGGGGTGTCGTGTAAACAGCCTACCCAGACACATAACATTTGTGGCTGCTTCTACGGCTTTGGTACCATAATGTGATGTTTTTTTTATAGTTTGCTAAGTCGTGATATTCATATGTAGGCATATGTTACACAACAAGGAGATTTTGAGTCCCTCCACAGAGACTTGATTATTGGTTTTGGTAAACCAGAATTTGATCCTATGGATATGAAAAACCCTTTCTCTAACAACGGAAGTTCTGCACATCTATGGCATGGTGTTGAAGATGGGATTGTGTCTGTTAATCTACAACGTTTCATCGCGAACAAACTTCCATGGATAAAGTATCACGAGTTATCAGATGCTGGACACTTATTTCCTTGTGGTGAAGATAGTGTAAAAGATGTTATATGGAAGGCTCTTTTGAGTGAGAAAATTTAATTGATATTTACAAAATGGAAAATTGTTAAGGTTATGATTGTAATAAGGTTGATCCAGAATCTTTTAATAATTATATAAATAGTATAAAAGGTCCATTATAGTATTATCTGTGCCATAGAATCAATTTCCATGGTGGGTTGCTCTGATGGTAAGCATCATATACTTCCGGGAGTTCTTGGAGGGAAGGATGCCGAGGATCTATTGGAAACAGTTTCCCTATCCTAGTGTAGGGGTAAGATTTGCCTAAACACTATTTTCCCTAGACACCACTCGTGAGATTATACTGGGTTGTTGTTTTTGTTATATATATAGAATCAATTTCCACGCAAATTTCTGAATGCCATTGTTATAATGTTTTGAAATTACATACGTAACTAAGTTATAAGGGCAGAGGATTCATATAATCAATCCAATAAATTTGAGATTGAGATATGATCTAAATTATATTCGGATTCGTGTCGCGTAGGACCTCATTCGAAGAAAGTGCTCCCTACAAAGAATTTTTCTATATCTAAGACTCGAACGCGACATTTGAGTTAAGAGAGGAGCAGTTTCATCCACTGCACCATATTCTTTGATGTATAATATTACATGTTCCACGTGTTCATGCACGCCAAAATCTACATGTTTCTCGTGCATAGCGTGAAGAACAGAGCTTTCACGTAATTATCATTATATCTTATGAAAATCTAATGGTTGAGGATGTCACAGAATATAAAATACAACTTTTAATATAAGAGGATAGGAAAACGTTATTACCGAATAATATCCTGACAATATAAAAATATTTACAGTGTAAGTTTATTTTGACTTATTATAAATCATGTCTTATTTTGTAATTACTAATTTCACATTTTATGTACGATTATATGTAATTATTTCTTGATAATCTACAGAAATTAAACTTATGTCGAATATATTTCTTGTTTGCCGTCATTAAAACCTCAATTGTATTTGCATTTTTCAGTTGGTGCCCTTATATTAGTAGGTCAAAAGTCTTATTCGGCAACTTCTCCAATTATTTTGTGGGGTTAGTTAGGACTTACGTGAAGGAATTTGTTCGCACCCATTAGAAATATAGGTAAATTAGGGCCTCATTTGTTTGCACTTAATAGAGGTTTGAATCTTAATCATTCAGATCTCAGACATTAAGTGTGTTTGTTTTGAAAGTCCGAATCTTAATTATTCGGACATCACAACCACTTAATGTGTCTGAATAGGTCTGTACGATTAAGATCTATAACAGAGACTTATGATTAAGATCTATAACAGAGACTTAATTTCATTAAGATGCTATCACATATTCATTATTAACTGCTGTCACCGCCTACCATTATCAATTACCACCATGTCACCACCACCACCACCACACACCTCCCCCACCACCACGCCACCATCATCCTTAATCATAGCCTCCATTATCGACCATCACCACCTACTATCCCCACCACTCCGACCACCATCGTTCTCACCCGCAATTAACACTCATCCGCATCAACTATCACAACTGACCACCCCATCACCATCAACAAGCTCAGCTGGCACTGCCCATCATTATAACCTACCACCACCCACCTACCACCTTCCCCAATCACAACTACTACCACCACCCGACATTATTAACTATCACCACCCACCTCCAACATCCTCAATCATAATCGCCACCACTACTAATCACTACTAACTACTAGCATGAACCACCATCATCAACCAAAACTACCACCAACCACCGCCTCTAGTCGGCATTACCCATTAGCCATCACCACCAACAACTATCATATTTTAAAAAATTATATATTTTATTGATAGAATATTAGATTAATTAGTATTTCCTTTGAATTTTATGTTTATTAATTTTCAAATAAAGATAAATTTTATACATTCAGATGTTAAGAAATCAAACGGTCTTAATTTTTAGTATTGAGATCTTAATACACATCTTAATATATTCGGATGTGTATTCAGATTCAGATGTCTTAATCTTAATACACATCTTAATATTCAGATGTGTATTCAGATTCAGACGTCTTAATCTTAAAAAAAAAACAAATGAGGCCTAGAATTCCCTGCAGAATTAAAATACATAATTAAATGAGTCGAACATAAGCAGTAGAGCCATAATCTTACCATCCAATTTTCCGTGAGAAAATTATTTTCTGATGTATGGTGATGAGAAAGAAAATAATGTATTTATTCTTAAAACGGATAACAATTAAATTTTCACGTTGTTTTAATGATACATGGATAAATTCAATACAAATAACCAAAAATAGTAGATAAACAAATTAAAGACGAAATGAATAATCAGAC
The DNA here is from genome assembly GCA_032618575.1 of Nicotiana noctiflora. Classification (NCBI taxonomy): domain Eukaryota; kingdom Viridiplantae; phylum Streptophyta; class Magnoliopsida; order Solanales; family Solanaceae; genus Nicotiana; species Nicotiana noctiflora. The sequence continues at coordinate 305,227 of JASVEL010002291.1, read as the reverse complement.
CGATCGTAATGTTAAGGCCCGGCTTGAACTTAGGTTGAACTGTAGTTCGCCCTCGATCGTACCCTCGAAGCCAATAGTGAATGAAGAATGAACAGTAAAGTAATAGCTTTTCTATAGCTAGAGAGCAGAAAAATGAGATTGTGTTGCCTTGGTTTTGCGTGTCCCTTTGTATAGTAAGAGAGTTTCATCCTTATTACAAGTTTAAAAATGGTAAAATCTCCCTTTCTCGCTAATTACTAATATATAACCGACATAGGACGAGATTTGCACTATGATATCCAATTAGGTATGGGTATCATGGCCCTCTGTTAATCGTGTGTAATAGTTTTCCACATCTCCGAGATCCAAGAGCTCGTTTTTGGGCTGTAGAGCGTTACCTTACCACGCCCGGTGATGTGCCCATTGTTTATCTTTCATGGGTATCGGTATGAAAGTCTTCCAACCTAGCTTTCATCCTCATATGCTTATGCCCTCTTTCCGTTTTCTTCACCGGGAAATCAGGGTATGCATTACCCCAAATATTTCCCGTATATAGATAGTGCCCTCATTTTTCAGAGAGCCGGTTCGCCTGATCGATGGGAAACGAATAGGTGAGCCCTGATTTCTTCCCTCGTACGTTGTAGCAGATGACGGATAAGTCGAAAAGGTACCATCATTTGCACCGTTCTGACTTCGGACACGTGTCGGTCATCGGCTTGCTGTCTTCGAATGTGAAACGTCATGCATTGATTGCATTCTCCCCTATAAAGGCTACAACTCTTTTCACTTCTTCTACTTTCTGATCCTAGATTTTACCTTCAAACTTTCTAACGACTTTCAACTTTTTCAAATCTTCATACCTCACTTCTTGAACTTTCATATCTTCATCTCTGACCTTCAACCTTCACATTTTTTCTTGGATTTCCAACCCAAAACTTCATATCTTCATCTCTAACCTTCAAACCTTCGTATGCCTTCTTCAATATTCATATATTTCCTAAATTCACGATGGCTAAAACTTTCAAGTCTGTACTACAACAAGCGGCCCCCTTTCCCACCCGACCACGAGCATCAAGGCGATCGTCCCCGATGTGGCTCTTGAGCCTCCTTTGAAGAGCTTTATACCTGGGGGTTGCTCTATTGGGGACGATTTCAAAGTTGAGAAGGCCCACATCAAACAAGACCGAGGCGAGACATTATGGAGATACATATGCTCCGTTACTGAAGATACCTTTCCCATAGTCGGGAGGACTGTAAATGGGAAGTCAAAGATATGGTCGTCCCTGGGGATAATGACGATAGTACTATCCACATGGAGGGGTATTTAAGTGTTTCACATTTACCCCTTTATGATGGGCCCGGTAGATCCAGTAATCCTAGCCTTTTGTAAGAGGTATGAGGTATGTCTTGGACAAATCCACCCGTCCTTCTAGAGGATCGTGATCCTCTTATGCCATTTTATGAACAAAAACGAACCTCCTCAGTTTACCCTCGACCACCTACTTCGTCGGTACACTCCCCAAATTGTTTTTTTTGGGGGGGGGGGAGGGACTAATCAAGATTGTTCGCCGAGAGAGCAAGAGCCCTTTCTCAAGCATCGACAAGGATTGAGGCCGAGCTTGGTAGGGGTATTTTCTTCGAGTAAAAACTGAAGACATGATCCCTCCCGAGCTCCTACCGTTTCTCGAGAAGTGGAACTCATCTTGTAAGTGTAGTATTTCCTTAAGTGTCAATTTCCCTTTATTAATTCTGTAATTGCCAGTATTTATGGTCGTGTAGTTGTTTCCCGGGTTCCTAGTGCGATCCCGTAGCTCAAGGAGTGGATCAAAGGGGTAGATGCCATACTCCAAGCACACGTGGCACAAACTTTTGAAGGGAAAATGGGAGGCCCATTCTCATGGTAAGGTTTTTTCCTAAATAGTTATTTATACGCCCCAAACTTACATAATGCTCACTTTTTCCTTCCGTTGGTAGGTCTGCCTAAGACCACCGAACTTAGGTCGCTAGACGGTGATGAGCATACATCCTTACCCATCGAACCCTCCATTTCAGGACAGTCTGGGGCCGGTGCGGAGGAGGGGGATAAGGGGAAAAGAAAGTCCTTAGGTTCCCTGGATCGTGAGGCGAAGAGAAAAATAGGACGACCACCTGGATCCGGAAGCCTAAGAAGACTACCAGTCTAGGGTATTGGACCCTGACTTCCTTTACCGGCTTAAGGATGAGCCCAAAGAAGATGAAATCTTTGTGGTCCACATATTGACCCCTTCCAGGGAGCAAGCGATGATCGAGGAAATGTGCCACGAGGTCGATCCTCTTCCGATCCGAGAGGCTAATTTTGAGAAGGAGGTTATGATCTCCTAAGAAGTTGTTTCTGTACTGAAGGAGGCGACCGGTTTGATTGATATCATCAAGACTCCCTCCTATACCGAGTCCATGCTTGATGAGGCCGCAGGAAAAGAAAAGTCATTACAGGGTACAGATGAACCTCTCAACTCCTCCTTCAATGGCATGTACATGTTCACATCGAAAAATTTCTCCACGCTGGATCACTTGGAGATCTCGAATAAGGATGTACCCTCGGGAGCTGGCATACCGAGTTGAGCCCAAGTTTGGTGAACAATTTCTTATGTTGAGCGTGGACTAAACGTGTCTAACGGGTGGGCCGGACCGGGCCCAATTTTTTAAAACCCGTACGGGTTCCTTACTGGGCCGGTTCCGGGCTCTCCCTTAACGGGTTTAATGGGTTGGGGTTTTTTCGGGTAAAAATTGACCCGTACGGGTTACGGGTTAAAGGTGCCGGGCCGTGCCGGGTTTGACGTTTTTTTTTTGTAATTTTGTATAACTATTGTAATTTATTTAAAGAACACAAAGTAAATAATACTTGTGCACTTATAAAGTTTTAATGTAAGACTTTAAGTTTGTATTTTAAAAATAAGTTAGATGATTTAGTTTCAATTTAAGACTTTAAGTTTGAAATTGAAATTTAAAAATTGAAGTTTCAAATTTCAATTTAAGACTTTAAGTTTGAATTTCTAAATAAAAGTTTTAATTTAAGACTTTAAGTTTGATTTCAAAATTAAAGTTCCAATTTAAGAATTTAAGTTTGAAACTTTAAATTTGACATTCAAACTTAAATTGTCAAAGTTTCAATTTAAGATTTTAAGTTTGAATTTCAAAATTAAAATGTTAAAGTTTCAATTTAACACTTTAACTTTGAATTTCAAATTTAAAGTTTCAATTTAAGTTATATTAAGAATTTGTATTACTTTAAAATATAAATTAAAGAATAGAAGGAATATGAGAAAAATTGCACTTGCTGCAAATTGCAAGTGCTTCTTTTATTTCATATTTCATAACTCAAATTTGAAACTTACAAATTGAATGTTTACATCTTTTAAGACTTGAACAAATAACAATAAGTAAATTCAAATATTTTGCATTGCCCTACTAAGTTCATCATAATCAATATGAACTGATTGGCCTTCTTCTGGAGTATTTAATTCGGATGGGTGACCACTTGTTAATATATCTCCAAGTTCCTCGTCTTCTGGGCGATCAACATCTTCATGTCCTTGATTTCTTCTTTCCGATGTAATCCAATCTCTCATACATACTAAAACTTCCAAAGCATTGCTTCCCAATGAGTGACGCGTATCTCCAAGTTGTTGTCTTGCTTGGCTAAATGCACTCTCGGATGCAACGGTTGAAATTGGCACATTCATCACGTCCCTAGCCATTGCGTAGAGAACATGAAATTGCTTTCCATTTTCATGCCACCACCCCAACGGTGAAAAATCCTTTGTGCGAGGCTCATTTTGTTTCTGCAAGTAGAATTGAAGTTCATCAATGTTCCTGCAACTTGTTTGAGTGTTAGAAAAAGTAGAAAAAATATTAAAACTTTCATCTAATCCTTCATCTTCAGTCAATGTAGCAGAAGTGCTACATTGCATAATAGAATTATTAGCATTACCTGCAGCTTTATCAATTACATTTGCATAATAATTATATAATTGTTGTAAATAATCATTTAAACTGTTCATAGAAGTATATAAATTTGGGGTTTCAGTTTCCTCAATCTCCATATAAGTATATAAAGCATTCATTAATTGATGACAATCAGACATTTTAATTGAAGGATTTAAAACTGCACCAATTAAGTAAATCGGAGGAATTGGAAAGAAATATTTTTTGAATTTGTCTTGCATATTTGTCACAGCAGCCGTATATTTTTCTTTTTTCTTAAATTCAAAGAGTAGAAAAGAAATTTCCGCTATATGTACTAAACCCATAGCAATAGTAGGGTAATAAGATCCAGAAAACTCAACAGTAGGAGTATAAAATTTATGTAAAAATTTAACAACATCATTAATGACCGCCCAAGTATCAGTTGTTAACATACGACTTGGATTCGTACAATGTGCATTAGCAACTTCAGTTATTGGATATCTATATTTATAGCAAACTTTTAAAAATAAATATGTATAATTCCATCTAGTAATTATTTCTTCTGGCATGAATCGGGGTTGAAGGTTATGTTGAACACACTTATCTTTAAATTTCCTTATTCTCGAATGTCTATTATTTCCTTGAATTACACCAACTGCTCTTCTAACAAGACTAATCTCTGTTGAAAATAAATCTAGGCTACTTTTAACAATTAAATTATACACATGACATGCACACCTAACATGAAAAGTTTTATTAACAGGTGGTTGCAAATGTAATTTTAATATTGAAATTGCGGCAGTGTTGTTAGAAGCATTATCAAAAGACATACATAATATTTTTTGTTTGAGATTATAAAATTCTACAACTTCACAAATAGTGTTGCTTATAAATGCAGCGGTATGACTTTGATCTTCATCATATCTAAAAGCAATAATACGTTTTTGCATAACAGTATTATCATCTATCCAATGGCATGTAACAGTAATATATTCACGTCCATTAACAACTTGACCAATATCAGAAGTTAGAGATACTCTACAAGGAAGTTTTTCAAACAAATAACGTAAATATGTTTGATATTGTCCGTGAAGTCTGAAAATATCAGCTCTACAAGTACTCCTAGGTATACCTTTAAATAATGGATTGTATATTCTTTGAATATACGTAACATAATATGACGAAGAAGCAAACGAAAAAGGTAGACAACCTAAAGCAATCATTTTCGCTAATTCCTCACGATCCTTCATTTTATCATATTTTACTAACCCTCCGGTAGTAGGGTTAATAGTTGTTTGACTATCATCACCATCTAGGCCCCATTCTATCGGGTGTGAAACTCTCATATGCCTACTAAGCGTTCCAGTTCCCCCTAAATTTCCTCCAGTCAAATGTTTAAATGAATCTTTATAAATTTTGCATCTAACTCTATCAGAACCTTCAATTAATTCAAAAAAATTCCAAACCTTACTTCTTTTTCTACGATTAGTCATCGGAGCCGTAGGTGGTCTACCACTAGTGCCACGACCACCACCCCTTGTACCAACTCCAACACTACCTACCCCAGCACTAGGTGCACTAGTAGGTGTAGCAAATATCTCTTCTTCAATTCTTATTTCATTATCTTCTATTCCATAATCTTCTTGTAATTGATCATAATCTATATTTTCATTAGGCGATGTTTCGGGAACAATAGATATTGGGCTATTACTACCAGATGCTGAAGAATTACCTCTACTTTTACTCCCCCTACCAGTAACTTTTCTACACGTTTTTTTAGCAGCACTAAACATATTGTGAAATTTAAGGAATAAATAAGCACAAAATAAATATGTAATTAAAATATTAATAAGAGAGAGTTGGAGGGAGTGCACCGAATTGGAGCACTTGGTTATGCAATTCCGAATTTCCGATGTTACCACGAATAAACGTCAAGCCAATATTCCAACTTGAAGTTCAAAACCTCAATGATAAAATACTATAATTGAATTTCAATTATTCAACAAAAATGAGCCAAATAAATTCGAAGATGAAATGAGAAATTATTAAGACTTGAAGTCTTGAACTAGATAATTAGAGAATAGTGAATGAGAGAATTTGAGATTGAGATGAAAATTTTGAGTGAGAAATGAAGAAGATGGGGGGGGGGGGATATTTATAGATTTACATAAGGCTATATTTGTAAATTAAAAATGTGTTAAAAATTAAAAAAAAAATAGCCAAAAGTTAAATAGATCCGTTGGCCAACAGATTTCTGTGATTCTAGCCGTTTGGGGTGGGCCCCATAAATCTGAATTCCAAAAAAAAAAAAAAAAATTCGACCGTTGAACCGGGCCGGGCCGGGCTGGTTTACCCGTTAAGGGTACTGTTTTGCCGGATCGGGCCTAACCGGTTCTGGTTAATAGTTACACTATATAATCCGGAACAAACCCCTACCCCATTATAACCCAGCCCACCCGGCCCCATTTCTACCGGTCTGGGCCGGTTTCTACCGGTCTGGGCCGGTTTCTACCGGTCTGGGCCGATCCGGAACCGGTCCAACCCGGCCCGTTTAACAGGTTTAGCGTGGACCCTAAGCGCAAGAGGATAGTTGTTCTCATAGTCACAGAGGATGCCCGGGTCCTATCTACTCCGGTAGCTGTAGCCAGCTACCTCCAATGCCTACCGAGGAGGACCAGGCGAAGATGAACGAGAAGAGCACGTCAAGTCTCTTCAACGAGGCGCAACAGGCGCTGAATCGGGTAAGGTTCTTACACTTTCATACTCCCTTTATGAACCCCCCTTAAGTTTGCCTTTGATGTCTCTTACTAATTCTACAGTTTTAGAGGCTTTAGTGCTTCACCATGAAAGCTTCCTCTAGTACCACTTGGAAATCATCTAGCTGAAGTTCGAGCTTAAAAAACAAGTCCTGAAGGATTATATGTACAAGCTTCTTAGTGAGAATTAAGATGAGGCCCTTAAAGACCTCCCGATTCTCCAGGTTGATTTGGAAAAAGATCAAAAGGAGGCCTCGATCCTGAAACAAGAACATACCTACCTGGTTGAAAAGGTAAAGGTCTTTGAAGCTAAAATGAGCAGCTAGTCATGGTGACTAAAAACACAAATTTGCAAGTCCAACGAAAGATAGACTTGATCGACCAGCTGCAGGCTAAGATAGATGAGGTCAAGGCCCAGACCGAAGTATGGAAGGGCAGGATGGACCAACTAGCCTCTGAGAAGGAAGCCACAAAGGTTGAGTTTGCATCAATAGAGAACCAACTTCGGGTGGCGAAAAACAAAGCCGACAAGTGGTCTAGTTTGAACGACGAGCTTCGGACACAACTGAGCTCGACCATCGCGACGAGATGCTCACGGAAGAGAACATGGAATTGGGGTCCAAATTGGACACAACCTCTGCTGATGTCGAGGAAAGGATGCGTCAATACAAGGCCGATGTGAAGGTATCCTAGACTCACTTAACGACAAAGGCTAAATATATGAAGCGGCTTTCTCGAAGAGAGACCCTCGAAGACATTCATGCCCGAGGTTTCGACTTATCGGCCAAGATTGAAGAATCTAGGAGGTTCTAAGCCGAGGCAAATGAGCTTTACCAGCCTGAGGGTGCTGAAGGCTTTGAGGAATCTGAGGGCTCATATGGTTCGGTGACGAGTTGGCCCCTGATAAAGACCAGGCATAGATGTTTTAGTACCTTTTAAATTTTTCTTTTTCCTTATGTATTTTTTTTAGGTCATTCTATTGGGCCAAATATATTTGGGAATATATATATATATATATATATATATATATATGAAATTTATATGAAATTTTTCCTTTCCGGCAATGTCGCATTTTTACTTTTCCATCATCTTCTTACAATTAATTACTCATGTATTGGTTTTATGGATTAGCATAAACTCATATGTAATTGTGGGCATTCTTTTTTCATAGTTTCGGATGAATCCTGACTTTGATGCAACTTTGTTTGCTTGTGTCTTCGAAACCTCGGTGCGACCGGAGGTTCCCAAGATGCTTAAGTGTTTTTAGATGATACTTTTACCGTGGGAAACCTTTTAGTAGGCTTCAAGTGTTTATAGAGGCCTTACTTTCTGATTACGAGCTTGGAACGTCGCCTAGCTATTTTTAGGGTGGTCGTAGCCTTTTGTTTTTGGGCACCGCCTCTTAGATTTTATGCCTCCAGGATTCATTAGCCTTGGTTGTTTGAATTTTCTTCGGGTGATAGTCCCTAGGTCGAATTAGCATGTTGGCTCAATAATCCTCTAGTAAGTGTAGCCCATAGGCTTTATAGGATCCGGGATCAAAAAATGCATAATGGCAAAGTGTAAAGGAAGTGGAAATTTCTACCATTTCTTGGTATGCAAGGTACATGATTGAAAGCGGATAAAAACTTATGTCATGCCTAGGATGGACTATGTGGGCATAGTTCAAACGAACGTTGACATTTATAATAAATCCTAACTTCCAAACCTTAGCTTTAAGCACATTAATTTTTCTTCTTCCTTTTCTAAAGACCTTAATCCGGGGGTGACGGCCTCCAGTATTCGAGATCAAACTCGTGAGGGCTCGGATAATGTTGACCCAAATGATTATCATTGACTTCGATTTGAAATCTAAGTTAGAACAATTTAATGTTTTCTCGTTAAAAACCTTGCGGTAAAATCTATTTTGGGACAAAAAATCATTTCAAGGGAAAAAGAGTGCAATGCGTGCTTGTCACGACCCCAAATCCGGTCGTGATGGCGCCCAGCACATTGCTAAGCCAGCCTGACCAATCAATATAAACAACGGAGCTAGACGCTCTCTTTTAGCCCATTTAAGCAAATTAATTCAAGAAATAACGATACAAATAACGAGAACGGGGAACCAAGTCCCCTAATACATCAACTCCCATAGACCAAGGGTCAAGAGTCATGAGCCTCTAACAGAACATGAGTGTATAAAGGTTACAAAATACCAAGTGCGGAAAGAAATGTCAATACAAAATCAAAAGACAGTAGGAAGGAATATCGGGTCCTGCGGACTCTGCAGCTACCTCAAATATCCACAAACGTCGCCTCGCACAGCTACTGGATCACTGCCGAGAGGTACCTGGATCTGCACACAAGGTGCAGGGAGTAAAATGAGTACTGCCAGACTCAGTGGTAATAAACAAGGGTAAGACAGCGCAGATAAGAAATCCGCAATAAAGCACTATGTAAAAATATAATCAGGCTACCCTGTCATAGAATCAATATTCTCTGTACTGTACCAACATATACCAATAAATAGCATAACAGCTAGCAGATGTAGCTAAATGCAATGCAATGCATGATATGACCGCTACGGCGTGTAGCCTGACTCCAATTTTTGGGTACCCGTGCTCACTGTGGGGGTTCAGACTCCGGAGGGGCTCCTACAGCCCAAGCACATCTCATAGAGATATCACTGCGGCGTGCAGTTCAGATCCAACATATATCTCGCTGCGGCGTGCAGCCCGATCCACTACTAGTCAGCTAATATGCAGATACAGCCTCGCGAGGCTCAAAAGTAGTTTTTGAAAACTCTTTTTATCATTTTTCAGTTGGAAAACGGTAATATCAAGTTCCAGAGATTGGAATTAGCATAATAACAAAAATAGCCGCGGACTAGTAGTAAACTAGCATGTCTATGTGATAAGACAATGATAACGATCCTCGCGGGATCCAATAACTGGCTCACGGCCCACATGTATACTCAACCGCCCAAGAAGGGGTTCCTCGGCTCAAGAGTGGCCATTATCACAATATATATATATATATGCAACCATCCGAGAAGGAGGTTCGACGGCTCTAGAATAGCCAATAATACAATATCAACAGGTTGGACTAATATGTAGTCTCCAGTTCATGATCGACCCCGCACTCTCAAGAGTGTGCGTGTCTCGCCGCTATACGGCGTCACAAAGTGGTATACCGGGGTTTCGAACCCGCTGGTCATCACCCACATCTATTACTCACCTCAATACGGCGCGACGACTATTCCGCAATGCCCTTGCCACGAGAATCAAGCTCCGCACGCGTAGAATCTGATCAAATACAGTAAAAATACAACAATTTAGGCCAATGGGACGACACCCAATCAATGCAACTCAATTTACATCAAAATTCCCAAAGTTGTCAAAACCCGAGCCCCGGGCCCACATTCCGAAAATTTACGAAATTCACATTTCCTGGAACCCTCGTCTCAATACGAGTCTAAGCATATCAATTTTACCAAAATCGGACTCCATTTGCCCGTTCAAAACCTTGATTTTCTAAAGTCCAAGACTAGGGCTAAATCCTCCATAATTACCCCAAATTCTTCCATTTTCATGATATAATTGCATGATATTATCGATACTAATCATAATACGAGTTCATAGTTAATTACCTGATGATTTCCCTTGATTTCCTCCTCAAAATCGCCCAAAATCGCCCTTAAGCCGAGACACCCAAATGTTAAAATGTTTCTGAAATTTTCTAACTTCTGATACACTTACTTACAGCGATTTTCGCTTCTGCGGAACATTTTCCGCTTCTATGCTTCCGTATCCGCGACCAAAGGGTCGCTTCTGCGGTTCCAGGCCTAGCCGGCCACTTCCGCTTCTGCGAACCAAGGCCGCTTAAGCGGTCCCGCTTCTGCGAAGAAGCTTCCGCTTCTGCGGAAAAATCCGCCTCTGCGCGTCCTTGACCGCTTCTGCGGTATCGCCCAAGCGGAGAAACGTCCGCTTCTGCGGACCATGCCCCAATTGCCCTCGTCCGCTTCTGCGATCATTGGGTCGCACCGGCGACCCCGCTTCGGCGGAAAGGCGTCCGCTTCTGCGAAACACCCGCTCCTGCGCTCCCATATCCGCTTCTGCGGACTCGCTCCTGCGACCAAAATTCCGCAGGAGCGAAAATGACAGAACCAGACTCTTCAACCTGCCATTTCCATGATTTTCTTCCGTTTAACCATCCGAAAACACCCCGAGGCCCCGGGACCTCATCCAAACACACCAACACATCTTAATACCTTATTCGAACTTGCTCCAATCCTCAAAACACGTCTAATAACACCAAAACCCATAATTCGCATCGAATTCAAGCCTAAATTCCTTAAAACATTCCAAATTGCACATTCAATCAAAAACCCGACCAAACGACGTCCGAATGACCTGAAATTTTGCAGGCACATCCAAAATCACCTAACGAAGCTACTGCAACTGTCGGAATTCCATTCCGACCCCCGGATCAAAATCTCACCTACCGTTCGGATTTCGCCAAAATTCAACCTTAGCCAATTCAAGCCTATTTCTACACCGGGCCTCCAAATTCAATTCCGATCGCTCCCCTAAGTCACAAATCACCTCCCGGAACTATCCGAATCATCAGAATCCGATTTCGAGCACTCTAACTCAATAGTCAACTCTTGGTTGACTTTTCATATTCAAGCTTCCTTCAAACATGCTATTTGTTTCATTTTCAATCCAAATCACTCCTAACTCACCCGATATACTCTAATACTGTTTTAAAAGCATAATATATGTAAATGCAAGGTAACGGGGTGGTAATTCCCGTAACGACGGGCCGGGTCGTTACATTCTCCCCAACTTAAACAAACGCTCGTCCGCGAGCGGGTTAAAAAACATACCTGGAGCATCAAACAAGTGTGGATATCTGCTCCGCATTTCCTGCTCGGTCTCCCAAGTTGCTTCCTCCACAGGACGACCTCTCCACTGCACTTTCACTGAAGCGATATCCTTAGATCTCAGTTTACGAACCTGTCGACCCAAAATGGCTATTGGTTCCACATCATAAGTCAAATCCTCATCTAGCTGTATCGTGCTGAAGTCCAACACATGAGACGGGTCTCCGACATACTTCCGGAGCATAGATACATGGAACACCGGGTGAACTCCCGACAAACTGGGTGGCAAAGCAAGCATATAAGCCACCTCCCCAACTTTCCTAAGCACCTCAAAAGGTCCAATAAACCTTGGGCTCAACTTCACTTTCTTTCCAAACCTCATAACACCCTTCATAGGCGAAACTTTCAGCAACACCTTCTCACCTACTGAATAAGACACATCTCGGACCTTCCGGTCCGCATAACTCTTCTCACGCGACTGAGCTGTGCGAAGTCTCTCCTGAATTACCTTCACCTTGTCTAAGGCATCTTGGACTAACTCTGTCCCCAACAACCTAGCCTCGCCGGGCTCGAACCAACCAACTGGAGACCTACACCGCCTCCCATATAAAGCTTCATACGGTGCCATCTGAATGCTGGACCGATAGCTATTATTATAAGCAAACTCCGCCAAAGGCAAATAATCAGCCCATGAACCACCAAAATCAATGACACAAGCACGCAACATGTCCTCCAATATCTGAATAGTACGCTCAGACTGCCCATCCGTCTGTGGATGAAATGCTGTGCTCAGCTCCACCTGTGAACCCAACTCTCGCTGAAATGTCCTCCAGAACTGAGATGTGAACTGGGTACCTCTGTCCGATATAATGGAAATAGGAACTCCATGCAATCTCACTATCTCACGGATGAATATCTCTGCCAACCGCTCTGAGGTATAGGTAGTACACACTGGGATGAAGTGAGCTGACTTGGTCAACCTATCCACAACCACCCAAACTGAATCAAACTTCCTCGCTGTCCGAGGGAGTCCACTAACAAAGTCCATAGTTATTCTTTCCCACTTCCACTCCGGAATATCGATACGCTGGAATACACCACCAGGTCTCTGATGCTCATACTTGACCTGCTGACAGTTAAGACACCGAGCCACGTGGCTCACAATATCTTTCTTCATCTTTCTCCACCAGTAATGCTGCTTCAAATCCTGGTACATCTTCGCGGCTCCTGGATGAATAGAATACCGCGAGCTATGGGCTTCCTCCGATATCAATTCACGAAGGCCGTCAACATTGGGCACGCATATCCGGCCCTGCATCCGCAACACACCATCACTATCAATAGTGACATCCCTAGCATCATCATGCTGAACTCTGTCCTTAAGGACAAGTAAGTGTGGATCATCATACTGGCGCTCTCGAATACGATCATATAAAGAAGAACGAGCTACTACATAAGCCATCACCCGATTGGGCTCAGAAATATCCAGCCTTACCATCCGATTAGCTAACGCCTGAACATCAACTGCTAGGGGTCTCTCCCCAACTGGAATATACGCCAAACTGCCCATACTAATAGCCTTCCGGCTCAATGCATCAGCCACTACATTGGCCTTCCCGGGATGGTACAAGATAGTAATATCATAGTCTTTAAGCAACTCAAGCCATCTCCGCTGCCTCAAATTTAGATCTTTCTGCTTAAACAAATGCTGAAGGCTACGGTGGTCTGTATATACATCACAAGATACACCGTATAGATAATGCCTCCAAATCTTCAAGGCATGAACAATAGCAGCTAATTCCAAATCGTGAACAGGGTAGTTTTTCTCGTGGGGCTTCAACTGACGAGAAGCATAAGCAATGACCCTACCCTCCTGCATCAACACACAACCAATTCCCACTCTCGAGGCATCACAATAAACGGTATATGAACCTGAAGTCGATGGCAATACTAACACTGGAGCTGTGGTCAAAGCGCTGTCTTGAGCTTCGAAAGCTCTCCTCGCACTCATCCGACCACACGAATGGTGCACCTTACGGGTCAATTTAGTCGATGAAGAAGTAATGGATGAAAATCCACCGAACAAACCGGCGATAATACCCGCTAAGCCAAGAAAACTCCCGATCTCTGGTAGGCGAGGACGGTCTAGGCCAACTCTGCACCGCCTCTATCTTTTCTGATCAACTGAATACCATCACGAGACACCACATGTCCCGGAAATGCTACGGACTCGAGCCAAAACTCACACTTGGAGAATTTAGCATATAGCTTCTCCTCTCTCAATCTCTGCAATACAACACTCAAGTGCCGAGCATGCTCCTCCTGGCTACGAGAGTAGACAAGTATGTCATCAATGAATACAATTACAAATGAATCAAGATACGGTCTGAATACACTGTTCATCAGATGCATAAATGCTGCTGGGGCGTTGGTCAGCCCAAAAGACATCACAAGGAACTCATAGTGACCATATCCGGTCCGGAATGCAGTCTTCATAATGTCAGACTCTCTAATCTTCAGCTGATGGTAGCCTGAACGAAGATCAATCTTCGACAACACCCTAGCTCCTTGGAGCTGATCAAACAAATCATCAATACGAGGCAGAGGATACTTATTCTTCATTGTTGCTTTGTTTAGCTGCCTATAGTCAATACACATCCTCATAGATCCGTCCTTCTTCTTAACAAACAGGACTGGTGCACCCCACGGCGACACACTCGGCCGAATAAACCCCTTATCTAGGAGTTCCTGGAGCTGCTCCTTCAATTCCTTCAACTCAGCTGGTGCCATCCGATACGGAGGAATAGAAATGGGCCGAGTGCCCGGCACCAAGTCAATGCCAAAATCAATATCCCTGTCCGGCGGCATGCCGGGCAGGTCTGAGGGAAACACATCTGGGAAATCCCTCACAACAGGTACAGAATCAATGCTAGGAGACTCAGCTCCCACATCTCTCACAAAAGCTAAGTACGATAAACACCCTTTTTCAACCATTTTCCGAGCCTTTAAGAACGAAATAACACGGCTAGGGACGAAATCAGTCGAACCCCGCCACTCAATCTGAGAAATACCAGGAATGGCCAACGTAACTGTCTTAGCATGACAGTCCAATATAGCATGATACGGAGACAACCAGTCCATACCCAATATAACATCAAAGTCCACCATGCCCAACAATAACAAATCTGCCTGGGTCTCCAGACCCCCAATAGATATAACACGGGATCTATAGACATGATCCACAACAATCGTATCACCCACGGGGGTGGATACATGAACAGGTAATTCAAGACTACCACGAGTTGCACCCAAATGATGTGCAAAATAAGAGGACACGTAAGAATATGTGGACCCTGGATCAAATAGAACAGAGGCATCTCTGTGACAGACAGAAATGATACCTGTAATCACGGCATCGGAGGCAACTGCATCACGCCTGTCAGGAAGTGCATAGAACCGTGCCTGGCCTCCACCAGATCTCTCCTCGCCCCTGGGGCGACCACGAGAAGACTGACCTCCACCTCTACTAGACTGAGATGGTGCTGAAGAGGAGGGCTGATCCCTTTGCTGAGTCCTGCCCCTACGTAGTCGAGGGCACTGTCTCCTCATGTGGCCAAACTCACCACACTCATAACATGCACCTGGTGCTGGAGAAGTAGGTGTTGCACTGTGGGCTGGGAGGGCACTAAGTGATGACTGACCCTGCTGAAATCCCTGTCGACCACGACCATAAGAACCTCCGCTCTGCTCTGGGCTGCCTGAATGAGAAGGTCTAGATGAGCGACCTCGGCTCTGCTGGGAATGCCCTCTAGATGGAGCACCACTGAAACTGCCCGAACCACGAGGCCTCTTGGCCTCCCGCTCCTCTCTCTCTCGGCGACGATCCGCCTCAATGGAGCGTGCCATATCAGACAACCTGCTCAAATGATGATGACAGAACTCGCTCGCTGGTCATAAGAATACGGATAGAGTAGTTGAGGCCATCAATGAACCTCCCGATCCTCTCCCTATCAGTGGGGATCATCCATGTGGCATGCCTAGCCAACTGAGTGAATCTAAGCTCATACCGAGTCACAGACATGTCGCCCTGAATCAACCACTCGAACCGGCGACGTAGCTCCTCACGACGAGACCGAGGTACATATTTCTCTAGAAGAGAGTAGAGAACCTGCTGCCATGTGAGAGGTGTCGCTCCTGCAGAGCCTACGCCTCTCAAACTCCTCCCGCCAATCAAATGCGGGACCGGTGAACCGAAATGTAGTAAATGAAACTCCGGTCTGGACTCGAGAATACCAGCCGTACGCAAGCATCTTCCGACATTTATCCAAGAAACCACGGGCATCCTCGCCCTCAACGCCGCTGAAATGGGGTGGTCGAAGTCTACCAAATCTCTCGAGACGCCGCTGCTCGTCCTCGGGCATAACTCGAACCATATGCTCTGGAGCCGGAGCCGGTGCGGTGGAGGAATAACCGGTGCAACCACCGAGCGGGGACGACCTGCTGGCGTCCGAAGTCCCCGAACAACCGGATCGGTGTGCGAGCTGCAGGGGTCCGCCGACCACCCCCGACTGAGATGTCGCTACGGTAGCGGTAGCCGAAACTACCGAGCCAAGCCGGAACACACCGATAATATCCGGGCAAGAGTTTCCCGAAGACCGGGAATAGCAATAGATATAGTCCGGCCCCGAGCTGGGACTGCCGGAGCTTCAACCACTGGGGGCTGGCTCCGATCCGGTACAACGGGCGGGTCGGCTGGCACCGCCTCGGCGCGCCTACCTCTAACTCTCAGCACGACCGCGCCCGCGGCCTCTAACAGGTGGCAATGGAGGTCGTCCACCTCGTCCCGATGCTCGCGTTCTCGCCATCTGCGAGAGGATAGAATATAGAAGTTCAGTTCTCAGAACAACAAGATCGCACGACAGAGTTCAAGAAAAATGAAGTTTTTCCTAAAGGTTCGCAACCTCCCGAGGATAAGTACAGGCGTCCCCGTACCGATCCACAAGACTCTACTAACCGGCTCAAGACTCATGAGGCCTAGTAAACCTAGGCTTTGATACCAACTTGTCACGACCCCAAATCCGGTCGTGATGGTGCCCAGCACATTGCTAAGCCAGCCTGACCAATCAATATAAACAACGGAGCTAGACGCTCTCTTTTAGCCCATTTAAGCAAATTAATTCAAGAAATAACGATACAAATAACGAGAACAGGGAACCAAGTCCCCTAATACATCAACTCCCATAGACCAAGGGTCAAGAGTCATGAGCCTCTAACAGAACATGAGTGTATAAAGGTTACAAAATACCAAGTGCGGAAAGAAATGTCAATACAAAATCAAAAGACAGTAGGAAGGAATATCGGGTCCTGCGGACTCTGCAGCTACCTCGAATATCCACAAACGTCGCCTCGCACGGCTACTGGATCACTGCTGAGAGGTACCTGGATCTGCACACAAGGTGCAGGGAGTAAAATGAGTACTGCCAGACTCGGTGGTAATAAACAAGGGTAAGACAGCGCAGATAAGAAATCCGCAATAAAGCACTATGTAAAGCTATAATCGGCTACCCTGTCATAGAATCAATATTCTCTGTACCTGTACCAACAATTACCAATAAATAGCATAACAGCTAGCAGATGTAGCTAAATGCAATGCAATGCATGATATGACCGCTACGGCGTGTAGCCGACTCCAATTTTGGGTACCCGTGCTCACTGTGGGGGTTCAGACTCCGGAGGGGCTCCTACAGCCCAAGCACATCTCATAGAGATATTCCTGCGGCGTGCAGTCCGATCCAACATATATCCTGCTGCGGCGCGCAGGCCCGATCCACTACTAGTCAGCTAATATGCAGATACAGCCTCGCAGGCTCAAAAGTAGTTTTTGAAAACTCTTTTATCATTTTTCAGTTAGAAAACAGTAATATCAAGTTCCAGAGATTGGAAATTAGCATAATAACCAAAAATAGCTGCGGACTAGTAGTAAACTAGCATGTCTATGTGATAAGACAATGATAACGATCCTCGCGGGATCCAATAAGTGGCTCACGGCCCACATGTATACTCAACCGCCCAAGAAGGGGGTTCCTCGGCTCAAGAGTGGCCATTATCACAATATATATATATATATATGCAACCGTCCGAGAAGGAGGTTCGACGGCTCTAGAATAGCCAATAATACAATATCGACAGGTTGGACTAATATGTAGTCTCCAGTTCATGATCGACCCCGCACTCTCGAGAGTGTGCGTGTCTCGCCGCTATACGGCGTCACAAAGTGGTATACGGGGTTTCGAACCCGTCGGTCATCACCCGCGTCTATTACTCACCTCAATACGGTCGCGACGACTATTCCGCGATGCCTCGCCACGAGAATCAAGCTCCGCACGCGTAGGAATCTGATCAAATACGGTAAAAATACAACAATTTAGGCCAATGGGACGACACCCGATCAATGCAACTCAATTTACATCAAAATTCCCAAAGTTGTCAAAACCGAGCCCCGGGCCCACATTCCGAATTACGAAAGTTACATTTTCGGAACCCTCGTCTCAATACGAGTCTAAGCATATCAATTTTACCAAAATCGGACTCCATTTGCCCGTTCAAAACCTTGATTTTCTAAAGTCCAAGACTAGGGCTAAATCCTCCATAATTACCCCAAATTCTTCCATTTTCATGATATAATTGCATGATATTATCGATACTAATCATAATACGAGTTCATAGTTAATTACCTGATGATTTCCCTTGATTTCCTCCTCAAAATCGCCCAAAATCGCCCTTAAGCCGAGACCCCCAAATGTTAAAATGTTCCGAAATTTTTCTAACTTCTGATACACTTACTTACAGCGATTTTCGCTTCTGCGGAACATTTTTCCGCTTCTACGCTCCCGTATCCGCGACCAAAGGGTCGCTTCTGCGGTTCCAGGCCTAGCCGGCCATTTCCGCTTCTGCGATACACGGACCGCCTCTGCGCGTCCGCTTCTGCGAAGATTCTCTCGCTCCTACGGGTTTTCCCGCTTCTGCGACTAGGCGTCCGCCTCTGCGGACTCGCCTAAGCGGCTACAATTCCGCTTCTGCGATCCTTCACCCCATGGCCCTTGGCCGCTTCTGCGGCTCACCTTCCGCTCCAGCGGTGCCGCACCTGCGGGCTCAGCTCCGCTTCCGCGATCACAAGCGCTTCTGCGCTCCAATATCCGTTTCTGCGGACTCGCTCCTGCGCCCATAATTCCGCAGGAGCGGAAACAACAGAAACAGGATCCCAGCCTGCAATTTCCATGATTTTCTTCCGTTTAACCATCCGAAAACACCCCGAGGCCCCGGGACCTCATCCAAACACACCAACACATCTTAATACCTTATTCGAACTTGCTCCAATCCTCAAAACACGTCTAACAACATCAAAACTCATAATTCGCATCGAATTCAAGCCTAAATTCCTTAAAACATTCCAAATTGCACATTCAATCAAAAACCCGACCAAACGACGTCCGAATGACCTGAAATTTTGCAAGCACATCCAAAATCACCTAACGAAGCTACTGCAACTGTCGGAATTCCATTCCGACTCCCGGATCAAAATATCACCTACCGTTCGAATTTCGCCAAAATTCAACCTTAGCCAATTCAAGCCTATTTCTACACCGGGCCTCCAAATTCAATTCCGATCGCTCCCCTAAGTCACAAATCACCTCCCGGAACTATCCGAATCATCAGAATCCGATTTCGAGCACTATAACTCAATAGTCAACTCTTGGTTGACTTTTCATATTCAAGCTTCCTTCAAACATGCTATTTGTTTCATTTTCAATCCAAATCACTCCTAACTCACTCGATATATTCTAATACTGATTTAAAAGCATAATATATGTAAATGCAAGGTAACGGGGTGGTAATTCCCGTAACGACGGGCCGGGTCGTTACAGTGCTTTTAGACCTAATAACACATCTATCATCGGTTGTTTACCTGCATATGTTAGTCCAATTTATAACATGATTTAAAATTAATAGAGTTTTTAGCTTAGTAGTAGTACTGCTTTAAGTGTGCCACGTTCCAGTTGTTCGGCAATTGTACATCCTTTACCACTTCGAGTTTATATGAGCCTTTGCCGATTATTTTGACAACTAGATATGGTCCTTCCTAGTTCGGTCCTAGCTTCCCCGATTTGAAAGTGTCGGAGGTTGGCTCTTCGGTTTTAATACCTTTATATTTGTTGTTTCTGCGCTGCCAACCGGACCAGACGTCCTCCTGAGGTTCATCCAATAGTAACAACCATGTTAGATAAAAATGATTTAATTAATTTTCACGTGTCAAAACGGAAAAAAGTCAAAACTGTCCCTAGACTGTTGGAGTTGGTACAATAATAGCCCCCATCTCAAAAAATCTCTCCCCCTCCACCCTCCCACTCTAGCGTGTGTGCGTTCATGTTTTTCTCATCATTTTTTTGACCTTGCACTTTATTTGAATAATCACTATAAACATCATTAGAGTTTTATTTTCAGAAAATCAAAATTTTTTGTCACCAATACTTTACGTCATACAACTTTCAAAGACCTGTTAGGCAAGAAAAAAAACATAATTAATTTTCATGTGTCATCGTCCCATTGGTCTAACTTAAAACTCACCCACATTCTAAGACACTTTTCCTCTGTTTCTTTCTCTTCTTTCTTTTAAAAATTATTCCACCAACTAGAACTCTCATATACCTATTTTTTCTCCTAAGAAAACAAAACTCTCTCATATAGTTAATCACCCTCCTCTTCCTATTTCTTTGTATATTAGGAGCCCGTTTGGCTTAGCTGATTTAGAGTGGCTAATATGCATATGTGCTGAAAAGCACTTTTAACTACTGAAGTTGATTTAAAAAATAAGCAGTTACGTGTTTGGATAAAAGTGCTGAAATTAATAATAAGCAGCTAAAAATTGGGTATACAAATAGTTTTGTTTAAAAAGAAGTATTTAGGGATAGAATAGTAAATAATTTGGTCAAACCTAAAGTGCTTATAAGCTGAAATTTGATAAATTGGGGGAGACCAACTTATGACTTTTGGCTTATTTTTAGCTTATAAGCACTAACTTATAAGCACTTTTAATTTTACCAAACACATAGTTAAGCTAAAAAGTGCTTATAAGTCAGTTTGACCAGCTTATAAGCTTAGCCAAACACCCTCTAAATATACACATCAATATCCAATTTTTTTTCATCACAGAAATATCATTCATCATCAATTTTTCTTACTACACTTTACTGTTTCATACAATAAGCTCAATCAAGTGTTTATTACAGTCACATTCACGAGTAACTCATATTCTCTCATATTGTCAGGCATATGATCTCAAATATTTCTCTTGATTTAACCGCCTCTTTTTTAAAAGTGGCAGAGTTGATATAACTTGAAGAGCATCCTCGTACAATAGCTTAATTTATAGACATGGTCAGATGCTCGGGTGAACCAATGAAGAATAAAAGGATCGAGGTCCGAGCAGAGACCAAATAAATCATTGGTATAATCAAAATTGGATGCAGAGTTTTCAGGAAATATGCAATAAAAAATATTACAAATTCTCAATGACCATTACTATTGGCAGAAAATAACATATTAAACCATAAAATCTTACAATGAAGCATTAATTTCAAAGAGTACCTCATTACACTCATAAAATTGATTAATAAAAAGTGTTAATTTAAAAAGTAAATTAAGGCCTAAAAATCTGAGATAAGAGGGAAATCCGTGGGCGTTGAAGGGTGAAAATATAAAACAAAGTAAGCTAAAAGTGAATATGGGGTGAAGTTTTAATTTAAGCCAATAAAAAGTTAACACATAATAAATAATAATTTTTTTTCTTAATCAAAATAGGGCTGTTAGTTTTTAGGCATCAGTGGGTCGAAAAGTTGACGTTAGGGATATGAATGAACTATATTTTTAACGGTGAGGACAATTTTTATAAAATAGGTGGACGAATATTATTTTTAAACTTAAGCGAATAGTCTAGGGACAATTTTGACATTTTCAGTTAATTTAATTCATTGATTGATAGATTATGTATATCACTCTGTTTCTTTGAGCGACCTTAGAGCATATTAGCTTATTTCAGTACTTTAGATCGAAGTCTGGCCTTTGTTTTTATTTATTTATTTATTTGTTTATTTATTTATAGATCATAGTGATTGATTATATCAAGAACACATCCTGTTTAGTATTTTCTGTTTTATGTAACAGCAAAAATTAATTAATACCATCATAAATGTGGCATTGCTGGTGGCAACTGGCAAACTTCTATAAATTTCTTCCCAAAAAAAAATGAAGCCTAGCCCATTCACGCTGTTAGAATTTGGACTGAACTAACATTTCAAAGATCAAAATGAAGCATTGGAATGTTGAACTCCATTGCCCAAAATATTCAAAATAATTTTTTAAACAATATATAATTCAACAATAAAAAATAAAAATCGAGAATAGTGTTGTATTTATATTTGAAAGACAAACGAGGTAAATCAACGAGAGATAGTTTAATAAATATAAATTTTGGCATATATACTATTTTATTGAAAATTAATGTTTAGGTTCTACTTGAGAAAATTTTAACTTCTTCCCAACGGAAGGAAAATTGCCTCTCCTACTGTTTAAAAATACTTTTCTTTTTTCTTCGTCATATACCTCGAATATCCCAATAAAAAGATTTTTTTTAAATGATTAAAGAATTAATACTCAATTGATAAATTAATATAGCTCACAAATATATAATATAAATAATAAATATAGCACGGGCGCCGATTTTCGGACTGATCATTCAAAAATAGCAAACATTTACAAAGTTATTGAAAAATAGCCACTATTTTGCTGGAATACGAAAAATTTCAACATAATATACTAGAGATCGGTGCACCTGTATATGAACTTGCAGCATAATAACTCTAGTATATTATGCTGGAAGTCCAGTATATAAACTGAAACTCCAGTATAATATGTTGGAGTTCTAGAATATGATGCTGGAGTATTTTCTGAATTTTAAATAGTATTTTCGTTTATTATCTTTACATAAAAAATAATTAAATTTCAATTATTTTTGAAACTGTGGCTATTTAAAAATAACCACTTGTAAATTTAATTATTTTTTAATTTCTCCCAAAAATAAACAATAAAATCGGCTGGCTATTTGGTAAAGATTCCAAAATATTTTTGAGAGAACTTCACTTATAGACCATCGGGCAAAACAAATATCATTCAGTAGCCCAAAATTTCAATATGCATTTTATAGCCCAAAAATAATTCACGTGGCTAGCCCAAACCGTTTTCTACTTCTTTCTTCAGCAATTCGGATTCATCCATTGGAGATTCGTTGATTGAGCTCTTAAGTTTCTCGATTTCTGTTTGATCACATCGCTATCGTGAAGAAGCTAGAATTTCTCTTGCTCCAGCGCCGCTACCTTCTATTTTTACAATATCAAGAGAGCTTCTGCCTCTACAGAAGTTACGAGAAAAGTGTTAAATCACTCAAACCTCTATCTTTCCCCTCAGAGCAAGAGCGAGTTCGTCATGACTGTTCTCATCTGTTATCTACTACTACTACAGGGATGATAACGAAAACATAAAATTAAAAAGAAGTAAGCAATTGAAATAAATTTTAAGTCTCATTTCTTGACAGAAAAAGGATTCACACGTGCTCAAATTGTATATCTCCATCACAAAAAAATAAAGAAAGATTAGGCAAGACTACCATCACTCATGTGCAAAAGGATTGCATGCTAATCTTTCTTTCATTTTTCAATTTTTAAAAGGAAAATTGGTGTTTCTGGTGGTTTCAATGATTATCAAACTTTGGTTTTGATATTTGACCGACAATTAATATAAATAATGCTTTTGACTCATGAATTATATATTCGTTAAATACGAATATATCACGTGGACACTATAATAGTTGACACATTGCAAATGATTCTTAGTCAGCTCGTCACTATACAAAAAATATATAAATTGTCACTATACAAATATACTATCACTATCACTATACAAAAAATATACAAAATAGATGTAACTATACAAAATATATACAAAATAGATGTAATTATACAAAATATATACAAAATAGATGTAACTATACAAAAAATATACAAAATAGATTGTTACTATACAAAAAATATACAAAATAGATGTTACTATACAAAATATATACAAAACGACTGTCACTATACAAAAATACATGATACACTCCAAAATATTAGAAAATACATATTATACATAATTTTTATGCATTTTTAGACAGATTATATATTCACGATACAAGTTATATTTGGGATACACAAATATATACACTAGGTAGAAGTGCAGTTGAGATAGACTCAATGTACACCAATGATACACTATGGAACATAGGATACAATATTTATACATTGCGAAAAAAACATTCTCCATTGCGCTAGGTAGGGGTCGAACCTGTGACCATCTACTTAGGAAATAGACACTCTACCCACTGAGCTACAAGCACTTGTGTTGTCATACTCATTCTGTTCAGCTAGTATATGCAATATGTTTAGGCCGAATGGCCATTTTTTGAAAGTGGGTCAAAACATGAGCTATTAAAATTTTGAGGGGTTATAGAGGGTAGTTTTCTCAATATTTTTAGCTTCCAAAAATTTGACCAAACAAACTCCCAACTATAAATCTAGATTGGGCCAATCCCAGATGGGCCATCTAGCTCCATTGGACTCATGCAGAAGTCGTAACGCCGAATGCTTTAAGTCACGTGCGGTGTCTCTACTAAAATCACGTGATAATGATAGCCTCTTTGTTTCTGACTACCTTCTAGTTATAGTACTAAGTACTTGTTTACAGCAGTGTAACGAGTATCGGAATTTACAAGGAGTTTGAGGTGGCTGAAAGCTGAATTCCTCTGCTCAAAAGTTCAGATTTTTCCTTACTTCCGTAAGTCTCTTCTTCTCTCTGCTTTGCTGCTTTATGTACTAACTATTTCGAGATTTGTTTGTGAGATCGCATTGACCCTATCGATCTCTAGTTGTGGCCTGTGAGGTTATTAATTTTTGTTGATTCTGCAAATGGGTATTTGTTTCTCAAGAGAAAATGATTGTTTCTTGGATCAAATTATGTTTCTTTGGACGTTTGATCATTTTTTTGCATGTCCTTGTTATCTCACTGCTAAAGACAGATCAGGGCCGGCTCAACAACAATGGGGGCCTAAGGCCTTATACTTTAAGCAATATCAGATTAAGTAACATGATTCATATTTATAGTTGACATATTTAAATTCTGATAAAATAATAAAAAGCAATACACTACTATATAGATAAAGATACACAAATAAATTTCAAATTTGTAGAAAAAGATACTAGCAAGTTAGAATAATCGAACCCCGATTCTAAATGTTGATAATTTTATATCAAATCAAATTTTAATATTTGTAATTTGTTTGCTGCAATGCTTGAGAAATAGAGAAAGAACGAGAAATGCAATTTTAATTTTTTCAATGCCTTTCGTTCGTATAGAAAATTGACGGCGAAGGAGAATTTAAAGTGCAAGATTTTAATGAGAAAGAAAAAAAAAACATTAGAATATAAATTAATCATCCGTCACCACCATTAATCTTATACTTTTTTACCATGGATACTATATATTTTCTAACATAATTGTCATAGATGAACCTATTTTTACTACTTCATTTATTAAAAAATGGGGCCTTAGAAGCTTAGGGGCCTAAAGCCCTTGCTTCAGCCGCTTGGCCCTTGAGCCGGCACTGAGACAGATCCATGATTTCAAGTAAATTGGTAAAAACTATTGCTACATCCACCATCACTTTATGAGTACCTATTATTGTCTGTGTATTGGATGTGAAGTTATAGATTGTAGTCTCTTTATAGGGTCTTCAACATTTAAAATTGAGTTAGGTCTGATATGACTCATCCCTTATGCTGAGTTTCCCAATGTTTGGTCCCATTTATGAAGGTGGAGTACGATGATCACGTTGTACAAGAACAAAGGTGATATCTAAAATTGTAACAACTATAGGGTATCAAGTTGCTTAGTCATACTATAAAAGTTTGGGAGAGGGTGGTGGAGGTCAGGGTAAGGAGGACTGTGTCTATACCTGCAAAACAAGTTCGGATTCATGCCGGAACGTTCGACTACGGAAGCCATCCACCTTGTTAGGAGGTTGGTGGTGTAGGGAAATTACACGGAAAAATAACAACAATAATAATACTACAATAATATTATTTGTGAACGGATACACGGACTGGCTTGAGTCGTGCTAGCCACTGTCCTAAGAAACTATTTCAGCAATGTGAAATGTTTCCCCAGGATTAAGCAAGCCTACCTCTATTAGGGAGGATACAGGAATCATCAAAATTAAATATTACAAACCCAGCTAGAAGAAAAGGGAAGACCAACTAATGTGAAATATTAATTAAATATTATTGGAGAGGATTTGAAAGAAAGAGGAGAGAGGCGTATGATTTTTTGATAATTGAAATGGTCTTGTGGAAAGACCAATTTATAGGCAAAAATATTCAAATTTTGTCTTACCATTTGTCAAGGCAATTTGCCATTTATCAAGGTAATTTGTATGCATCTTGCCAAGTATCTTGTCTTCTAGAAGGTGCATCTTGCCAAGTATCTTGTCTTCTAGAAGGCCTAAACACTTGGCTAAAGAACCTTTAAAACATTGCCACAGTCCCCCACTATTTTAAAGACTTTCAAAAATAAACTTGCTGGATTTGTATGGTCCAAATGTAATAGGTTTGGTGTCTTCTGGATTATGAACCAAACTTAGACCAATTAAATTTAACTCACAGAATTACTGGTGAAATATAATATTTCTATGAACCAATAATTCTTATTGTAAGTCAGAGATTTTATCAATTACATTTTGACCCCCGGTAATTTTGTTGTTCAACGCGGTTTTACGCTCAATAGGTCATGTGCGTGCCTGGTTATTCATGAGAGCTCTAGAGACTAGGCCAAAATCTTGTAGGAGCGGCCCACTCCACTCTCATATAGGTGAATTCATCAAGTGTATACTGCTTTTAAATACACCATCCATAAAGACTATAAATTTCATTAAGAATTATAACTCAGCCTCTCAATTAGTAACAGTCAAGCACTCTCTTTTAGTGCATCAGTGTCAATATCGACTTGTTATTACCCATATAAACCTAATTCATAGGATCTCCAATCATATAGGTTGGGTTACCATCTTTATTGACAACATGTCGGCCTTAACCCCATTTCTTTTGAGGTTTGAAGAATTAAATTTCTTCCCATGGGTTTAGTCAGAGGATCGGCCAAATTTATCTCTGACTTCACATAGTCAATGGAAATTATTCCATCTCTCAACAGTTGTTTTATGACATCATGTCTCAGTTTCATGTGTCTACTTTTTTAATTATAAGATTTATTCTTTGCTATAGCTATTGCCGCTGGGCAATCACAGTGTATAGGCAATACGTCCTTTATTAAAGGGATATTAGCTAAGAAGTTTCTTAACCACTCAGCCTCAGAACCGGCTAACTCCAGAGCTACAAACTCTGATTCCATAGTCGATCTAGCAATGATGGTTTGTTTAGCTAATTTCCACGATATTGCACCACCACCAAGGGTGAATACATAACCACTTGTGGATTTTGTCTCATCTGAATCAGAGATCCAGTTTACATCATTGTATCCTTCTAAAATAGAAGGAAATCCACTATATAGGATACCATAATTCATGGTTCTTCTCAAATATTTCATTAGTCTATCTAATGCAGACCAATGCTCCATGTTGGGGTTATGAGTATATCTCAGTCTAAACACAGCATAGGCTATATCAGGCCTTGTAAAGTTCATTAAATGCATCAGACTCCCAATAATCTGAGCATATTTAGACTAAGCAACTAGGTCACCATTATTCTTTTTCAACTTAGAGTTAGCATCAAAAGGAGTGCTCACAGATGTGATATTAAAATATTCAAACTTCTTAAGAAGTCTCTCAACATAATGTTCTTGAGAAATCATTATTCCATCTTCACTCCTTATAACTTTAACTCCCAATATTGTATTTACTTCACCCAGATCTTTCATATCAAAATTAGCAGACATAAACAATTTGTACAATATTTAAATTTGTACCAAATATAAGCATTTCATCAACATATAGACATATTATTACATAATCATTGTCTACCACTTTAGTATAAATACATTTATCCACGTCAACTGAAGAGAAATCGTCTCTCAGTAGGACTTGTTCAAATTTCTCATACCACTGCTTAGGAGCTTGTTTAAGGCCATAAAGCGATTTAATTAATTTACAAACTTTATTTTCTTGTCCAGAAATGACACAGCCTTCAGGTTAAACCATATAAATTTCTTCTTCTAAATCACCATTTAGAAAAACATTTTTGACATCCATTTGGTGGATAAAAAGCTTATGGATTGTAGCTAAGGCAATTAAAACTCGAATAGAGAAATTCTAGTCACTGGTGCAAATGTATCAAAATAATTTATATTTTATTTTTGAGAAAATCCTTTTGCTATTAACCGAGCTTTATATTTATCTAAAGATCCATCAGGATTAAATTTCTTTTTGAAAATCCATTTACAACCAGTAGGTTTTGCACCAGGAGGTAAGTCAGTTAAAATCCATGTATTATTTTTCATAATGGAATCAATTTCAACTTTTATTGCCTCTTTCCAATATTTAGCATCTGAAGAAGATATAGCTTCAAAATAATTTGATGGTTCATTATTGACAAGAAAAGTTTGAAAATCATTTCCATAAGAAAAATATTCTTTCCTAGGCTTTTTGCTCCTTCTCGGTTCCTCATTAGAGGTAATTTCACTATCTGTTTCAACAGGTTTATGAGAACTTGTATCAGATAATGGATAAATATATTCAAAGAACTCAATATTTTTTGTCTCAATTATAGTATTACAATCAAGCACATCACTTTTTAAAACAAGAAATCTGTAGGCAGCACTATGTTCTGCATATCCAATTAGCATGCAATCAACAGTTTTAGAACCTATTTTTCTCTTTTTAGGTTCAGGCAAAAGAACTTTAGCAAGGCACCCCACACTTTTAAATATTTTAAATTAGGTTTATAACCCTTCCACAATTCATAAGGAGTTTTACCTGTTCTTCTATGTGGTATTCCATTTTGTAAGTGACGTGCAGATAGAATAGCTTCACCCCACAAGTTATCAGGAGCATTAGAACTTACTAACATAGAGTTCATCATCTCTTTCAATGTTCTATTTTTCCTTTCAGCTACTCCATTTAACTTAGGTGAATAAGACGGAGTTACTTCATGAATTATTCCATTCTTTTCACAAAAATCATTTAAAGATAAATATTCTCCACCTCTATCTCATCTAATTCTCTTGATTTTTCTACTAAGTTAATTTTTAACCTCAGTTTTATAAGAAATAAAAGCATCAACTTTATTTCTAAGCAAATACAACTTAGTATATCTAGAAAAATCATCAATAAAAGTCACATAATATCTTTTTCCACCTCTAGTCATACTCTATTTCAAGTAGCCTAAATCAGTGTGAATTAAAAATAACAATTCAGTTTCTCTATTTACGGAAAAATAAGTCTTTCTATTACTTTTAGCTTCCATCACCCCTTCAGCATTCGTGGGAAGCATGATTTCTTCTCGAGTTGTGACGTTTGCCATATTGATTCCGACAAGGAGTTTTGTGGTTGGAATGATACTTCTGGTTAGCTTGGCTTGTTCCATCACTTTTCACTGGTTAATATTGGTCGAGCTTTAAGTGTCCACCAAAATATGTTTAATTTAATGAAAAAAGGTGCAACTGGAGAAAAAGTAAAAATATGTATATGTACTCTAAGACTAATAATTATAAGCAACAAACAACAACAACAACCCAGTATATTCCCACAAGGTGGGGTCTGGGGAGGGTAATATGTAGACAGGCCTTACCTCTACCCGAGAGGGCAGAGAGGCTGTTTCCAATCGACCCTCGGCGCATGGAAAAAAAGGCAAACAAAAACAAAAAACAAAAACCGCATTAGTTACTCCAGCATACACCTCATAAAAATTATCTAAACATAAGATGCATATGTACCATAAAGAAACGGGCATGCAATGATATCAAAACAGTAACTACCAAAAATGGCTACCAAAAGAGAATACAAACTAATCATCAGTTGTATCGAAATTTTTTATTTTTTGCCTCATACAACTGACTTTAGTGTAAGTTCTAGAAACCCCTATCCTACAACCCTAATACTAGACCTCCAGGCTTTCCCATCAAGGGTCATGTCCTCGGAAATCCGCATCTTGGCCATGTCCTGTCTAATTACCTCTCCCCAGTATATCTTAGGCCTCCCTCTGCCTCGCCTCACACCGACCATCGCTAGCCGCTCACAACTCCTCACCGGGGCGTCGGGGCTTCTCCTCCGCACATGCCCGAACCACCGAAGTTTCGCCTCTCGCATCTTCTCATCCACTGGGGCCACCCCCACCTTCTCTCGAATAACTTCATTCCTAATCTTATCTAACCCGGTGAGCCCGCATATCTACCTAAGCATCCTCATCTCCGCAACCATCATCCTCTGAACATGAGATTTCTTCACCGGCCAACACTCCGTCCCATACAAGATGGCAGGTCTAACCACAGCTCTATAAAACTTCCTCTTGAGTTTATGTGGCACTTTCTTATCACACAAGACTCCT
Source organism: Nicotiana noctiflora (assembly GCA_032618575.1). Classification (NCBI taxonomy): domain Eukaryota; kingdom Viridiplantae; phylum Streptophyta; class Magnoliopsida; order Solanales; family Solanaceae; genus Nicotiana; species Nicotiana noctiflora. Next base: position 274,985 of record JASVEL010002291.1, on the reverse strand, counting down.
GATGCAAGCCTCCACTTCGACCACCCCGCCGCTATACGGTGAGTGACATCCCCGTCTAATAATTATAAGCATGAATGACAAATATACGGTGAAAGAAATTTAAAAAAATTACGATTAAGTGAAATATCAATTGTTTAATGATGCATTTTCATTATTACACTCGTTGGCAAGTAAAAATATGCCTAAGAGCCTTGATGCGATACTAAAACGCCTACAAAGCGAGGCGAAACGCTCAACCTGTTTTGAGCCTCGCTTTAGGGCTTAAGCGCGCTTTAAGCGCGCCTTTGACAACACTGGTCTACGCTAGATATTAATCCTAGTGACTGTATTTTGTTTATATATGTGACATTAACATGACCTAGTCTAGCATGTCATAGAGAAATAGACTCAATCATATAAGCAGAAGCAGATACATTTCCATTTATAACATCAGAAATATTGAGTACAAAGAGTCCTTGGTTACAATATCCCTTTCCCACAAACACATTATTTTTGGTCATTATGATCTTATCAGATTCAAATGACACTTTCGCTCCAGCTCTTCCCAACAAGGATACAGAAATCAAGTTTGCCCTCATAGGTGGAACATGCAGTACATCAACAAGGCCTAAAGTTTTCCCGAAGTGAGTTTCAGGAGAACTTTACCCTGACCCAAGACTTTGGTAGTACTTGAGTCTCCAAGATAGACTTCTTCTCTATCATCCTCTATAGGGAGTATAAGAGGAAAATGCTTCTCGATTTGCATAAATGTGTCGAGTCGAGTAGCCCCAGAGTCTATTACCTATTCTTTTGCATGTGCTACAATGTTTACTTGAGAAATGACAGCTGCAATAATATCACCTACTTCAGCTAAGTTAGCCTTAGGAGTATTAGTTTTTTCCTTGTCATTTCTTGCTCCGTACTTGCATTGTGAGGCATGATGGCCTGGTTTTTCACAAACAAAACAAGATCCTTTTTTTCTTTTAAGGTTAGAATTTTTAGGCTTGCAACTTTGAGACTTATTTTCGTACATTTTGCCGTTGTTGTTGCTGCTTTGCACTAAGTTTGCTTTGAGAGCTATTATCCTGGCTTTGGCAGATTCTTTTCAGTTGGAATCTTCAATTAGGATGTGTGTCGCAATTTTCTCAATGGTGAAATTTTTCTGTTTGTACTTTAAGTTATTTTTGTAGTCACTCCATGAGTTAGACAACTTTTCAATTAGCACTCCAACAACAAACTTTTCTGGTAAGACATCCCCTCGACCTTCAAATCTTCTAACAATTTTTGAAATTCGTTGATTTGTATGTTTATCTCTTTATCATCTCTCATCTGCCACCGATAAAATTTTTGTGGCAATATTTTAAAGGTTCTTTGGCCAAGTGTTTAGGCCTTTTAGAAGACAAGATACTTGACAAGATGCACCTTTTAGAAGACAAGATACTTGGCAAGATGCATGCAAATTGCCTTGACAAATGGCAAGACAAAACTTGAGTATTTTTGCCTATAAATTGGTCTTTCCACAAGACCATTTCAATCATAAAAAAATCATACGTCTCTCTCCTCTTTCTTCCAAATCCTCTCCAATAATAATTAATTAATATTTCACATTAGTTGGTCTTCCTTTTTCTTCTAGCTGGGTTTGTAATATTTGATTTTGCTGATTCCTGTATCCTCCCTAATAGAGGTAGGCTTGTTTAATCCTGGGAAAACATTTCACATTGCTGAAATAGTTTCTTAGGACAGTGCCTAGCATGACTCAAGCCAGTCTGTGTATCCGTTCACAAATAATATTATTGCGGTATTATTATTGTTGTTATTTTTTCGCGTAATTTCCCTACAATCTAAGAAACTATGGCAAATAATACTGATACTGAAAATACTACTGATACCGGCAATATTGATGTTACGGCCGCTGCTCCAGCCCAGTTGCACTGCCATATGCAGGCCATTTCCAAATGTGTCAAATATTGAAATTTTCGCCAATGAAAAATTCAAGCGTTGGTAAGAACATATTTTCTCACTACTTGATATCCATGGTCTTTGCACATGCACTGCTGCATCCACGGCCTAGTGCACACGCTGATAATAAAATTATGGAATTATGGCAATATGCCAACAAGGTATGCCGTCATACAATATTGCAAACAATTTCTAACGAACTGTTTGACGTGTATTGTAGTATAAAGAAGCAAAAGCTATATGTGAAGCTTTAATTAAAAAATTCACTACTGAAGATGCTACAAAACAAAAATTTGTAGTAGGAAAATTGCAGGGAAATTACATGGAAAAATAACAACAATAATAATACTGCAATAATATTATGTGTGAACGGATACACGGACTGGCTTGAGTCGTGCTAGGCAATGTCCTAAGAAACTATTTCAGCAATGTGAAATATTTTTCCAGGATTAAACAAGCCTACCTCTATTAGGGAGGATTCAAGAATCAGCAAAATTAAATATTACAAACCCAGCTAGAAGAAAAAGGAAGACCAACTAATGTGAAATATTAATTAATTATTATTGGAGAGGATTTGGAAGAAAGAAGAGAGAGACGTATGATTTTTTGATGATTGAAATGGTCTTATGGAAAGACCAATTTATAAGCAAAAATACTCAAGTTTTGTCTTGCCATTTGTCAAGGCAATTTGCATGCATCTTGCCAAGTATCTTGTCTTCTAGAAGGTGCATCTTGCCAAGTATCTTGTCTTCTAGAAGGCCTAAACACTTGGCCAAAGAACCTTTAAAATATTGCCACAGGTGGAACAATATAGGGAAAGTAAGAACTTGCATATGTTGTTTATCGACCTAGAGAAAGCATACGACAAGGTCTCATGGGAGGTTCTTTGGAGATGTTTGGAGGCTGCAGGTATTCCTGTCGCATATACTAGGATGACTAAAGACATGTATGAAAGGCTAAAACCAGGGTGAGGACAGTTGGAGGAGACTCGAATCATTTTCTGGTTGTGATTGGGTTACACCAAGGATATGTACTTAGCCCGTTTTTATTTGCACTGGCGATGGATGCACTGGCGTGCTATATTCAAGGGGAGGTGCCATGGTGTATGTTATTTGCAGATGACATAGTACTGATTGATGAAATGCGAGGCAATGTTGATGACAAGTTCGAGGTTTGGAGACAGACCGTAAAGTCTAAAGGCTTCAAGTTGAACAGGACTAAGACCAAATACTTTGAGTTCAAGTTCAACGACGCGACGGAGAGTGTGGACATGGACGTGAGGCTTGAGTCACAAGTCATCCCAAGAGAGGAAGTTACAAGTATCTTGGGTCTGTTATTCAAGGGACTAGGGAGATGACGAGGATGTCACATATTGTATAGGGCGCGGTGGATGAAAGAGAGGTTTGCGTCCGGCGTCTTATGTGACAAGAATGTGCCACCAAAACTAAAAGACAAGTTCTATAGAGTGGTGATTAGACCGATTATGTTGTATGGGGCTGAGTGCTGGCCAGTCAAGAACATCCATATCCAGATGATGAAAATAGCAGAAATGGGGATGTTGAGATGGATGTGCGGGTATACTAGGTTGGATAAGATTAAGAATGAAGATATATGGGTTAAAGTGGGTGTGGCTCCCAAAGAGGACAAGATGCGGAAGTGAGGCTTAGGTGATTCGGGCATCTGAAGAGGAGAAACTTAGATACCCAGTAAGGAGGAGGTGTGAACGATTGTTTGAGGTGTGGCTATGAGAAGAGGTAGAGGGCGTCAAAGAGTATTGGGGAGAGGTGATCAGGTAGGACATGGTGCCGCTTCAGCCTACTGAGGATATGATCCTTGATAGGAGGGTGTGGAGGTCGAGAATTAGGGTAGAAGGTTAGTAGATAGTCAAGCGTTTTTCTGTTCCATACTGGGGTTTCAGGGTTAGACTGTTGGGGTCTTATTCTTAGATTGCTACTATTACATGTTGTTTTCCTACTATCTTGTGTTTTGCTAGTGTCTTTGTTGTTACTACTAGTTGCTATTGCATCCTTCCGCCTAATTTTCTGGTTCTTAGATTGTTGTTATTATCTTTCTAGCCTTTGTGGTTGATATTGCTTGTTTCTATTGTTGTTTTTCTACTTCTTGAGCCTAGAGTCCATTAGAAACAATACTTTTACCTTCTAAGGGTAGGGGTAAGGTCTGCGTATGCATTATCCTCCCCAGACGTGGGATTCCATTGGGTTTGTTGTTGTTGTTTCTCACTCTATGTCTGGTATCTGAATGGCGCCGTGACTAATCTGGATTTGCGTAAAAGTCCATTAAGGGGGAAGCGCAAACGCGGAGCCAGAATTTGAAATTTTTGAGCTTTGAACTTGCCAACGAACTCATAACACCTATTAGTTACTGGATTCGTAATTAAATATTTATATATATTTAATGGATTTTTTAATACAAATATATGGTTTAAGAAAAAGTTACCCATAGGTAATACTCTACCTTTGCTCTTGGAAATCGCTCTGCAATAGGATTATTTCCATTGTCATTGCTCAAACCCGCGACTTCTGAATAAGTGCAGAAGGATCCTATTCATCCCACCACAAATCTTGGTGGTGCCCCATTTTATGTTGTCCATGCTTGAAATACCAAGACTGGGCGTTCTGGGATGTTTTACTTCAACATTGATTTTGAGGGTACAGACTATAGTATCTTTATGTTGTCTTGGATAAACCACACTTGTTGAGCTAGTTTTCCGAGTTTAGTCGGTTCCAAAAGGATCATCTTTTTAACAGAGCATCTGGTAGGAGTTGAGTCAGGTCCAAGGTTCATTTTCTTAATAGAGTGTGATGGTGTGTACACAAAGTTGTGAGTGCCTCCACACATGCTGTTCCCAATATAGACCGGCTGTGCTGTGACTACATAAGTTTAAATGATTGAAACCTAAGAGCAGCGTCCAGGATTTCGCACATCAGTGTTAGTGTGCAAGTCTGATTCTGTAAAATGCACAAACTAGGCCGTAGGGTGTCCTATCCACACTACAAACTAGTATTGCTTCATCACTAAGTATGAACTTAAATGGAGTGCCATACGTTCAAACTAGTAATAATCACCTATGCATAAAAAGCTGTGAAATTCTGTTCTTTAAATATTCACTTCTCGTCATTATAAATGTATGACTAAACAGCTCTGCAATTTCGACAAGGGAGGAAAAAATAAGATTTTTCTTCCCGTGACCACCTTATCTTCTTTCTTCATGTAAATTGTGAATTATCCTTGGCTTATTAACTTGTCGCCTAAATTTTAAGTGGTGTTAACCTAAATTTCGGAGAGCAGTTTGTTTGAATCATGGCCCCGTGCTTTTTGAGTAAGTTGGATAGATATGCTGGGATTTATTAGCCAGCAATGTTGGCCTACTCTGCATGAGTAGGTATCTCTATGTTGTGCAAAGAAAAATATGCTAGTAGTATTTGTTAAGCACTTAAGCTTACTTTTTTCTACAGCGTTGCTTACGACTATGCTTCTCCTAATACAAATTTTAAATTCCTATTAATAAGAGAGAGTGAGAGAGAGTAACTTAACAGTCTCCAGTACAAGAGACAACAAATCAACAAGCATCGTAAACTCGATGAGCGTTGTAAGCTGAATATTGTTTGTTAGTTATCTTTTATATGAATGAATGATTTACGAATAAGTGTGCTCTCAGTGTTTCTAAGAGGCAACATTTTGTACGACGGTGGTGCCCGGGCCATCTTGTCCACACCTCGACTATTTTTCCGGGTACCTGTTACCTCTTACCAACACAAGTACCAGGTACCTCTGCCTAAATTGTTACCTCTTACCAACACAAGTACCAGGTAAGTTACCCGGTAAGGCTTAGGCTGATGGGAAGAACTCAGCTAGTAAGCATCAAACTTTTCCCTGAGCCCTCATAGTTCTCCTCCCGCTTTATTGAGTACTAGGCCACACCCTTGGATATGTAAGCAGCAACATTTTCTAAAGGGAAAAAGGTTACTGTGGGCTGTTGCTTTTCTTTCGATCAGCAATAATTTGATTTGTGTGTCAATTTGTTGTTACAAGCAACATATTCAAACCTTAAAGATAAATTTTAAACTCAAAAAGGATAAAGGAAGGATATAACTTGGAATAAGGCTGGTGAATTTTAGGACTCATTTTTCTGTCTGTGCACGGAAAGCAAACTTACTTTTAATAAAGATATAAGACTTCGTAAACCAAAATAGAGGAATACTGCATTTATTCTCTTCTCCCTTAAAATATAAAGGAATTTCCCATTGTGAAAATTAAACCTGTCACGATCCTAAATCAAACCTCCATTTGGAGTCGGCTTTTCCTACAATCAGACAAAGACAGCACTTAAAATCTTAGACCTCAGAATGTGAGCCTATGCACTTGAAATATGCATCATACAGATAGACTTGCTGGGATATGAAAAGTGGTGCCAAACTGAACTGGTCTGTTTAAACTGCTAGTAAGAAATTCAAGCTAATTGGAATTATGTTATAAAGTGGAGGGAAGAGCCAGTAGCGAAGTGGAATGAGTTGTAGGGAGGCTGAGATGTTATGAAGACAAATACTACTATGTTCCTCTTAAAATTGTTTGGAGAGTTCTGATGCAATTGTTTCGAGTCTGTTGGGTTCTGGAAACCGCTTATTTTCACTTTCAGTATGCTGTCTTTATCTCCACCAATCCAGTTCTCGAACAAACTAGAAGTTCAACTTGTAGCCCAAACTTGTGAAAACTGGCCTGCTTATACCTGATAGGTCTCTGCATATACTTATTAAGGTCGAGCCCTGTAATGAGATGTTGCTAAGCATTTGTGTTACCACTGGCTTTGATTTTGGTTTGTCATTGTTGTGCATGGCTTCTCGAGGGGAAAGTTGGATGCCTACAACATTCAATATCCTTTCTGGTAATGACTAGTAATACATACATAATCAACTGAAATCGGAAACTGAATGTCATAAAGAAGGTTAGAACTCTCTGGTACTATTGCTCTATCTCTGCGTGATTTTGAAACCATCAACCAGATTTTGTACTCATCCTCATGATACATGCTTATCTCTATTTAGTGGAATGATTTTCTGTTAGATGATGGTTTGTCGTGTTAACATATTAGTTTACCTCAATTCATCAAACAATTCTATGTAGGTGCAGGTATGTCGACTATAAGCATTCCTTCAGGTTCTTTGCTCAAAGTTGCACCGTCAATTAGATACTCTGCCTTTACCAAGTCCCAATGCTCTTTGGGTTCTGTAAAGAGTATTTCTAAAGCATTTGGCTTGAAGTCATCGTCTTCCTTCAAAGTCTCTGCAATGGCAGCGTACAAGGTGAAACTGGTTGGGCCCAATGGTAACGAGACTGAAATTGAGGTCTCCGATGATCAATACATCCTCGATGCAGCAGAGGAAGCTGGAGTTGAGCTACCTTATTCATGCAGGGCTGGCTCTTGCTGTACATGTGCAGGCAAGTTGGTTTCTGGAACAGTCGACCAATCGGAAGGTGCATTTCTTGACGACGATCAAATGGAGAAGGGTTATTTGCTGACTTGTATTTCATACCCGAGATCTGACTGTGTTATTCATACACACAAGGAAGAAGAGCTCGTTTGAGCATGTTTGTTCATTTTGCTTCAAGTGGGGATCTTGAAAATTGAGAGTGGTACAATTGTGCCGTAGACGCAGAAAAGAAACAATAAGAAATAAATGAAGAAATTGGTATGCTGCCACCCAGATGGAGATATTTGTGTCTGGTTTATAGCATAACTCCTCATGTTGGGGTTATTCAACATGTGAGATGCTTTATTTATCAGGATGTGGTGTTTGTTCCATTTGGGTTATCTTTTCTTTCTATATTTAAGGATGATAATATTCATACTTGAACATGATATCAAGCTTATGTTGAGGATACTATATTTGGTGGTCAGTTCAAGATTGTTCTTATGTTCTTGCCCCAGAAGGGCTTATACATTAGGGCGCTTTCTGTCCTAACATTTTGCTCTATTAAAAGCAAAATGGGGAAAGAAAAATCCAAAAAGAACTCAGGAATCAATTAGGTTAATGAAAACAAGAGTTTGGGCTTGCTTGTGAAATCTAAACATTTTTCTTGGTTTTAGGTATGCATGGAATCAGTACGATGATCCCCATTTGGCCACAATTTATATTTTCCGTTTATGTTAATCTATTCCGAATACTAAATTAAACTGACTTATTTTCTAGTTAAAATAATATGGTATAGCCAGCTTCGCATTGTTCAATTAAAAATAGTCAGCGTTTACCAAGTCAATGAAAAAGAGTCACTATTTTGCTGCAACAGCGAACGGTCCCGTATAATATACGGGAGTTCGGTGTATTTGTGTATGAACTCCAGCATATTATGATGGACCGGTATACTGTGCTGGCTCTTGTATAATATACGGGAGACTGGAGCATCGATACTCAAAACTCTAGTATATTATACTGGACATTTATATTTGCTGGAACTCCAATATATTATGCGGGAGTTCCAGCATATTTATACTTGAGCTCCAACATATTATAGGGGAGTACCAGCATAGTTATCCTGGAACACTCATATATTATGCAGGAGTTCAAATATACTTATGCTGGAACTCCCGTATAATATGCGGGCGCTTTTTCGAATTTTGAACAGTGTTTTTGTTCAGATTTATCTTTACATGAAAAGTGATTAAATTTCGATTGAAACTGGGCTATTGTTGAATGATCAAGTTTTAAATCTGGCTATTTTTAAATTTCGCGCTATTTTCTATCTGAATTTGGATATAGAATTTTTCAAAAATTTTAAATAAAATTTACATAATTAAAAATTACATAAAAAGTACTATAATGTACAATAATTTGTAATTCAAAATATTTGAAAAGTATTTCCAAAAACCGTAGTTTAAGAAAATCGTATTTGACTCTCCAAATAATAATAGTGTACATAAGGAGTATTTCAACAGTTGCTAATACCGGTTTGCCTATCCGTATTTGAAATAGCAATGAAATAATAAGGACGTGTTTGACTTTGAGTAGTAAATAACAATGAAATAATAAGGACGTGTTTGAGACTTTGAGTAGTATTTCAAGTATAGTAAAAATTTGCTGGTGAAATTCAAGTTGTAACTCTATTTAAACTTTGGCTCATTTCTTTTGAAAAGCAGCAAAAAGCCTAACCCCTTTATGTTGTCATCTCCACTCAAGGGGTGGCTTGCTATTGCATTCAAAATCGCGTTGAAATTTGGTTATGTTTTGATTGCTCTTACACATTTTTCATGACTTGATCGTGCATTTTAATATTCGCACTAATTCATATGCAAATCGTTTTTGATGTTTGGTTGACCATAAAGTTTAAAAGAATGGAGTGAGATATGATAGTAGTGTCATATATAATGGCGGCAAGTAGTAATGTTTTATAATATTGTTCACATACTGATTGTAACAAGTGAATAAAAGAAGCTAATTATAGAAGAAAAATGATAATATCAGATAAAACATTTACGGAAAAATATTTTACATACCAACATAGTCGAAAACAGGAAGAAAATAAAGGGGACAAAGAGAAAAAAGATCATTTTAGACAAAGTGAAGTGACCCTATAACCTTCTATTATCTTCTATTCGGTTGTTTCCAAATGCCAAGCTGAAATTTTTAGCTTATAGGTTTGAACCATAATTCAACAACAATAATAAACAATAACGGCCTAGTATAATCTCACAAAGTGAGGTTTGGAAAGGGTAATATGTACGCAGACCTTACCCCTACCCCGAGAGATAGAAAAGTTGTTTTCAGGAGAACATCGGCTCACAAAAAGCAATAATAGATGATATATTAGTACTATCAATAGACTCATAATAAAATAACATAAAATAACATACAATAACAAAATATATAACAATATAAGAAATATAGGAAATACGAAGAAGATGGAAGGTATAATAATATCCAGCAGAGGTTTAAACCATATTATTTTTTTAATTACTAAGTTCTAAATACATTATTTTTACATATTCGATAAATTTTTTAATACAAATACAAAATTTTATCTATAAGAATTGTTTCCATCTTTCCTAATTAGAAAATTAAATTGGTATATCATGACTGATGCTACGACTTACAGTGTAAATTAGACGAGTAGGACATTAGGCTTTTTTTGACGATGATTTTTCCGGGTTATGAATTTTTGGTGACGAGAATATAATAATTTAATCGTATAAAATCCATTAAAAGGGAAAGCATCTCCTATCAATATTTTTTTTTTACTCGAATATTAAACTTGAGATATCTTATTAAAGACATGAATATTATATCAACTCTAATTTCTTGTTTAGTTTTTGATTGCATAATAGACAAAGCCCAGCTCAATCATTCAACGTGGCCAATATATATAATCTTTCACCTACTTTGAGAATATCTTTTGTAACAACCAAAAAAAACAGCAACGTATAGCATAACAAGCCAAACTCCTATTTTTTTAATTCTCCAAACATATAGATAATGTCTATCGTAGAAAAATAATATAAAAAACTTCTTCGATTCAACGTCCCAAAAACAAGTTCAGTTTTAAACATAAAGAAGGGAAAACTATGACTCTGACCTTCGACGGGTCGCCAACCGCTTCAGAACCGGCGAAGCAGCCGGTTCAGCGGTCTGTACACTATCCACTCCTTTTGTTCCAGACCGGATATTCAGTGCAGCCCTAACCTTTTTCCAGAATCCGGTTCTTATTGCCTTGTCTTTCTTTGATTTCGACCGGCGGATCCTTCCGGTGCATGTCACTTTTGGAGAACCCGGTTCAGTCACTCGCATCATCATCTTTCTTATAGGTTCAGACCGGCTTCTAGCGAACCGGAATTTTGATTTTGCCACCTTGTTGACCCGGAGATTTCCATCGGCCGAGAAAGATTTTCGAGTTTTTGGAAGTGCAAAAAATGATGTATTTGGTTTTTGGCTTAAAGATGAGAAAGAATGGTAGGACAAAAGTGCCTTAGAATTTTTCTTGGACTTGCATGAAAATGCAAACTTCATTGAACTTTTCCTTTGCATGGCTGCATTTTGATCAAACCAATCGCGTTCAGAATCTTTAGAAAGCCAAAAAGAATCCGGTGGATCGTGATCAGAATAGCTCGTTGGAGAATTCTTAACATGTTCTTTGCCGGGAATATTAGGGTTTGCTAGATGACGTTGCTGAGACATATCTAGAATTTAGACGATGTGGATTTTGATCAATTGAGGGCTGGAATGTATATATGTCTATAATTTGTTTTCGCACATATACATATAAAAAGGATCAAAGCATGTACTAGATTCTGCCAAACTCGTAAACTTGTGATTGGGTTAGACACTAATTCAACGTGTGATGGATGTATCGCGAAAATATATATCTTGCTACACTCGCAATACTATACTTCTGGTTATTAAAAGATAATTGAATCTTAATAACATAAGCGAGAATGAGCGAGGTCTTGTCAAAAGTCAAGCCTAGCCGTGGTGCTTGCAGCTTTTCCTATTTCGGCTTTGAGCAAAAATATTGTACAGATAAAAATGGAATTCAAGCTTTTTGGAAAGCTCTCATATATCCTTTAAAGCTTGATTTTCGAAAGAATATAGAAAATATTGTTGATATTTACAAAAACTTCAACCTTAGAAGGGGGAAGGCTTTTTGATGAAAAAGTCTTTTTGTCTTGTAAATAAATTATGAATGTGCTATGAGAGAAAAGATGGATAAAAGAGCGAGATATAAAGGAGGGAAGAGAGGGTTGGGGTTGGGGTTGGGGTTGGGGTGGGCTAAGACAAGTGCTTTAGACCCCACAAATTTGGGGCCCATTTCCCAATAGTTTGACTAGGTGTATATAGTTAGTACGTAGTACTTTTTATTTATATAAAAAATATTTAATTTTGATAAAAAATGGAAGAGAATTTCTGGGTATAGCTAACTGGGTTTACATTTACTTACTTTTTTTCCTTTCACACTAGAACGTATTCTTTAACTCCTTTTCTCCATTTTTCCACAAAACTATTACTCCCTCCATTTTAATTTATGTATACTTATTTAATTGTGCATGTAGACTTTTGAACTTGTGGTATAAAATAAGACACATATATTTTGTGTGACTATAAATCATTGCATAATGATAAATTATTTCCAAGTAAGTAAAGTGGTCATTCTTTTTGGCACGGACCAAAAAGGAAATAGGTTCACATAAATTGTGAGGGAGTATTGCGTACCAAATAAAGGCTTGAAATGCATTGAAAAGGGTATATTGCATATTCTTCTTCGTTCAATCTAGGGCTTAAGCAGTGCAACAAGAATTGAAGCATTGAATTATCAACAACTACAATTAGGTTCCATTAATACTCTTGCTTTGTATTTTTTAATCCAAATATTTGTATTACTTTTACTTGTTAGGCATATTAATAATTATATACAATATAATTTTTTTTAAAAAAATTGACTTTAGGCCACCAAATTTGTTGGGCGGGCCGAAGAAGATTGGGTGATTTCCTATCTGGAAAGTGACAAGAATTGATGATCATAGTTGTTGCAATAAATGAGTCAATGACAAACGACTAACGTTAATTATACCAGGACAAATGGGATATTTTGGCTCGAAATGTACATTATTAAAACATTTTTTTCTGTTTGAAAGGACATGTTTGCTGCCAAGTGCCAAGCAATCATGCATTGGAGAAAGTCTTTGCAAAAAAAGGTGGCTGCATTTTAAACGAGGTACTCGTGTTCTGTTTGTTTAAGGATTCAAATAACTCATCAGACTAAAATGAAAACTGTGTTTCTTGCTTTGGTTTTTGGTTAGCCGTTGTATAGCATGAGGTTGTAGCTGCATTTTTTAAACAAGGATGTATATATCTCTACTTTAACCCTGGTGTATTTAGTATGATATTGTTTTAGAGAAACATAAATATCAAATGTTACCAAAAAATTTAGACAAACAGTAGTTTTGATATAGTGCAAGTTTAGGACCGCCGTCCAAACTGCATATATATTTGAATGAGCAGTACATATTTTCGGTTTAATAAAAAGATTGTTACTATTTTCTTATTTGTCCGTTTAAAAAATTGACAGCTTTTATATGTTAGGAGGTAGTTGAGTCTTGCCTTACTTATATATTTGCGAGACTTGTCTGGTAGGGTTTTTACCTAAGATAGCTAGTGCCATTATTGTGTCTTACTATTTCAATGAATGATGTATTTAATAGCTATCGTTTTACTTTGCATTTTTCTTTGGATTTTCATGTTCATATCTTTTTCTTATTATTTCTGTGGTGATACTAATATTCTCTGCTTTTGTCCTTTTGTTCTATTGAGCCGAGGGTCTCTCGAAAATAGCCTCTCTACCCTTCGGGGTTGGGATAAGATCTGCGTACACACTATCCCTAGAAGTTGTGTAATGAGAACAGGACTGGAGTGACTGCTTGTTACCTCCCAACATAGGACAATTGTTTGAGACAATGTTGATTCTGATAGTGATCTTATCAATTAGTTGATGACACTCCATCTTGTTCCATTTTTTAGATGATAAGGGCAATCCCTGATATCTTATAAGGAATGTTCCTAGCGTGGAACCAGTCTGTTGCACCCGTGTATCCTTTATTTGATCATTCACTCAGGTCACAAAATGCTTGACTTATCCATGTTGGCCACCAACCCCATTACTTTGCTGAAATGTGATAATGCCTCTATTAGTCTTGCTATTGGATTGGGTGTTCCTTTACAGAAAATCATCAGGTCATCGGCAAATATTAAATGAGTTAGTTTCAACTGTTTGCACATGGGGTGGAACTTAAAATTTGGAAGCTTACTCATATAGTTCAAAGTTCTGGAAAGATACTTCATTACTAATACAAAGAGCAGGGGAGACATTGGATCTCCCTGTCTCAATCTCCTCTTCCCATAGAAAAATCCATAGCCTTCTCCATTGACTCTGATAGTAGACTTAGGAGATGTAAAACATATCATAATCAATTCTATGAATTTAGTATGAAAACCATATCCTTTGAGTGCTTCTTCTACAAATTCCCAACGAACCATGTCGTATGCTTTTCTTAGATCAATTTTATCATGCATCTGGGAGAGGTCTATCTATTATAATATCTTAACAAGTCATGTTATATAAGTACATTATGCACCATAGATCTCCTCTGCACAAAAGCTGATTGGTTCTCTGCCACAATAGTATTGATCGCAATCTTTGGTCTACTACATAATAGTTTAGAGATGCACTTGTACAGAACATTGCAACAAGCAATGGGTCTGTATTGTCTTGCAATTTCAGGCACCTTCACCTTTGATAGCAAAGCAATATTGGTTGTGTTGAGTTGCCTCAGTAACTTTCCATTATTGAGGAAAGTCAGAACTGCCTTTGTAATGTCCTTCCCCACTATATCCTATGATGATTTAAAGAATCCACTTTTATACACATTCAGTCCTAGACTCTTGTTACTATCAATTTTGAACATAGCTTATTTGACTTCTATTAAGGTTTAAGCAGGTCTATCTGTTGTGCCACTGTTAGTGTTGACCATTACTTAGGATTCCTATGAAAGCTTTTAGTCTATCCTTCTATTTCCTTCCTAGTAGATTTGTATAGTAATCTACAAAGATATTAGCAATTACATCTTGATCAGTTTTCCAGTTCCCATGTTTATCCTACATTTAAGTGACTGCTTGCTCTAATCTCCTATGTTTTATCATTAAGTAGAAGTACTTTGTGTTTTCATTTCCAAGTCTTATCAAATTTGCTTTAAACTTTTGTTGCAAGAACATCTTTGCTAGGAAATAAGAGTGATTATATTTTTGGAACTTATTCTTTTCATCTTCCTGGAGTTGTACATTCAAAGGATCTGACTGCAGTAGTTCCTGAGCTAGTTTCAGCAACTCCTTGTCATCTTCTGCTTTCTTAACTATGTTTCTAAATTGCTAAGAATTCAGCTCTTTCAATTTTTCTTTTAGTCATTTTAGCTTCTTAATCACCTGATATATTCTGCAGCCATCAATATGTTCATCCACACTTTCCGTACCTTCTCTAAAAAAAGAGGATGTTGTGCCTACACATTACTATAGTAGAAAGTCTTCCTCCTTTTGATGTTTATCTCATTTAGAACTACTTTAGCTGGGGAGTAGTCACTGATGCATTCAGGAAAGAATGTTGCCTCACATGTAGGCATAGTGTTTAACCAGACTTCATTAATGAACATCCAATCAATTTTAGAAAATACTCTGTGATCACCATTCTTATCATCACAAGTATACTTTAGGCCTTGTTGAGGTAGCTCTATCAAATCACATGTGTCCACACAATTATGAAAGTCTACAACTTCTGCTCAAGCTACTGGATTACCCCTATTATATCCTCCATCTTCAATATAGAGTTGAAATCTCCTAGTAGTTGCTAAGGTTTTTGACAAGTGTGGCTTAGTTGTACTAAAGTCTCCCATAGTTTCTTCCTCTCCTCTCGAGTGTTTTGTGCATACACAACTAATAGCATGAACTGAAGTCCCAAAGGTATGTATGCTACCTCACAAGTGATCACTTGAGTTGTGCTCATCTTTAGTTGGATTGTATAATAGTCTGGTCTCCAACTTATCTATATTCTGCCATTTTAGTGCTTTCCAGGTTGTTTATGTTGTTCCATCCACTAAATATTTTATTGGCTATGCTATCAAACTTGTTGTTTTTTATTTTTATCTCCAGTAATCCTACTACATTTCTTTTCTTCATTGCAAAGGAGCTTGACCTCCTTTTGCTTATTGGGAACATTGAGCCCATAACATTCCAACAAAGCATATTAACCGTTCTCTAAGAGAGGAATGATTTGTCCTCCCACACTTTCCCCTTCAATAGCAGAGACATTGCAATCTATTTTAGTCATGTGAAGAACCTGAAAAGCATTACTGTTTGTCACCTGGTGCATCTGTTTAGTTTAAGTCCTACTTGTTTGTCTTCTTGATGGTGTGATCCATCCACTCTTTTATTTCTCTTATTGTCTCTCTGCCATGGATTACTTTTGCCTTGTTCCAACATTCTGTTGAACTTGTTGAACCTGTTGTGTCTCACTTGGTTGAATTGTGGGTGTCTTCGTATTCTATTTGCTAGCTTCTTTCTCTGTTTGTACTGGATTTTTCTCCTGCAGTGTAGTTTTTTGTCCTTTCTTCTTCCTACATTCTGTCTCTGATTGTCCATGCTTTTTGCAATATTTACATAAAGTTGGCTTCCTGTCATACTACACCTTTTGTTCCACCACTAAACTCTTCACATTCTTGAATATTACACTATCTGGGAAATCTATATCCATTTCCACCTCTACCAGGAGTCGAGCAAAATTGAGTCATATCTTCTTCTCTGTATTTTGGTCCACCATCAATGATTTTTAATCCAAACTTCCAATCTTACTTAGGCTTTTTGGACTCCAGTACTTGAAGTCTAATCCAGGTAACCTTATCCAGATTGATACAGTGTGTAATTCTTTTCGGGTAAACTACCAGGTAAACAAAAATAGTGGATCGAATGTTTCCAGAATAAGATACATCCAGACAAAAAAGCAGTTATAAGAACAAATTACAATTTGCTATAGATAGAAAGGACACCACATCTAAATCAGAAAGAAGTTATGAAGGTAGCATGTGACATCTCCTAAAGAATACCACCATAAACTGAATACAACATTATCTAGCATAAGAAAATTTTTGGTGCCTAAATCTGGGAGATGTACATGTCATGAGTTTCTGGTAGGAATATCTAGTTGTCTATATTAACATATAATGTGGCGGCGAATTGATAAAGATGGAAACCAATCGCAAATATTGATTTCATAGCCAGCTATCATAATATTTTTACCACATAATTTCATTAATATGCTATAACACGTGATGACCGGAAAATAATTGTGCCATACCACAAGGACCAAAGGAGAGGGAGGAAGTTAAGCCACAGATATCACAAAGGCATGCATTAAAGCTTTTGCCTAAAGTTTTTCAAGTTTTCAGTCGTGGCGATAGGGTGACACTACAATGAGCAGAAAGTGAAACTAAAATTAAATTTTAGATCTAGAAGAAACTAAAATTTTAACTAGACAATCTCATAAACAGCATCAAATTATTTGACCAAAAAGAGTATGGGACCTTTTTGTTAAACTAATTAAATAAGAAGATAGAGGGTAAATCCCAATTAAAAATAATTAGTTCTAGATCTGAGATGAATAGAAGAATAAAATTGAGTATAAATGATAGCAGTAATTATGGCCAAATTTAATAGTATGAAAAAGATGCATTAAGTAACATTAAATGAAAATAAAATATAAATAAAGGAAAAGATTCACTCAATCTTGAGTGAGGCCGATCCTATTTCATTTGATAAAGATGAATGATAAACAAATAAAAAACAAATACAAATCATCTAATCTCTTTAGAGAGATGTATTTATATATCTTCTAGAGAGAAAGTCTGTCCCCCTTTTAGAGAAGTTATCTCTTCTTATTTATAAGGGATATCCTTAGAAAGCCCCAAAAAGTACAATTAAAAGGAATATTCAGTAGAATATTTTTTTTGAAGATTCCAAAGCAAAACTAGTTGTTATATTTATTTGCACTGCTCGACCTCGGCCTTATTGATCACTGCTCAGCCTCGACATTATTGATCACTGCTCGACATTTCATATCCAAAAACTGCTCAGCAACAGACGGACAAGTGGGGAATTCACAATCCCTGGAGAGATGGTTCACTAATAGATCGAGGTCTAAGTCATTCGACTCGACCTTATTGATCAACGATTCACATGATACTTATGACAATTGTCTACGTATGTCAAATATGCCCATACAAAACTTTTTCTTACCAAGAAGATGTATTGGACTTCTAATACCAAAATCAAGTTCCAACTTTTTGGCTACTAATATGGTGTCATACTTACTTTTGAAGTTTTAAAATTATAATTTATCCACAGGGGCAACTGGACAAGAACACTTCCAACAACGCAGGAAGTCATCATTGTGAGTAATGAGTATATATATATACAAGTAGTGGATTAAAGAAATCCATATTATCCATTAAAAAATTAGTTGGATAATGAACTATATATAAACGGATCAAATATAGATAAGAACTGTAACAACCCAAATTTTCATTTAAGAATTTGTATTTCCGTTCAACGGCATAAGACATTGAGAAGCTTCGTAATACACATTATGACTATCATGTGTGGTCAAGTTTGGTCTTTGTAAGATTCGGAGTTAAATTCAAAGGAAAATCAAAATCTTATTTATGAAACTCAAATGGAAAGAGTTGATCGGAGAGTTGACTTTTGAGCAAGCGACCCCAAATTGGAATTTTAATAATGTCAATAGCTTCGTATGGTGATTTCAAACTTAGACGTGTGTCCGAAATTGGATTTGGAAGTCCATAGGACAATTCAATGCTTTTCGACGAAGTAAGAAAATTAACGTGTTCTAATTATATTATTTATTATGTGAAAGAGGTCTATTACTATGATGGATACCAATTGGATATGATATCAAGTGTACGAGGTGTACTACAAGATATATGGGGTCTAAGGAAAGTCCTATGTCTAAGCCAAGTTGGAAAAATTTCATAATATACGAAATTGTAAATGAGTGTGCACAAGACCTCACTTTAAATGATCATATATCTCGTTATATAAGGAGTTGTGTGACCCTCAACCTATCAAATTAAGTCTCTTTGAGTCCAGTTTCCAACGCAACAAACCATTTGTCATTTGGAGGTGTATACAGAATGTTATGATCATTTTACTGGGCATGTGTCAGGTAGCACGACCTTAGCGCGAGAGCGCTAGTAACCCGCGCTAATTGAGTTATATTCTGCCTCACTAGCACGGCCATTAGCGCGCGCTAGTAGCAGGTCCCTAAATACCCCCAAGACCGGGTATAGAGAGTTTCCAAGTCATTTTTGGGGCAAGGGCTTGCTCTGTCAAGAGGAATCCGTCCCACTCTTTATTTCTATTATCCAAGGTAAGATTTTCGGAGTATTTTGAGTTGATTACTACTCCTAAACACTTATATTAACATGGATTAATCTTGAAAATCCTTAGATTTTCAAGGAATTCCTTCAAGAACTCAAAGGAGGATTTTGCAAGATTTCTTCCAAAAGGTAAATCCTACACCGTAGACTTACATATATAGAGTTATCATAGAATTATGAGTATGAATAGAGTATTGAAACTCATGGTATAGTGATTGGAAGCCATAAATTCTCATTTTAAATGAATTTCCATTGTAGAGATTGAAAGTTAATTATTTGATGAAATTTTATTAGTTGGGTGTGAATGATTGATCACACATGTGATATAAGGAGTGTAAGATGTTAAGGAATAATAGTGGGATGAATTGTGGGTAAATTGTAGTAGTTGGATGTACTAATTTCATGGTTAAGAGATGTAGTCAAATGTGCACACATAGTGTTTGATGAAATGCCCAAAAGAGGTAAATCTATGGGTATCCTCCTAATTGTGGTGCACTTTTGTATGATTCTAAATAGATTGAAAATTGTTAGAATTTCCGAAATATTAGTAATTTCATATGGAATCAATTCGTACGATTTATATTGAGTATATTGAATTATTATGACTAGATTTGAAGCTCGGACGAATTTGTGAGGCAAAGGCTTATTGGAATTTTGAATTGGTTGCAAAGCGAGGTAAGTGTTTGGTGTACCCTAGCTTGAGGGAATAGGAGTTGAGTATAATTGCTACTTGTTATGTGTTGTGTCCGACGTATAGGCATGGTGACGAGTATCTATACGTTGGGGGTCGAGCATGACCGTGAGTCCTAAATTGCTAAATTGTCGTATTCTTATTTGATGCTTTTGAGAACTTGTTTGAGGGTATTTGAAGCTGAGCAAGTAATTGTTATGACCGAGTAATTGTATCAATTGTGTTAAATAGAAATTCATAAGTTTGGTTATAGCTGGTTATTCTTTGCCGGTAATATATTGTTGATTATTTGTTATTGGTTTCACATCGGTAATACATACATATTGTTGATTAATTATTATTGGTTTCACACCGGTAATGCGTACATATTGTTGATTAATTATTATTGGTTTCACATCGGTAATACATACATATTGTTGATTAATTATTATTGATTTCATACCGATAATATATATATTGTTGATTAAAGATTATTGGTTTCACGTCGGTAATATATATGTTGTTGATTAAAGATTATTGGTTTAATACCGATAATATATACATATGTTGTTGATTAAAGATTATTGATTTCTTGCCGGTAACACATTGTATGATTATTGTTATTGGCCATAGTGCCGGAGACATATCGGAAGGGTCGGGGTGTACGCCGCATCACTAACAGATGATGATTGTTGGCATTGACCATAGTTGCTGGTAGCCTATTATGTACTGTTATTGGCCATAGATGACGGTGACTTATTGGAAGGGTCGGGATGCACGCCGCATCACTAACAAATATTGATTGTTGTTATTGGCCATAGATGCCGGTGACATATTATGTATTGTATTGATAAATAAATGGGGGCGAGTGGTACGTCTATCACAACTTCTATTGATTATTGTTATTGGCCATAGTTACCGGTGATATATTGTGCACTGTGTTGATAATGAAATGAGATCGGGTTGTACGCCGCAACGGTATAATATAATGAGGAACGGGCTGCATGCCACAACTGTGTTAAATAAGATTAAACGGGTTGCGCTTGCAACGAGATGTGATCTGAAAGTGAATTCTCCCTTTGTTTTCCTTATTCTTGTTAGTGGCTGGATTTTGATTCCTTATAATGGTGATGACGTGCACTTTCTACTGTTGTGTTTAGTTGTAGTTATCAATTCAAGTGTTTAAACTGTTTGAATTCTTTTACTGTTGTGACCCTTCGTGTTAGAACCTACAGTGTTTGCATTATTTCACCACACACTGTGACGACCCGGCCCGTCGTCACGGGAATTACCACCCCGTTATGTTGAAATTGCATGTTTTATGATTTTATATCAATATTAAAGTCTATCGGGCGAGTTAAGGGTGAATTGGATTGAAAATGAGGCATATAGCCTTTAGGAAAGAATCTTGAATAAGGAAAGTCAACCCGGAGTTGACTATTTGGTTAGAGGGCTCGGAATCGGATTCTGATGATCCGGTTAGTTCCGGGAGGTGAATTGTGACTTAGGGGAGCGATCGGAATTGAATTTGGAGACCCGGTGTAGAAATAGGCTTGAATTGGCTAAGGTTGAATTTTGGCGAAATCCGAACGGTAGGTGAGATTTTGATCCGGGAGTCGGAATGGAATTCCGACAGTTGCAATAGCTCCGTTAGGTGATTTTGGATGTGCCTGCAAAATTTCAGGTCATTCGGACGTCGTTTGGTCGGGTTTTTGATTGAATGTGTAATTTGGAATGTTTTAAGGAATTTAGGCTTGAATTCGATGCGAATTATGGGTTTTGATGTTGTTAGACGTGTTTTGAGGATTGGAGCAAGTTCGAATGAGGTATTAAGATGCGTTGGTATGTTTGGATGAGGTCCCGGGGGCCTCGGGGTGTTTTCGGATGGTTAAACGGGAGAAAATTGTGGAAAAATTGCAGGTTGGGATCCTGCTTCCGTTGTTTCCGCTCCTGCGGAATTTTGGACGCAGGAGCGAGTCCGCAGAAGCGGACGAGATGCGCAGGAGCGGGTGGTTACGCAGAAGCGGACGCCTTTCCGCTGAAGCGGGATCGCTGGTGCGAACCAGTGATCGCAGAAGCGGACGAGAGAAATTGGGCAAGGTCCGCAGAAGCGGACATTTTTACGTTTGGGCGAGACCGCGGAAGCGGTCAGTGGTGCGCAGAGGCGGCCGTGTCCGCAGAAGCGAAAGCTTCTTCGCAGAAGCGGGTCCGCTTAAGCGGCCCTTTTGCTCGCAGAAGCGGATATGGTCGGCCAGGCCTGGAACCGCTGAAGCGACCCTTTGGTCGCGGATACGGACGCGTAGAAGCGGAAAATATTCCGCAGAAGCGAAAATCGCTGTAAGTAAGTGTATCAGAAGTTAGAAAAATTTCAGAACATTTCTCACATTTTGGGTCTCGGCTTTAGAGGCGATTTGGGCGATTTTGAAGAGAAATTCAAGGGAAATCATCAGGTAATCATCTATGGACTTAAACTATGATTAGTATTGGTAATATTATGCAATTATATCATGAAAATGGAGGAATTTGGGGTAATTTATGGAGGATTTAGCCCTAGTCTTGGACTTTAAAAAATCAAGGTTTTGAATGGGCAAATGGAGTCCGAATTTGGTAAAATTGATATGCTTAGACTCGTATTGAGACGAGGGTTCCAGAAATGTGAATTTCGTAAATTTTCGGAATGTGGGCCCGGGGCTCGGGTTTGATAACTTTGGGAATTTTGATGTAAATTGAGTTGTATTGATTGGGTGTCGTCCCATTGGCCTAAATTGTTGTATTTCTACTGTATTTGATCAGATTCTACGCGTGCGGAGCTTGATTCCCGTGGCAAGGGCATTGCGGAGTAGTCGTCGCGCCGTATTGAGGTGAGTAATAGATGTGGGTGATGACCAGCGGGTTCGAAACCCCGGTATACCACTTTGTGACGCTGTATAGCGGCGAGACACGCACACTCTTGAGAGTGCGGGGTCGATCATGAGCTGGAGACTATATATTAGTCCAACCTGTTGATACTGTATTATTGGCTATTCTAGAGCCGTCGAACCTCCTTCTCGGATGGTTGTATATATATATATTGTGATAATGGCCACTATTGCGCCGTTGAACCCCCTTCTTGGGCGGTTGAGTATACATGTGGGCCGTGAGCCAGTTATTGGATCCCGCGAGGATCGTTATCATTGTCTTATCATATAGACATGCTAGTTTACTACTAGTCCGCAGCTATTTTTGTTATTATGCCAATTCCAATCTCTGGAACTTGACATTACTGTTTTCCAACTGAAAAATGATAAAAGAGTTTTCAAAAACTATATTTGAGCCTGCGAGGCTGTATCTGCATATTAGCTGACTAGTAGTGGATCGGGCTGCGCGCCGCAGCAGGATATATGTTGGATCGGACTGCACGCCGCAGGAATATCTCTATGAGATGTGCTTGGGCTGTAGGAGCCCCTCCGGAGTCTGAACCCCCAGAGTGAGCACGGGTACCCAAAATTGGAGTCGGGCTACGCGCCGTAGCGGTCATATCATGCATTGCATTGCATTTAGCTACATCTGCTAGTTGTTATGCTATTTATTGGTATTTGTTGGAACAGGTACAGTGAAGATTGATTCTATGACAGGGTAGCTGATTATAGCTTTACATAGTGCTTTATTGCGGATTTCTTATCTGCGCTGTCTTACCCTTGTTTATTACCACTGAGTCTGGCGGTACTCATTTTACTCCCTGCACCTTGTGTGCAGATCCAGGTACCTCTCAGCAGTGATCCAGTAGCTGTGCGAGGCGACATCTGTGGGATATACGAGGTAGCTGCAGAGTCCGCAGGACCCGATATTCCTTCTTACTGTCTTGATTTTGTATTGACTTTTCTTTCCGCACTCGGTATCTTGTAAACCTTTATACACTCATGTTCAGTAGAGGCTCATGACTCTTGACCCTTGGTCTATGGGAGTTGATGTATTATGGGACTTGGTTCCCCGTTTTCGTTATATATATCGTTGTTATTTCTTGAATTAATTTGCTTAAATGGGTTAAAGAGAGCTTCTAGCTCCGTGGTTGATATGGATTGGTCAGGCTGGCTTAGCAATGTGCTGGGCGCCATCACGACCGGATTTGGGGTCGTGACAAGTTGGTATCAGAGCCTAGGTTTACTAGGCCTTATGAGTCTTGAGCCGGTTAGTAGAGTCTTGTGGATCGGTATATATATATATATATATATATATATATATATATATATAGTTTAATACTTCAAGCTTCAATAATTGTACTTTAATTAAAAAGGGTATTTTTTTATCAAATGATTACTAAAAAATAACTTCATCTTTTCTTGTTGATTTCCTAATTGGGTTGGAAGTTGTACTATACTTTATGTTAAGTAAATGAGGCTCGTCGAACATTCTTAATTGTATTGGGTTATGGACCTTGTGAACTAAGCAACAATAGAATATTGATGTGCAATGTGAAATAGAAATATGTTGGCACAAGGTGCCGGAAAAAATAGTATAATTTTATTTAATTGCACGTGAGTTGTCCGTGCGGTTGTAATATAAATATGGGCACGAAATGCCGTAAAAATATAAAAGTGGACCGAGACCTACATTTTTTTTATATTTTTTTTAATCAAGAACCTCCCAAAATTATCAAGATTGAAATCTTGATTAGCCTAATCTCTGATACCACTTGATAGGTTTTGAGGTAGAGAGAGAGAAGGCCATGAGATACAAAAAGGCTTTGAGGTAGAGAGAGAGAAAAATGGTTTGAGAGATGCAAAATAAAAAAACTTTATTGAGAGAAACGAGGCTAAGGGTGTTGAAAAAGTTAGTCTTGAGGTAAAAGCCAAAGAAAGTGTAAGTAACAAAATATATTCTTTACTTCTTAACCCATTAACTATTTCTTGTTTTAGTTCTTGTATTTTTGTGCAGCCACATGTTGAAAGATCTTCTAAAAGGATAGGTGAGGCGAAAGCGATGGTGGCAAAGTATCCTAGTGGATTCCAACATGAATTTGGCAAAATCAATTATTGTTTGATGGTGGACGATAAAAGCTTGGTTTATGACACGGAGTTCCCTAAAGCCATTGCTAAGCTGGAATCATTGCAAAAAAGAATACAAGGTGATGTTGATCCATTATTAAATAAGTTCAAGTATGGCATGTATAATTGGTTTATTCGAATTCTTGGCCTTTCTAGGACACCTAAGGTATGTTTGAAGGTAATGAACTATACTCTAATTTCTTATGTTGATGAATTTATAATGGTTAAGGATGATGGTCTTTTGATGCATATCAAGTCATTAATAGTAATTCCTGAATCCCTATCGTATTTCTATCAAGTGGTATCAGAGCTTAGGCTAATCAAGATTTCAATCTTGATAATCTTGGGAGGTTCTTGATTAAAAAGAAAATGAAATTCAGTCCCCAAAAAAGTGTTCTTGTTAATTATTACTTTTATAATTCAAGTATTATTTGGTTTTCAAGTCAAGAAAGGAAACATGAAGAGGGGATCCTAGTTCTTGAAGATTAAGGAAACTTCTTTCCTTATTCTTGTGGGTTTGGGGTTTCTTAAAATTCTTTCCTTTTTTTTCACCAATCAACTCCTACTCTTTCTAGGTTTTGTCAGCCGCTTTCCTTTTTTTTTTCTAACTCCTTATTCTTATCACTACGGATTTTAACTTGTTAGATTCATTAATAAATCTACAGATTAACAACCAAGAGTTGCATTGAGGGGAAAAAGGTAAGAGGGGTGAAAATATTAGAAGAAAAAAACCAAATATTCAATACACTTATTTCTTTTATTCTTTGTTCAAGATGTTTCAAAGAGGTAGTTATGAAGAAAGAAGGCGAGCTATGACTCAACAATTTGAAAGGCCAAACTTACAACATGTTGAAGCTAAGGAAGACAATGGTAAAGTTATTTTTCAAACAAGAGCTAAAGTGATGTCTCATATTTGTGCCCTTAGAATTAACC
The DNA here is from genome assembly GCA_032618575.1 of Nicotiana noctiflora. NCBI lineage: Eukaryota > Viridiplantae > Streptophyta > Magnoliopsida > Solanales > Solanaceae > Nicotiana > Nicotiana noctiflora. The sequence goes on along the minus strand of JASVEL010002291.1, from coordinate 249,421 downwards.
AAGAGTTTGGCTATAACTCAGTTAGCACTTATATGGTTGAGAAATTGAACTTGCATTATGTTGAGCATATTGAACCCTACATGTTTGGAGGAGTAAAGGTAGATGAGATAGTCTTATTGTTATTCTCAATTGGAAGGTATGAGGATGCGGTCTGGTGTGATGTGATTCCATGAATAATTATCATGTCTTGTTGGGAAAACCATGGTATGTTTATAGAAGAGCTTCATATAATATGGAAAAAAATAGATACTCTTTTGTGGTTAGCGGGAAGAAACTCATTCTTGGACCTTTGACTCTCTCACAAATTCATGAAGATGAAAAGATTGTTAAAGAGAATATGAAAAAATATGAGAGAGAAAAGAATGAGAGGAGTAAGGGAGTGCATGTTAACATCCCAAGAGAGGAGAAAAGAGAGGATATGTTGAGTAAAGAGAGTGTGATGTCAAGAAAGGAAAAAAGTGAGCTGGAGAGGAAAGAAAAGAGAGAAGGCCATGAGATACAAAAATGCTTTGAGGTAGAGAGAGAGAAATGGTTTGAGAGATAAAAAGGAAGAAAACTTTAGTGAGATAAAAGAGGCTAAGGGTGTTGAAAAAGTTAGTCTTGAGGTAAAAGTCAAAGAGAGTGTAAGTAAGAAAATATGTTCTTTACTTCTTAACCCATTAACTCTTTCTTGTTTTAGTTCTTGTATTTTTGTGCAGCCACATATTGAAAGATCTTCTAAAAGGATAGGTGAGGCGAAAACGATGGTGGCAAAGGATCCTAGTGGATTCCAACATGAATTTGGCAAAATCAATTATTGTTTGATGGTAGAAGATAAAAGCTTGGTTTATGACACAGGAGTTCCTTAAAGCCATTGCTAAGCTGGAATCATTGCAAAAAAGAATACAAGGTGATATTGATCCATTATTAAATAAGTCCAAGTATGGTATGTATAATTGATTTATTCGAATTCTTGGCCTTTCTAGGACACCTAAGGTATGTTTGAAGGTAATGAACTATACTCTAATTCTTATGTTGATGAATTTATAATGGTTAAGGATGATGGTCTTTTTATGCATATCAAGTCATTAATAGTAATTCTTGAATCCCTATCGTGTTGCTACACGATAGGGGATTCAAGATTTACTAAAGAAAATATAAGAAACGTGCGGAAGCTTATAGAAAATAAAGAAACGAAAAATACAGAAATTAAAGATAGATTGAATTCAAGAAAGAGTTTCTTGAATTCAAGAAGTCTATTCTTGAAGTCCTAACAACAACAACAATTAGCTAACAAAGAACTAATCGTCTTTGGTAGAGAATTAAAAATAAGAAATAGATTGTGAAACCCGACCCTTTAGAATAACAAGAACAATAATAAGCCTAAACTATCACCTTTCTTGAATACCTAAAAGTCATCTAAGATTTCGAAAAGGGTTTAATTATTACCACCTTAAGTTGAGTCTTGAAGGTTGAAGAATAGACTTCTTGAATTCAAGAAACTCTTTCTTGAATTCAATCTATCTTTAATTTTTGTCTTTTATTCGTTTCTTTATTTTCTTTTAACTTCCGCACGTTTCTTGTTTTTCTTTAGTAATTCTTGAATCCCTATCGTGTTGCTATCAAGTGGTATCAGAACTTAGGCTAATCAAGATTCCAATCTTGATAATCTTGGGAGGTTCTTGATTAAAAAAAAAACATAATAAAAAAACAAAAAAAATGAAATCCAGCCCCCAAAAAGTGTTCATGTTTATTATTACTTTTATAATTAAAGTATTATTTGGTTTCCAAGTCAAGAAAGGAAACAAGAATAGGAGATCCTAGTTCTTGAAGAAACTTCTTTCCTTATTCTTGTGGGTTTGGGATTTCTTAAATTCTTTCCTTTTTTTTTTCACCAACCAACTCCTATTCTTTCTAGGTTTGGTCAGCCACTTTCCTTTTTCTTTTTCTAACTCCTTCAAGACTCAACTTAAGGTGATAAGAATTAAACCTTTTTCGAAATCTTAGATCACTTTTAGGTATTCAAGAAAGGTGATAAGTTTAGGCTTATTGTTGTTCTTGTTATTCTAAAGGGTCGGGCTTCACAATCTATTTCTTGTTATTAATTTCTATCAAAGGCGATTACTTCTTTGTTAGCTAATTATTGTTGTTAGGATTTCTTGAATTCAATCTATCTTTAATTTGTGTCTTTTATTCGTTTCTTTATTTTCTTTTAGCTTCCGCACGTTTCTTGTTTTTTCTTTAGTAATTCTTGAATCTCTATCGTGTTGCTATCATACACTAAAGTAAAAATTGGTTCTTAAATTAGTACTTAAAACTATTTTAAGCACTATTGATTGCCAATCCCCGATAACGGTACCAAAATTTGACGAGCCCAAAACATAATACAAAATTAGTGCTCGCTAGCCAAAGATAGTATAGTATAATTATTGTCTCCAAGGGAATTGGATTTATATAATGTTTGAATAATATTCATTACTATCCAGGAAAATTAACACTTGATTTGATCACTATTACAACATAACTACTAAAAATTAAGCTATTAACAATTGATCACAAAAGACAGGCGATGAGCAATGAAGAAATATTAGTGAGAGCAGTAAGGGTAATTGACTAGATAAGTGAAAGATAATTGACTCGGGATCTAATTCTTGAATTCATTCGCTCTATAATACGGTTGATTCTCATGAATTCAACCGATAATCAGATTACACTTGAAGTTAATTTCCTCTTTCGAATAAACGTTAATTTCAGCAATTAATTCAATTAAATCTAATAAAATGATTTACAACAATAAAATGATGATTATAATCTAAATGGTAACTTATCACAAACATTTTCCTAGTTTCTAGTTCGATTAACAATTCAAAAGGCTCTTCGATTACCTATTTGAATCATGAATTTAAACTAGAGCATAAGATGTAAAGAAATTCAATATAATGCTCCTCTTTCGATTAAGCAAAATAAGAAATAACTCCACAATACGAATTAAAATTCCATCATTAATTCTAACAGTTATAAAGAATCGAATCGCTAATCAAGTTATCAAAATATTGTATGTGTCAACATCATAATAGAAATTACTCCATAGCAATGGAGTAAACCATCTCAATAAGGTTCAAAAATAAAGAATACTTCAATACTAATGATTCGATACAAACTCTCGTATTGCACCGATTGTTGGTTGAAATCTTGATGAATTCTTGAGTCTTCTTGCCTTGGTTGGTTCTCCAATCTTTCGTAGGTCAAAAGTCCTTCAAAAATGTATTTTCAGTGTATTTATAGCAAGTAGGAACGAACCTGGACGAAACTATCATCTTTGAGCCGAAGTGGGAAAACCTGCAAACTTTTCACACTTCATGCGTCGCAGACTGCACTGCATCAGTGTAGTTTACTCAGTTGCAAACTCTCTGAACTCCGTGCGTCTAACAGAATTTTGTAGTAGTGCGTCGCAGCAGTTCATTTTCTTGTCAGACCAAAGAAAACCAGTCTCTAAACTTGTCAAACTTCTGAAGCAAATTGCACTGATGCGTCACACGACACTTAGTGTCGCATTCGTACATTCGTACAGAGTGTAACTACAGGTAAAACGCATGTTTCTAGCCTGCCATCAGAACTCCTCATTTATTGTTGCTCCTAGGGAACAAGGTCCTAGGATCAATTTCTTCTTAAATGACAATTATGGGGGCCGTTGAAGAATGTGTAACAGCATGCTATAAATGTCATATTCTTTGTAATGGGCTACGCACTTAATGTTATAGAATATTTTTCATTAAATATCACCGGATGTCATACATTTATTTTATCTTTATGAGCTATATTCCCTTCGATACAAACGAGATTGCTGCTATCGGACTTGATTGCTATTTGTGTTGCTTTCCATATGTCTTCGACTCCACATATCACTTTATTTTACAAGCATTTAATATAAATATATTTTATCCTATACAAAATATCATAGAAGTCATGTTTGATCATCCTTATCGATGGCATAAATCATTACTCCTGTTTGGTGTGAAATATTTTCCTTTAAGAGTGTGTTTGGTACGAAGGAAAACATTTTCTGGAAAATGTTTTCCAATTTTCCCATGTTTGGTTGGCTTAAATGTTTTGGAAAACATTTTCCTTATCAATTCATTTTCCTCCGATTGGAGGAAAATGTTTTCCTTATCAAAAGAAGGGAAAACATTTTCCAAAGCTCCTTCTCAACCATTCTCACCCTCACCAACCCACCCCACCTCCTCTCCAAAAAATAGTTTTCTTTTTAGAAAAATTTCAGTTTTTCCGTTACCATCCACCCTACTACCCCTCCACCCCACCCGCAAAAAAAATTTCTTTTACCTTAATTTTTTTTCTATAATTTTAAATTTCTGTTTTCTTAGTTTTCTGCACCACCCACCCCTTCCCCCTCCCCACCCGCACAAAAAAAAAATAAAAAAAATTACTTTTTTTTTGTAATTTAAATTTTTATTTTTTTCGATTTACTGCCACCCCCCCCCCCCCCCCCCCCCCCCCCCCCCCCCCCCCCCCCCCCCCCCCCCCGAAAAAAAATTTAAAATATATTTTTCAGTTTTTAATTTTATTATTTATCATTTAAAGACTCAATATTTTACAAGTTCCAAAATTATGAGTTCGAAAGTTTACGGGTTTAGAAATTATAAATTTACCGATTCGGAAATACGCGATTTTTGCGTTAAAAAGTAAAGCATCACATTAGTTCCTTTAGATTGTGTCAATTTTTAGAGACTTCGGGAAGGGGAGGGGTGGGGGAGGTGGGAGGGGGAGGGGTAGGAGAGTTGCAAAAAAAAATTCTAAAAAAACTATTTTTTACTCTCTAACCAAACATAGAAAATATTTTCCGAAAAATGTTTTCCACTTACCAACCAAACAAGAGAAAATAAGTGATAAAATCACTCATTTTCCATGAAAACATTTTCTAGGAAAACATTTTTCATGGAAAACATTTTCCTTCATACCAAACACACCCTAAGAATATAATTTTGTCAATTAATTCTACTATACATGCACCGTAAGTGGAATAACTTTAGAAAGAAATTTTATAAAATATTTGAGTACCTAGCGGAATCTTAGGGCCTGTTTGGCATAAAAGAAATTTCGCCTTTTTTGAGAAACAAAAAAATGTGTTTATAAAATTTTCAATTTTCACTTGACGATGAATTTTCGAATTTTTTGAAACTTTTGAAAAACCCAAAAAAGTAGTTTGAAAAACAGCCCCAAAATTGTATTTATATTAAAAGACAACTCTAATTTTTAAATATTATTTTTACTTGATTCACTTCATTTCGAAATTTTACAATTCTTATATCCAAACGCCCACTTATTTTAGAACACCTGTTCAATGCAAATTCCTTCTCTAGTTTTAGTTTTTTTTTCCTTCATAATTTTCTTCTTTTAATTTATGCATTGGTGCTATATCGAGTCAAATATTATGAACTAAACGTAGATGCTGCAATAATTACAAAATTTCCCACTGGGCAAAAGTGGAATGGTCCTACTGTTCTTTTATATAACGTAAATTAGGTAGACTGCAAGTATGAATTAATATTAATATATGGTAGGACGACCATATCAATATATTTATAGCATGTGACATTTTTTAAATTTCACGTTTCATTTTGTTGTTATTTCTTTTCGATTGTTAAAAACCCCATCCACATTCATATGGTTTTTTTTAACAAAATTCAAAAGTATACAACTCATTATATGATATTTAATGTGACATTATTTTCTTATTAGAAAATTAGCACACATATATATTTGAAAACATATAATGAGTTAATTAATGTATTGTATTGTGCCTCTTATGGTAGTAACCGATTGGTATTATTGCATGTCATTCTACTTCTGGTTTTATGTTTAGATAATTATTTATTTGATTTATCCCGGATTTACTAACATTGTTTTGTTTTGTTTTGTTTGTTGATTTTCTCTCTCTTTTACTGAGCCGAGGGTCGGCCGGAAACAGCCTCTCTACCCTTTCGGGTAGGGGTAAGGCCTGTGTACGTATTACCCTCCCTAGACCCCACTTTGTGGGAACATACTGGGTAGTTGTTGTTGTTGTTGTATATATATTTGAAAACAGCTTAAATGTAAGTTTTGTATTTTAATCAAGTTTTTATAAACATCTAAATATTATTGCATATTTAAAACCACAAGCTTTAGAAGTCTTATAGCTAAACATATAGTATGATATGCTTAAGATTACAAAAGACAAATTTTCATAGCAAATCAAATATTATACATAATTAAACATACAAATTTCAAAATTTTATAGCCACATAAATAACATAACTGTTTAGAACCATATATTATACATTTTTAAAATTTATTCTTTCTTGAATTTTGTGCTGAATCAAATTAAGGCATATAAATTAGAACTGAGAGTACCTTGTTGTGTTGCTTCTCTTTGTTTAAGGAATATTTAATAAATGTGGAAAAGGTGGCTTCATGTTTAACTAGAATATTATACATATGCACTTTCAACAATGGTGTTTTTGGTATTAATAAACTAAGGAAGTAGTTTATTGATCATTTTCTGGTGTTTTAGGTTGTAAGTTAGGTAGTATATACTAGGAGTAAACTAATACTGGGAATGTGAAAAAGGAGTAGTAATGTGTTGGTTGAAATAATAAAGTGATATGCATTAAGAATTAAATATATACGCGTAGGAAAATAACTAATTACGTATAGTATATATGACGCAAGTGATTAAAAATTTGCGCCATTTTTCTTCATTTGGTTTAAACATTTGGCGTTTAAGAAAACAATTACTCACAAAAACAGTGTCAAATAATTTTACCAAGTATTTTTCTGATATTGTGATAGCATTTTGAGGGTTTCATTTGATGGTTACCTGCGAGTAGTACATAGGACAATATATGGATATACAAGCAGGATATACAACAACAACAACAACTCAGTATATTCCCACAAGGTGGGGTTTGGAGAAGGTAATATGTAGACAGGCCTTACCTTTACCCGAGAGGGCAGAGAGGCTGTTTCCAATCTTATAAATCTTCTATGTGAAGTTCACTATTTGAAGGAAATTTCAGAAACACATTACTTAATGTTAGATGCACATTCAAGCTTACCTTAAAACAAGGATCAAAATCGGTTTCTCATATAATTTTTCTTATACCGCAGTTCCTATTTAAGGGGCAAATAGTTATAGATGGAAAATGATACGAGTTGCTTGCGTCGATTGTACATGACGCTTAGAAATCAGTACTCGTTAGTTAAGCTAGTTAAGAAAGAGGCTTAAGGTAGGTTTCATAATTGTAAACAACAACAACAATAACAACCCAGTATATTCCCACAAGGTGAGGTCTGGGGAGGGTAATATGTAGACAAGCCTTACCTCTACCCGAAAGAACAGATAGGCTGTTAAGGTTTCATAATTGTAGTTTAGTACTATTAAGTTTTAAGTAATAGTTTCTGTAATTACATATTAACCCCTATAATTTCCCTACCCCTTATATGAGCGGTCCTAGTGTCCAATTAGGGAAAGTGTCAGATGAGGCATCTTCTTTTTTGTCCTCTATATATTGTAATTATCCTTTTTACTGCAGCATCATTAAGAAAATATACTCATCTTTACCCTAGTTAGCTTCTTCTTCATTTCTCTTCTTTTCCTTCTTTATTATTGCAGCAGCCTTCTTCCTTTTTTTCTTCTTTTTATTGTTTTATTGCCCAAATCATATCAAAAAACTGGTCGATTATTCCGAAAACTCTTCCAATACGCTAGTTAATTTTATCAAACAAACATTGAAAAGGGTAATAGCGGATCATTGATTATCATGCTGTGCAATGCAAATCAAGAAAATGAGGGGGGAGTGGGGATAAAAAAATAGTCAAATTTACATATGGTAATTGAGAAGTAGTCACAGTTCCAAAAAATATCGAAATTTAATCACTTTTTCATATAAAGATAAAATCCAAACAGAAACATCCTTAAAAATCTGGAAAAACGATAGCATAATATGTTGGAGTTCGAATTTTTTTACATATGAGCTTCCAGCATAATGTATTGAAACTTCATCATGTGCTGGAGTTGCCAACATAATATGCTGGAAATTTCGTGTGATGGAGTTCCAACATATTATGCTAGAAATATATACGTAGGAGCTCCATAATCTCATATATTATGGTAAAACCTTCCGTATTTTATCAAAATATTTGGCTATTTTTCAATAACTTAGCAAATACTTGCTATTTTTTTTATTATTAGTCCAAAAATTGGCTAGCCCGTGCTATTTCCCAAAAAAATGGCCAGTGACTCCTTAGCTAAAACCCAAATAAGATGGTTTTCAGTTACCAACAACTTAATTTATCGTATCATTTCAACTAGTCGAAGAAATATGTGTATGTTACAATAGAAGCTTAAGTTTTCATACATGCATAACACATATTAGTAATTCACAGACTCACATTGCACCATAGCAGGAAGTATATCGTTCGTAATGCTGACCTTTGTTGTCTTACAGGTCCTCGGCTAGTGCTGCTGCATAGAGAATGAAATCCCATTATCGCTATCTGAATCGTCAGATAGTGACTGCGAATCCAGTGATTCCACATACTCCCTTTTCCACTGAAGATATTCCTTGATGCAGTCAATGATCTTTACTGTCTCAGAAACTCGGGACTTCCTCGACCAACTGGATATTGGATAAGGTAATACTCCCTTATGTCACTGATCTTACAAGCCGGTTGGCAACTGTACTTGCTAGGTAATACTCCCTAATGTCACCACGTTTTGCAGCAATGATTAAGACTTGAACTCATGTTTCTTCATACTCTCATGTAAGATGTCAATGAGGACCAGCTCGTCCTCCTCCAACCATCGTTCAGCATTTCCACCACGTGGCTTTCTCTGAGTAAGCAAAGGAAGTATTTCACCAAAAATTAAATTTTTTGTCAAATCTAGAATATAGAAGAATCGAGTAAATGATAATAAAGAAAATAATTTTCAATTGCTCAAATAAGGAAGCTTGTAAATCAGAAATATATTCCAATAATATATTGTGTTTTCCTTAATTACATGTTTCGCCTTTTATAGGTCTTTTGAAGAATCTTTGAAAATGTAGGTTACATCCAAGTTATAATGAGGCCGTTATGAATATTTAATGCTATGTTACACAATTATTATATTTAATACAAATATTCTTTAACGGTTGCTCCGGTACTTGTTTCTCTTATATGTCCTGGTTCACTGTCTTTTCGTATTTCTTACATTATTATGTTTTAAATAGGTACGGGGCTCCCGAGCCTTTTAACTCGTACCTTCTCTTTGTTCCCGTATTTGTTTGAATGCTCCTACCTCTACCCATTTTGTAAACTAATCAGTAAGCACGAGTAGAAATTTTACATGTCCTTTAGATCAAAGGCGCAAGCCACGTGTCTGCTTGCCTAGATTTTCTCAGGAGGCTACTATCTCGAGGGACTTCGATAGTAACGCTCCTCATATTCGAACTCCTACTTGTGAAACCTATCTTAATATGATGGATAATGGGAGGAGGAATTGTTGAAGGAGGAATGGCGGAAGAAGGAATGGAAGTAGCAGTTGAGAGAGGTAAAGAAACAATAACAGGAACGGTAGAAGTAGATAAGGGAACTTCATCTAAAATCGGACCTAAAGAACCACTACTAAAACCACTTATAAAAAGTTGGTTTATTAACTCGACAGTGTCAGAGAGGGCAGAGGTATCATCATTAGGAATGACCACAGGAGATATGACAGGTTCGGAGAGAGGCAAGTCCGGAGAAATGCCAATCTCATCATCAGTGACGATTCGTCTCCTGACTCTTGGTCTAGTTAGCAGAGAACCGTCACCTTCTCCTTCAGAGTCATCTTCAAGAACGGATTTCCTCTTCTCAGATCTTGAAGGAATTGAAACATATTGGTGCGATCCTATAAAAATATCTTGGTCACGTGATGCTAAAACACCTTCAAGAGTGACTCCACGAGTGGCAAAACCTAAGAAAAGAAAGGTTAAAAACAAAAAGAAGCCAAAATAGCAAAAGAGAAGAAAGAAGAAAAAACTTCTCACCATGGGTTTTTAGTTTCCAATCGTATCTTTTAGCAAGGGTTTTTCCAACCTTTAGAAGTTCTTCTACCCAACCACGGATAGTAGGAACGGGTGTAACCATACCCATGGTTGCTAGAAAAGAAACACGACAGTTAAAACAGGTAAGGAAGGAAATAAATAAGCATGGTAAAATTGAATGCTTACGTGCAAATTTCCACTTCTCTGGGAGGCGGAGGTAATTTTCACTAACTAGACCTGCGGTGGGGACAACAATATACCGAGCATACCATCCACGGTCTTTGTCGTCTTCTGGATTCACCAAAACTCTTTTGCTCCTGGTTGTTAAGCTAAAAACTCCATTTCGGAGAAGTCTAATGGAGTAGAGGTGAATAAAATGGGGGAAAGTAAATTCTACGTCGGCTTTGTGAGCAAGGTGTCTTGAACAGGCAACAACTCGCCATACTATTGGGCCGATTTTTCCCAAGAAAATATTTAAAAAGTGGCAGAAGTCTAGGATGACCGGGTTGATAGCCGGTTTAAATCCCAGAGTGAAAGGATAAGTGTAAACAAAGGAATAACTTGTCATATAGGAGATGACCCTTTGATTCGGGTTAGGAATACTAATGGGGAAATCTTCAACCCAATGGCAACACTCCTAACTATTTGAGCCAAAGCGCTTGTGATCAAGGTAGGATAAGGATCAACACGGTCTAGTGCAGCCACTTGGATTTTTAAAGATTCTCTATCATGGTGGAAAGAAAACTCGGTAGGAATGATTTCTTCTACTAAGGGTTCATGCAAAGGCTCCATATCCCTACTTCTAGAAGGACCTCTTTGTGAATGAGAACCTCTGGTTCCAGAAGAAGTTCCAGAACCAAAAGGAGGTGTTGAAGGACCACCACGAGTGGAGCCTATATTGCGTAATCTACCTCCTCTTCTATGCCTTACAGGAGCATTGGGGAAACTGCCTAAAATAGGAGTATTCCTAGGGCTAGGGTTCGAAGAAGCCATAGATGCAAGAGTTGAATTTGAAGCAAATAAGTAAGTTTGTAAGACAGAGGTATTTAGTTCAATTTATGAGCAATAAGACAAGAATAAAGGTTATATTTATAGTATTGAGTAATTATAAAAAAGAAAGAGTACGATGATGGAAGATGCTATAATGATGATAACTTATACTTCGTGAAGAGTGAAGCCGAAAAGAAAGCCTAAAATAGTGTTGCATGACAGTGCAACCAATGAAGAAGCAACACGTGTCCAGGGCATTAAAAGGAAGTGACAGTTGAAGCGTCAACTTTCTCAGAGCATTAATGGTGACAAAAATTCTCCTTTTACAAATTCCACTTCCCAAATATTCATATTGATGAATAAATGGAGAGTGGGGGGATTATCTGTATTAGGAAAAATTAAATATATTAATGAATAATGACGTGGTACGACACATGGGTTTACTTATAGGCTATAACCAAATCAAAACACTAAGCTGACATGGATAAAAAGAAGTACGAAACAGCAGGGTAAAAAAGAGATACGGGAACAAAGAGAAGGTATGAGTTAAAAAGCTCGGGAGCCCCGTACCTATTTAAAACGTAATAATGTAAGAGATACAAAAAGACAGTGAACCAGGACACATAAGAGAATGAAGATACATGTCAGAGAAATAAGTATCGGAGCAACCGTTAAAGAATATTTGTATTAAATATAATGATTGTGTAACGCAGCAGTAAATGCCTCATTATAACTTAGATGTAACGTATATTTTCAAAGATTCTTCAAAGGACCTATAAAAGGAGAAACATGTAATCAAGGAAAATATAAAATACTATTGGAATTGGCAAAATATAATTTGCCGGTTCGGTGTGCTAAAGGAAATCATATGCGATAATGGTCCACAATTTATCGGAGCTCAAATCACGGAATTCTTCCAAAGTTGTCAAATAAAGAGGATAACATCAACACCTTATTATCCAGTAGGAAATGGTCACGCGGAGTCTACAAATAAGATCATCATTAATAATTTGAAGAAACGATTGGAAGAAGCAAAGGGCAACTGGCCTGAAGTATTAACTGGAGTCATATGGGCATACCACACGACCACGAAAACAAGCACAGGAGAAACCCTTTTTTCTTTGGTATACGGGGCTAAGGCACTTATACCAGTTGAGATAGTTGAGCCAAGTACGAGAGTGGCACAAACAAAGCAAGTGTCTAATGATGAAGAGATGCGTGTCAATTTATATATATTAGAAGGCAGGAGAGAAGCTGCATTGATAAGAATGGCCGCACAAAAGCAAATGATTGAACGATATTACAATAGGAAAGCCCGTCTGCGATATTTCAAAATTGGGGACTTCTTGCTTAAAAAGGATTTTCTATCTACCAAGGCAGCCAATTTTGGTAAGCTAAGTACAACTTAGGAAGGATCCTACAGAATACGTGATATTGCAGGAAAAGGAGCATATGAGTTGGAGACAATGGACGGTAAAATACGCCCCTCACATTGGAATGTTGTTCATTTAAAGAGATATTACTTCTAAGGAAAAATACATGGCCAGTTATCATTTTATTAAATTTTATTTTTTTAGATTATTATAAATTTTATGACTAAAAATTTTAGATGATAGGCAAAATGCGTACCCGTACTAAATGATGAGTCACGACCAGTAAGGCAAAATGAAATACACTAAAATTCCAGGCCTAGGGTTACAATAATTCTGATAGAAACATACACGGGTAAACCAGTCTTCATCTATAATCATACCCTTGAGTCCCTTACGTATTTCCTTTTCAGGAAAAGGGCCGGGCGAAGGAAACTATCAAATGCTTGAGGCATCATACTTCAACACTCAAATACTTGGGGGAATATATGGAATATACAATCATGTGTATATAAAAGGCAAAGAAGATGAAACAAAGTCAAGCCTATCTATAAGAAAAGACAAGTGTAGAGTTGAAGCTAATGAGTCATAAGTACTTTATCATAGTATTCTTTCCCATGAGAACAATTGAGCCACCTCTCAAACCCTTTCTAATGTTCTGGAGCTAAGAGAAACCCACTATACTACATAAATAGTTAAGGGTAAGAGTTTTATACTAAAACGGGTTATAAGGAAAACCATGTATCTATTGTTCTATTTTTTGTAAATCTGTTACAAGAAAAACAGTTACGAGAATGTTATAGATGTAATTCAAATACATGTAAGGAATGATTTACAACTTGTCAAAGTTCAGAAATAAAGATTTGTTCAAGTTGTTCCAGATAAATATGTATGTTCCTATTTGTTATATTGTATAAAATATTGTTATAAAGTTGAGATGTCTTCTTCATCAAGTGTTAATATATAAAAGGGCCCTCTTCTATGAATCTCATATTATTTAATCATGAGAACAATAAAAGCATTTTCAGATAGTAAAACTACAGCCTATTCTCTAAGTCCTTTAAAGATAAGAGGCAAGAATATAACATGTAAGAGTTTTGAAACTTCTTATATTAAAAGACAAGTATAAAAACTTGTTCATATTTGAAATTCCCCTTGCACAGAACTCAGGAACTTGAAAAATTCATAGAAATAAAGTTTCTATAGCAAAAGTCATCACAAAAAGTTAAACACTTTAAACACAAACTTCCAAAAAGGCACGTGCAAAAAGGGGAAATTAAAAATTAAAGAAAAATCTTCTAAGGTGACGAAACTAAAGGGGGGTTATTTACAGATTCAACTGACTCAACTGCAAGTTGATCTTCAGTCATAGCACTGGCAATACCCATGGAAGCAACTTCAACTTGGTCAGTGATAGTAGGCACGGAAGAACTCGAGGAAAGGGCCACACTAGCGGTAATCTCAGCTTCGAAAACAGCAGACTTGGGGACTTCAGCCACGGGAACTTCACCTGTGGGAGCTTCAATTAAAGCAGCTTCAACCATAGAAGATTCATTTGGAGGGGCCTCAACTAAAGGAGTTTCAGCTGCGGGAAGACTAGCTTCGGGAGATGAGAAATCCAGTGGCTGTTGTGCTTTCTCGATGGCTTCATTTACTTTAGCCAACTCATATTCAAGATTGAATTCCCCTTGGCTCATTTCCTTCAAAGTATCACGCCGGGTTTTGAGATAAATCCAACTAACCTCAATGTTGGAAGATTCTTCCAGAAGTTCATAATCCTTTTCCCAGACGGTGACTTCATTTTTAAGTTCTTCATTCTTAAGAAGAATGGAATCATGAGATGATTGCAGAGAGGTATGGGAATTCTCTAAAGCACAAACTTTGTCTGTCGAGGCCCATAATTCTTCTTGTATTCGGGAAAGTTCTTGTGCCATACCTTCCGCATACACTTGTGTCACGACCCCAATCCCGGTCGTGATGGCACCCAACACAACTGCTAGGCAAGCCCGACCATTTACACTCTCATCCCGAGCATGAAGCTCAAATCAATAACCTGAACATTAATATCAACAATAAAGTTAAACTGAATATCCACCCCAAAGATCTAGGGTCACGAGTCTGGAGCCTCTAAACAAGATCGGATAACAATATCTGATCCAAATACTAAAGTCCGAATAATTTATATACAAAGGAAAAATAGAATAAGAAGAGAAGCCAGGTCCTGCGAACGCCAGTAGCTACCTCAGCAACTCGGATAAATACAGATAAAAGCTGGAGTGCTCGTCTATCCCTCCAGTGTACCTGAATCTGCACACAAAGGTGCGGGGAGTAGGGGTGAGTACTAAGTACTCAATGAGTAATAAATATATAAAAGTAGCTGAAAGTAGAAAATCCACAAAATACCACAATATGAAGCTAAACTACAGTCCGAATCTCCTACAAACTAGCATCAACAGCACAATATAGCTACCACATGATAATTTAACAAATAAAGATGCAATGCAATGCACATAACCGCTACGGCGTGTAGCTCGATCCATTTAACGTCGACGGCGCTCACTCGGGGTGTGTACAGAATACGGAGGGGCTCCTACAGCCCAAGCGCAAATACCGTTCCGGCGTGCAGCCTGATCCTCATATCATAATAATCGCTGCGGCGTGCAGCCCGATCCATCCTCGGTCCATAATAATCAGATAAGTCACAAATAGTTCATTTTTCTTAATTCCAGTTTCCAATTCATAATTTATGAAAAATACTTTAACTTTTATTTAATTTGCAAAAGCCGGTGACTTAGCATTTCAATACTGTGATTTCAATTTCCAGGACTGAGATAAGTGATTAAGCAAATATAGCTATCACATAAATACTATCCCTAGGGATACTACAGGTCGGCACAAGGCCCCAAACAAGGCTTACAGCCCACAAATATCTCAAACATAGTGTATTTCTATCACTAATAGCATTTTTATCCATATCCGGGATGGACCAAGTCTCAATCCCCAGTCACAATCAATTTTGCACCTGCCACGGTGTACGAGCCACGCCCTACAAGCGTCACAATGTGCTAAGCCGGGGTTTCGAACCCTCGGGCTACCATATACACAAACTACTCACCTCTAGCCGGCTGTAGATTCGTCCGCGATGCCTTTTCCTTTGAAATTCACTCCCTCGTGCGTAGAATCTTGTCAAACCACAATAATTATATCAAATATGGGTCAAAGAATCATAACCCATTTCAATTTACATGAAATTCGCATAAATACACTAAGTAGGTAAAACCCGACCCCGGGCCCACTACTCGAAAAATTCCGAAATTAGTACCAACGCGATCCTCGTCTCGCCACGAGTCCGTGCATATAAAATTTATCGAAATCGGAGTTCGATTGGCCTTTCAAAACCCAAATTTTCGTTTTCAATTTCTAGGCCACAATCCTTCACAATTTCTACCCAAATTCATGAAGTTTGATGTTAATTCTACCATAAAATTATGTTTTTGAGTCAAGAATCTTACCTCCGATGTTTACCCGGTGAAATCCCCTCTTGAAGCTCTCCAAAATCATCCAAACAAAATGAAATCCATGAAAGAAATAACCCAATTTCGTGTAATAAAGAACATGCCTGTGCTTCGTCGGGTTGCACCATGTACCTGCGTTGTACAAGTTGTACATCCTATTGCTCCAGCAATCATTTTCCGTCGATCATAACTTATAGTACAGATGTCCAAATTACGCGTTCTTTAGCTTTCTAGAAACTATACACGATGTTCTACAACTTCCATGTTTTGCACTATTTGTGATTCCCTATAGATTACAAGATATCAGCTCTCAAAGTAGCCGAAAATTGCTGAAAATCTTCTGCAATTAGTGCAGCAATCAGCTGCTCACTTTGGCTCTAAATGGTCCGTTTGGACCCCCGAATTCATCCCGAGGCCCCCGGGCCCCCAACGAAAACCACCAACATACTCCATAACACAATGCAAACTTGTTGCAATCATAAAAACACTCCCTTAAACACGGAAAACATCGAATCCAAGCAAATTCAAGCCTAAGTTTTCATTTAAACTTCCGCAACCAACATTCGATCAAAAACCCGACCAAACGACCTCCGAATGACCTGAAATTTTGCAGGCACATCCAAAATAACCTAACGGAGCTACTGCATTTGTCAGAATTCCATTACGACTCCCGGATCAAAATCTCACCTATCGATCGGATTCCGCCAAAATTCCAACTTTGCCAAAATAGGCTAACTTCTTCACCGGACTTCCAAAATTACTTCCGATTGCACTCCTAAGTCTTAAATAATCCCCCGAAACTAACCGAATCATCGGAATTCAGCTCCGAGCCCTCTAACTCATAAGTCAATATTGGGTTGACTTTTCCAACTTAAGCTTTTCTTAAAGAGATTAATTGTCTCATTTCCTACCAAAATCGATCCGAATTGACTCAAAGTTTGCACACAAGTCACATTCGACATTACGGACTTGATCCAACTTTCGAAATTGCATTCCGACCCCGATATCAAAATTTTCACTTCCGGTCGAATTTTCTCATAAACCTTCAAATTCCTATATTTAGCAAAATGTCTAGAAAATGACCTCCGGACATCCGAATTCATTTTCGATCGCGTTCCCAACTCCAAAATCACCATACGGATCTATTCCCATACTCGGAATCCCAAATGGACATCTATAACTCTAAAATGCCTTCCAACCCAAATTTATGAAATCCTTCTAAAATACTAACTTCCACCATATACGCTAAAATGCTCATGGGTTATCAAAAACCAAATCCGGACATACATCCAAGTTTAAAATCATCATACGAGCGTGTTGGAACTTTTAGATCCCAATTCCGAGGTCATTTACTCAAAATTCCAATCGTAGTTCATTTCTTCAACTTTAAGCTTTCAAAATGAGAATTTCCATTTAGATTTGACTCCAAACTTCATGAATTTTAATTCTGACCATACACACAAGTCAATATACCTGAGATGAAGCTGTTCATGGCCTCAATTTGCTGAATGACGCGTCAGAGCTCAAAACGACCGATCGGGTCGTTACAATCTTCCCCACTTAAACATACGTTCGTCCTCGAACGTGCTGAGAACTACAATGATGTAGTCTCAAATAACTTGTTTAACATATCATGCACCTTCCCGTGCTACCACTACTTAGTTGAGCACATTAGCTATATAATTCTGTAGATATAATTCTTTATTCAAGCGAATAAGCCATTAGGCCAAATTCCAGCACCCTGAATTTCCTGCCAAGTCTGTTTCCATCATTCGACCACCATATCAATCTCCATACGTTGTACCCAAATATTAATGCATAACTTTGTTGAATTTACACTTCGCATCACGTTACTCATATGACCACAATAACATTCTTTATTTACTGCAGTTGCCTACAATACCCAAATACCGAAGGAAACCTCTTGTTAGTTGAAGTCATATTCCAACACTTTCATATACTGCCAATGATAAATAAAACATGGGCTAAACCGTAACAATTCCTCAAATCAACCATTTATGAAGCCATTTCTCTTTTGACTGATATTACAACGTATTTTGGAGCCAAACCTCGATATTACATTTCTATCTAGCTGAAATCACGTATGTTCGCACTCATTAATGACTCCAACGATCATTTCGATTATAACACACCACGGTGGTAATATGACACCTCCTCATCGGCCTAAGCCACGACGAGCAAAACACAGGCTCCAATAAGAAATGATCTGAACACACTCGAATCATGACAACAGACTCACACAAAAGAGCTGTAATTCAAATTCCTCAATTCCATCACAACACATAACTGAGATCTCGTCTCACTTCATAGAATTAGAGTACCCGAACCCTCCTCAAATGTCATAACATCACGTGGCCTTGCCACAACTCACGATTCTATCCAAGCACTATTACTCATGGAGCACCTCAAGTCACTGTGAGCACATGATTTTTGCACTAAGCCTTTAAATTCCAAAATTAAAATAAAATATTTTTGAGTGCAATTACTTGCTTTGTTTGAAATTAATTATATTTTGTGTGTTTGAATAAGTAAAAAATTAGAAAAAATCAAAAAAAAATTAGGCTAGTTAATTACTTTGTTTAATTAGTTAGATTTTAAGAAAAATGACAAAAATAGTGTTAAGTAGTAGAAATTAGGAAAAATAGTAGAAAATTGCCAAAAATTACCAATTAATTAGAGTAGGTAGTAAATTAGGATTTATAATTTTTCATAAAAAAGAAAAAAAGAAAAAAAAGTATAAAAGAAAATACATAAAAATCATTAAAACCAGAAAAATACAAAAATATATATAGGTATAATAAAGTGGGCTGATGAAAACCCAATTGAGATGGCCCAGTATTTTGGCCCATAGGAAATCCGGTCCAGGCCACTCAAGAGATGTAATCTCAGCCGTCCATCGGGTTTAATCCAATGGTTGAGATAAATAGCGGAATTGTTGATTTAATTAAAATACAAGATCAAATCCGAGCCGTCCGTTTGGATTAATCCAACGGTTCATTGCTTGGAATCTCATATACAACCAAAACTACGCCGTTTTAGTAACGCTCATCCAGAGCCGTTGATCTCCCTTCAACGAACGGTCGAGATTACCTGGGACGTTTGGCCTATAAAAGGGCCTTGTCTGAACGGCTGTCTCATTTTGCCAAAATCCAAACCCTAAGAGACAGCCGCCTCTCCCTGCTCATCTCATCTCCTTCATCATCTTCGTCCAGTTAACCCTAAATAGCCATGGCGGCCACCACCCTTCACGGTGGTCGCCGGCTTCTCTTACCTTTCCCATCATCTTCTCTTTCTTCTTCATTCCATAACACACCCAAAAACCCCAGAAAAACACCCCGTTCTTCAAAGTCCCGGTCACCGGAGTTACGCCGGTGACCACCAAAGTATGAAGGTCCGCCTGAAACCAATGCCATTCGAACCCTTTCTCTCTGATCTATCCGACCATACTAGTCACACCCCTCGAATGTCCCTTGAACTTCTCGAATATCCCGAAGAAGGTCGTCGGAACCCTAACTCCGGCGACCCCAAATTCAACCCCCAGTCAAGACCACATCTTTTACACTCCTAAAACACCCCCTGTAACCCAGAATCCTAAAAGGCTCCCCCTTTAAGCCTTAGAAGAAAAGTCAGAAAAGAAAATCGAAAAAAAGAGATATCTGGAAAAGAATAAAGAAAAAGGAAACAAGAAGAAAAGCTAGGGAATCAGAGAGTGAAAAGAGTGAGAAAAAGAAAAGAATAGGAAGCTCGAGGGACCGGCCCCGCAAGCTAAGTCCCTTCCCTTTGTTTTGTATTTATTTGATTTTTGTGTTTAGCATGTCTTCTTGTCTTTTTTGATAGTTCTGTAGTTCGCATCTCTTTGTTGCTTTACTTTGTTAATTGTTGACTCTGCTATTCTGATTAGTTGTTTCACATGCTAGCCTAAGACTTTTCTGTTTATTTTCTCATGTTAAGCATTTCCTCTCCCTCCGTGTTTTAGTTAATGTCTGTTGCTTGCTTATTATTATGATCATTTCTTCTGTTTTGAAATCCTGTGTTAGTCATATTGTCTTTGTTTCTTTGCTTTCATATGTGTTTCTCTTGTCTTGAATCTCTCAGCATGTTTTCTTTCTATCCTGTAGATTCTTAGTTTGTGCTTCGCATGTTAGATATAAGATTCTTATATAATTATCTCTTCTTTTGTTTCACATCTCTTGCATGTTTCTCTAATGATTAATCATAGGGTTTCTTTGCCTGCTTCTTTTGAGCCTGTTAATAATGGGATTTTATCTGTTGATTGTCCTGTTTTTATGGTTCTCTGCTATAAGTTCAAAAAAATTTCATCTTTCCCCTGTCATTTTAATTGTTGAGTTGTGAGTCACTGATCTATATCTGTTATTTAAAATTAAGTTCAAGTTACTGTGGCCACTCTTGTTGCCTTTGGCTTTAATGATCTATGAAAGAATTAGGCTTCTTTTTCATCTTGTCCATCTTCATAATTTTTTGCTACCAATCATGTTAAGTCATAAGAGTCACTTTGAATTCCCTTTGTTTCCTCATCTTGTAGATATTATAGTCTTTGGATCTGTTTAGTTTTTACAGTCCAACCTTCTCCCATTGTCATGAATGCATAGTTTTGATAGTAGCTTAACTTCATTCTTTTCTCATCATTACATTAAGTTGCTTTTGAAGTATCCTGGTTGATCTTTCTTGTTTCTTTTGTCACTGTTTCTCCATGTTCTTCTTTTCATCATCTTCATTTTATTTGTCATGCATTTGTGCTAGATTTAGGATTCCTCTTCACTGTTTCTTCATGTCTCTTCCCTTCTTTATCTTCATCTTGATCCATCACATATATACATAAGGCTAGGATTAATACTTGAAAAGATATATCAGCTAACATGCCTATGCTATTGTGTGTACTCTGGGCTTAAATGAATTCTGTTTCTTAGAGTTTAACATTCTGAGCATGTTTATGCTTTGAACCTTGGTGATTCTGAGTTGTTCAAACTTTCATGTGACTGGAACTGGTAGTTATTAAGTCTTAATTAGCATGAATTCATACTTTGTTTCATAAAATTAGATAATGTGAATTAATCAACTGAAATTCAACCATATCAATTGCCTTCTCTGAGTTTTGGTTGATTATTACATTTTGTTTGATCTTATGTGTCCTAATATGCAATCCATGTTGAAACTGATTTAGTTTTACTGGTTCTGGTTGAGTGTAAGTGTTTGATTAACACTGTTTGAACCCTAGGTGAATTGGTTATAGCTGTTAGCATTAGGTTCTATGAAAATGGTTAGTTTTTTTAAATAGGTTAGAACTGAAAATGAACAAATAGGTTATAAGTTTAATAATTGGCCTAAGAATGGTCAACCTTGCAAAGGGTTGACCAATTATATAAGCCCTAACACACAGCTCACTGTTAAACAGTGGCTGGTTGTGCAAAATGGCTATGTTTGCAAATGCAGACTGGCCCAGGCTCTATATTGAGCCCTGAACAGCAAATTGGCCAAACCTGTAAAGGTTTTGGGCCCAGCTGTTCAGTATATGGCTTTAATAGCCCAAGCTAAGTCTCAACTTGAGACTGGCTGAATTTTAAATAGGTTTAACATAATAACAAAGCAGGCTATGCCTGCAATTAGCTTTAATTAGGAATAAATTGGTCTTAATTGACTGGAATCAGTTTAAAAGTGGCTAAAATTGAAATAGATCTTAAAAATAAAACTGGCCAGCCCTTAAATACTAATGCTAGGGCTGGCTATTAGTTAAATAGGTTCAAAACAAGTTGAAATCTGCCCTAGGTAAGCTGGTAAATCAGCAGTGCCCTTAGGGGCACAATTGGGAACTGAATAGGTAAAATAGTAATAGTTTAGAACTTAAAAGGGTAATGGAGACACTTGTGCTCCTGATTTCTGCAATTTTGCAGAGGTTTAGGGGTATAATGGTCTCCTAAAAATGGGAAATCTGTAAAAATCTTTAACTATTAGGGATACATTGGTAAAAACCCATAAAAGAGAATCTTTAGAACCTTCCAGCACATGCTGGAAGGGTTTTGATAACTGAAAATGGGGACTTAAGTGTAGATTGGATAATTTTAGGAGGGGGAGAAGTGGGATAAAATCCCATAACTTTCTCCCCAAGTTTCAGTCTTAGGTTAGCTATAAATACACCTTCAAAAGAGCTGAAAAAGGGGGTTCCAATTCTGAGAGTAATCTGAGTTAATATTTGGGATTCCATTGGAGAGCAATCTGAGTTAATATTTGGGGTTCAAAAATCTGAGTAATATAGGAAATATATCTGGGTTCCAAGCTTAAGCAATCTGAAAATATATAGGCTGTTATAATTAGCAATACAACAGTGGAATTTTCTGGGTTTTTCTATCGGATTTCATTGGGTTATCTACTTGGGTCTTCTCTGTTTGCTGTGGACTTTGTTGTTGCCGTGTTGCTGTGCTTCCTTCTCTTCACTGTTGCATTCACTGCTGTTTCAATCCTTGCTGTGCTTACCTGCTTTACCCCCCTAGACTCATTGGATTTTCTTTGTGATTCAGGTACATGTCTCTTTCAATTGAAGTTGTATTGATGACATTGATGAAATAAAAATGAAGATCCTATGCTGTCATGTAGTTGTATTTTATATTGATTAGTTTTAGTTGTAGATTATTCATTGTAGTCTTTTGTAGTAGCTGAAGAACAAAACCAAACCGAAACAGTGTAATAGTATAATAGTAGTAGTATAGTAGTAGTATAATATAGATAGTTCACCATTTAGTTAATTAGGTAAAAATCCTTAAAATGAGGCTAAGTAACTATCACATAGGTTTATGATGACAGAAGCTCATATAGGAAATCATCAATAACTCTGGCTTCACAAAGAATTTCGGAAACCACTGTCACTTAGTTAATGCCCTAAAAATGGAATAAGAATGTTAAAACGGATAGTGATTCATGAATATCTGAGTTCACAATTTGCCGATGAGCTAAGTTTAAATCATTTATCAATAGTTCAATCTTAACAAGTTCTTGAGCCGTTAGATTAAGAATAATTCAAATTTCTTCAATGATTGTTTAAACTGGTGTTTAGTTCATTTATAAACATAGGCTCAAATCTGATTGAGTTTTCTTTTAAAAGATAGATAATTAGATATTGAAGCAACTGGATTAGGATAAACTGGGAATATAGTATTAAGTATAAGTTACAATTAAAATTGGTACTGTAATTATACGTTGATCAGTTCAATCATTTTTAGTTTTCTATGTAATCAAATCGCCCTCTTAGATTAATTATTTACCTTAGAAGTTAATGTAATAAGAAAGAACGGTCTGTTAGTTTTTGGTGGTAAACATTTGATTTATAATTGATGTATTGGTTCCTTTACTGAATAAATAAAAATTGCTTTCTGCTTCAAATATTGAGTCTCTGGTCTGTTATTTCAATCTTTACCATTTGATTTAGGCCCAGTTACGTTATGGGTTTGAACTGTTACATGAAATTAACAAAGCCAGCGAGCAGGATGTTAAAAACAGCCTGGGTTTTGAGTACCTGGGCAGTTCGGATGAATATTTAATTGAAGAGAAGACCAGGCCCAATAATAATAAGAACTCGACGGGCCTGGATTATTATAGTGTTAGTAATACGATTAAGGAAAGAACAAGTGTAGAAAACGTAGTTAAATACAAGTATTAAACCCTTTAATGAAAATTGGGACGAGCCTCGCCCGAATAACATCGGGGCCCCCATTTAGTAATGATATAACACAAATAGACCCGGGAAAGCTAATAGCTAATTCCATAGCTTCTCCCAAAAGATTTAAAAGCCGATAGACGTTACTTTAGGGCACGATTTTAATATACCTTCCTATGAACGAGTGTGCACTTGGTGCGACTCAAATCCAAATCTCGGTAAAGCTGAAATACACCAAAAGTCATAGGCGTACTGGTTGCGGTATGACTCGAGGCGTGTTTTCGCGATACCGCAAATTCCTAAAAAATGATATTTAACGTAAAAGCACATCATGTTGTTAAAACCTATAATTGAGTCAAACAAAAGTCAAGAACGACAGTGGAGCGACCGTGCTAAAACCACGGAATCCGGGAGTGCCTAACACCTTCTCCCGGGTTAACAGAGTTCCTTATCCGGACCTCTGCTTCGCAGACATTTTAAGAGTCAAAATTCCTCGGACTCGGGATTAACCGGTGACTTGGGACACCATTGTCATTCCCAAGTGGCGACTCTGATTAATCTCTAATAAAATCCCGAACCGATTGTCCTTAAATTGGAAAAACTCCTTCCCTTACGTTATTTTATCCGTCTTCGGGTAATTGAGCGTCGGGGTATACCCTACAAGTGTATTTATACACTTTACGCATGTTGGGGTAGTAAAAAGGGAGGTGTGACAGCTCTGGCGACTCTGCTGGGGATCCAACCCTGAATTACGATTTCAGGGTTTAAGAACTCGAGTTCCTTAGAACTGCCGTTCGCGTTTTTTGTTTGACTGCATTATGAGATTTGAATAACATGCTATGTGCTTTATCGCTTTTGATATTATGTGAACTGTATATATAAAATTGTGCCGAAAACCCTTCTCTCTTCTCCCTCGGGGATGTGCTTACTGGTTGAGACTCCCCTTTCTGTTAAAGTCACCTTAAATTAAGAAAACAGAGGCCGGATAAGTTACAAAGCCGATTGACTCCGCGGGTCACCGGTACGTAGCCCCCTCCTCGATTCGAGTTGTCCGCTCGGGTACACGGTCTAGCAATTCATGAAACCGTAAGATTCCGAACATAGGTCTAAGACGATTATTTGCATCATATCTGACTTAGGGGACTCAACACAGGGGTTGGGTCCGTCTAGGACAGGTGACCTGGTTTTGAAAAGATCGAGCATGCTATGTGTTGCATTTTATTGTCCTTGATCGTTATGCGGACCGGCGAAAATCCCGAGATTGAAAAATTGTGAAAAAGGAAAAAAGAGAGAGAGGAAAATAATGATTTGTAGAAAATAGGCACATGAAAAATTTGAAAATTTGAAAAAAAATAGGTGGAACATTTTGAAATAATTGGTCAATTAATCTGACCGAACTACGCAGGTTTGATTCTCGCCATTAGGTGGGATACGTAGGCAACCCTTAAACGGGTCCAACCACACTTTTAGAAAAAGACCAAAAAGATTTTCTTTTCAAATAATCGAGGTGATTGCTATTTTTTGGAAATTGCCGAATGTTCCGAAAGGACGACGGAAGGCTATTTTGCAAAAATGGCCACTTCGAAAAATCATTTTTCTTTTCTTTCATTCAAAAATTGAAAACTTGCATTGAAAAAAAAGATTTTTCCTTTTCTAAATAAAATCACCTTAATAAATGTGCAGGACGAGCACGATGATGAATGAACAATTTTCCCTAAATAAAATCCCTTTGGAGCTGAGATTATGGTGGCAGGACATGGGATCCGATGGTCAAGACTGGGTCAAAAGGTACTTGAAAGGACTTACGGGGTTACTCGAAATAGTTCCTCGAGGTGATGTGGTTAGAGCGTTGGTCACGTTTTGGGATTCGGCACACAACGTATTTCATTTCCCAGATTTTGAACTTACCCCAACTTTGGAGGAGATTGCCTTTTACATTGGGAAGACCGAGGTTCCGCTGAAAGGAAAATACCCGGTATCTCCGAGGACGGTGACGGTACATCGCTTCCTCGACTCTTTGAAAATTGCCCGGAATGTTCATAATGAAGATCTGGCCAACGGGTTTTGTTCTTTAAGCTTCATCTACAATAGGTTTGGACACGTTGGGGGTTTCAATGATCCTACCAACAAGCTATGTTGCAAGTCCAACCGGGCAAAATGGGAAGAACACCGGAGGTTCGCATTTTTGGTGGCATTTCTTGGAGTTGTTGTATTCCGAGGAAAGATGGACATATCAATATAAAAGTCGCCGGGTTAGCTTCCACACTGATAGTACAAGAAAACTGTACTCTGGCCCCGATGATTGTTGCGGATATCTATCGTGCTCTGACTGCGTGCAAAGCAGGGGGCTAACTTCTTCGAAGGGTGTAACTTGATCTTGCAAATCTGGCTAATTGAGCATCTATGCCACCATCCTTCGTATTCGAGCTATGGTTCGGCCGATCGGATATGTTTGGAAGAGTTCAATGCGAGGACAAAGGAAGTAAAATTGCTAGAAGGAGTCCAAGGTTGGATTGTGTATCTTCGATCACTAACTGACGGTCAAATTGATTGGACGTATGACTGGTTACCTCTTGACGAGGTGATATACATGCCAACGGAGGGATCGCCGTTTTTGATCATGGGTTTGAAGAGTATACAACCTTATGCACCATACAGAGCCCTGCGACAGTTGGGTCGGTGTCAGATTATTCCAAGAGATGGGGATCTCGGTGTGCAAGCTGTGGAGATTGGTCCAGACGGGCAATTCCCGGAAGCAAAAATCCGGCAAATCTGGAACGAGTGCCAGAATTTGAAGATTGATACTTGTGTGCCGAATAGAGCAAAGGGGGAGATATCACCTGGGTACTCCACATGGTACCGACGAGGGGTTGAACACGAACGTCTTTCAAAGAGACCTCACTTGCAAGACCTGATAGAGCAATCCGAGGAAAATCTGAAATGGGCAGCCAAGGAAAAAGAATATGAGGCCAAAATCAGTCTGTTGGAAGATAAACTGAGAAATCTTCATTTCGAAAGCAGCTTACAAGCAGCATCCGATGAAGTGGAAAAGAAACAGCTGAAGAAAGAAAATGATGTGTTGAAGGCTCAAATAGCTCAAATGAAAATTGCATCCGAGACCCCAGTTCGTTCAGCCAGCGATGAAAAGTTAATTGAGATTCTCCGGCGGAAAGTGAACGATTATAGCTTCGATTTGGACGTAGCTGAAAAAGAGTTAGTCAAGGCTCGGAAGCAAATGGACAAAGACGCCGAGGAAAGAGCCAAGTTGGTCCGGCAGCTACAAGACAAGCATGATGTTGAAATAGCTCAGTTTAGAAAGAAAATGATCTCAGCCACAGTCAAAAGTAACAGGATTATCAAAGATCTTGAAGAAGAAAGAGAGCATTGCTACACGACTATGGCTAGATTAGAATTGAAGCTGCAACAAGTGCAAAAGGACAACCAACATACCTTGGATGCTCGCACTCAGCAAATAAGCCGACTCTTGCAAGAAAAAGGGGTCATCAGAGAAAAGATTGTTCGCATCGCCCAATACATCACCAGGAAAACTCAGCTTTGTGAAGATATGTCTCGGAGGACTTTTGTATCTGCGGTGAAGTTTTTTGTACAACAAGTCATGGCCGACCTGGATAGGCTTCAAAGGGGTTTAGCATATAGGCCCGCGGCAAGGCCGAACGATGCCTCGCGGGCACTAGGCGCATTAATGTACTCTTAGGTCATGCATCATCTTTTATTTTTCTTTTTTCTTAAACATCACTTTGTAATCAAGGTTTTGAATTATCAATGAGAAAACAAAGTGTTGTTACCAATTCTTTTACTTTATGTCATTTCTTTGAATCCGCTAGGCAAATAAATAGGAACGTAATCATGAAAACGAAAATGAAAAAAAAAAAAGAAAAAGCAAGAAAAAGAAAAGAAAAAAAAGAGAGCAAGAAAAGAGGAAAAGCAAAAGAGAAAAGAAAAGAAAAGAAGAAAAGAAAGAAAGAAAACAAAAGAGCGGAAAAAGAAAAAAGATGATTGAAGTGAGCAGTGGCCGGGATGATGCATAACGACTCGAGCAAATGTGTTTATTTTTAAAGGCGTTGCATCTTATTTATGTACTAACAATTAACGGGTGTTGATGTTTGTGAGTCCAGATTTTCTAGGCAACTGGCATTCTGGCTACCCATCCATACAACACCAGATCTAAAAAGATGACAAAGGCCGTGTCCCAGGAGATCGAGGCAACCATTGTAGACCCTGCTCACGAAGAAGAGATCGTGGATGTGGCGGGGATGAAAGAAGAAATGTACAAGTTAAGACAGCAGATGGCTGAAATGTACCAGGCTTGGTCAAGAGGTCAACCACTACCAGCCTACCCTGCTAACCCTGCATATGTCCCTCCAGCTAATCCTAACCCCGAGCCACCAACAATGCACTCATCCTCCACCTACCCCGACTACCCTCAATACTATGCTTCCACATCCCAAATGCCACCACCTCCAACCAAGCAAGCACCACCTCCTATACCACAAGTAGCTCCTGTATACGTGGCACCTCCGCCCGCTGTTATCCACAAATCCTCTAGTGAACCAATGTTTCATATCCAGGATCCTCACTACTACCCTCCGGAGCCTACTTTCAGACAACACGAGTCTCACGCTCCGATGATGGAAGCAAGTGCCGGGCAGGAAGAGATGGCTCGGAAAGTAAAAAGTCTTGAGAATGCTTTCCGCAATATGCAAGGGCTGGGAGGGCAAGTAAGTGTAGCCTACAAAGACCTGTGTTTGTTCCCTGAGGTGCAGCTTCCTGCAGGATTTAAGTTGCCAAAGTTCGACATGTACGATGGACACGGGGATCCGGTAGCTCATCTAAGAGGATACTGTAGCAAGATGAGAGGCGCGGGAGGTAGAGATGAATTGTTGATGGCGTACTTCAGCCAAAGTTTGAGTGGATCAGCTCTGGAATGGTATACCCGACAGGACCATACAAGATGGTTCGTCTGGGATGACTTAGCGCAAGCTTTCGCTAGTCACTTTCAGTACAATTTGGAGATCATACCCGACAGGTTATCCCTTACCAAGCTGGAGAAAAAGCCAGGAGAGAGCTTTAGAGAATACGGTTTTAGATGGAGGGAACAAGCCGCTAGAGTGGATCCACCAATGAAAGAAGGAGAGATGGTGGATTGTTTTCTGCAAGCTTTGGATCCAACATACTACGGCCATCTAGTGTCAGCAATTGGAAAAAGTTTCAACGAAGTTGTGAAAATGGGAAGTTTTGTAGAATAGGGTTTGAAGACAAACAAGATTATGAGTTTTTCGGCTATCAAAGCCACCAATCAAGCTATACAGAGTGGAAGTGGAGGAGTGATGGGAAAGAAGAAGAAAGAAGAAGTAGCAACCATTGAAAGTAGGTCCTGGAGTCGCAACCCACATTATAACCCACCAAGACCTTACCGCCAACACCCACCAAGCCCAGCAACTCCATATAATCCACCACCACCATCTTACCCGCCAAACCCCTACAACACACCCAGCCCATATAACCCACCACCACCACCATACCCACCAACTGTACCACATTACCACCACCCTCAAGCCCAAGCTTACCCACCACCACCTCCCCACGTGTGGAGAGCTCAAGCTCCACACAATGTGTACCACACCCAAAATGCATACCCAACCCCTAAACCTTACCGCAACCAAAATAGACCCAGGCCGGACGCTGATTGGAGAAACAAAGCGAGAAAAACATTCACTCCTCTCGGAGAATCATATACCAGTCTTTTCCACAAGTTGAAAGAATTGGGGATGTTGAGACCAGTTGCACCAAAAGTTCCGAACCCACCCCCGAAAAATCTTGATTCTTCTGTCAGATGTGAATATTGTTCAGGAACGTTGGGCCACGATACCGAGAAGTGTTGGCAATTAAAGAATGCCATTCAAGATCTTATCGATGAGAGGAGAATTGAAGTGCAGGCTCCCGAGGCCCCAAACATTACCCAGAATCCATTGCCGAATCACCACGAAACGAATATGATAGAACTGGTGCAGGGTGATGGCAATCAAAAACCATCTCAGACCGTCATGATGATAAAGTCGAGTGACAAGTTAGAGAAAGAAATTGTGAAAGAGGAAGCAATTATTGAGAAACCAAAGCCAGTAGTGATGGGAGGTTTAAAGGTGGTAGTTCCAGGTGCAAAGACGATCGTGACTGTGAAAGGAGCAAGTGCAGAGCCAGTGATCATAAAACCAGTAGTGCAAATGCCAGTGGTGAATACAAAGACCGTGCCTTGGAACTATAACAAGGTAACAGTAGTTTACAAGGGAAAAGAGATTTCTGGTGAAATTAACGAAACGCATGGACTTACCCGATCCGGAAGGTGTTTTGCTCCAGAGGAACTGAGAAAGATGAAAACGGTAAAAGAAAGCCAACTGAAGAAGCCAGTGTCGGAGGAGGAAGCAGAAGAATTTCTTAAGAAAATGAAGTCACAAGAGTACTCAGTGGTTGAGCAGTTAAGAAAGACCCCGGCCCAAATTTCTTTGCTATCTTTGTTGATACATTCAGAAGAACACCGGAAAGCTCTTATGAAGATTCTAAATGAGGCTCATGTTCCGGAGAAGATTTCAGTGTGTCACTTGGAGAAGATTACCAGCAAAATTTTCGAATCTAACAGGATCACCTTCTCTGATAGGGAGCTGCCGGTGGAGGGAACTGAACACAATAAAGCATTGTACCTTACAGTAAAGAGTGAAGAGTCAGTCGTGACCAGGGTATTGATTGACAATGGATCGAGCGCGAATATTTGTCCGCTATCAACTTTAGGGAAGCTGAACATTAGCCCGGACAGAATCCGGAGAAACAGTATCAATGTGAGAGGGTTCGACGGCGGAGGTAAGAACACGTTAGGAGATATTATTTTGGAAGTGACCATCGGTCCCGTTGATTTTACGATGGAGTTCCAGGTGCTCGACATTGCCGTATCGTATAACTTGCTCTTAGGTCGACCCTGGATTCATGCGGCCAAGGCAGTACCATCTTCTCTGCACCAGATGGTCAAGTTTGAATGGGAACAGCAAGAGATTGTTGTACACGGGGAGGAAAATGCTTGTAATGTGGTAGCACCTTTTGATGGTACTGATGGGGATAGGGGTCCTTGGGTCTACCAAGTGACGGATGCTGTTGAGGTGAATAGAGTTGCTGAAGGAGAAAAGTTACCAACCCCTATGATGGCACCAACTGCTGTGATGGTGGCCAGAGAAATGCTGAAAAACGGATTTGCACCAGGGAGGGGATTAGGTAAAACACTGCAGGGAGTCACTCAACCAGTTCAGCTTCCGGAGAATAAAGGTACATTCGGCTTAGGGTTCAAACCCACCTTTGCCGATATCCAAAGAACCTCTAAAGCCAAGAGAAACTGGACCTTGCCCAAACCCATACCCAAATTATCCGACATCTTTATCAGGCCTGGAACAAAATATCAACCATCTGCTGCAGCAAAGTGCATTGAGACCCAACTTGATAAAGAAATGCTTGGTTTTAAGAAAATGTTCTGGGAGGTGAATACGATTGAAGCAGGGGAAGGCACGAGCAGAATGGACGTGCAATTTGTGGGGCCTAGAGTCACATTGAACAATTGGGAAGCTACTCTTTTCCTTATCCGGAAGGAGTCTTGGTAGTTAGCTCAAAATTTTCATTCGTTGCTTTCCCGAAAGTTGTTATTTTTATAAGTTTTCCCATTCCCCTTCATGAAAAGAAAATCACCATGTATCCCGAACATTGTTCACTCTTTTATTAATGAAATGCAGCCTCCCTTTTTCTTCACTTTTGCCTTATTTTTCTTTATTTTTCCTTTTGTACAGTTTTGCATGTGTTGATTCCAATGCCATGTCATGCGTGAAGGATTCTAGACCCAGTTCCGACAATCACGTTACTATACAGGAAATCGAGGAAGATAGTGAAATAGAATGTGAGGATGAGGAAGCCCTGGAGGAAATAAGTAAGGACATGAAACAATACGAGGAAAAACCCAAGCCGAATCTGAGTGATACAGAATCTGTAAACTTGGGGAGCGAAGATGATGTCCGAGAAACAAAGATTAGTGTACATTTGGAGGCACCCCTCAAGGATGAATTGATAAGGTTGTTACATGAATTTAAGGACATCTTTGCCTGGTCTTATGATGACATGCCCGGGCTCAGTACTGATTTGGTGGTGCACAAGTTGCCTATCTACTCGGAATGTCGGCCAGTAAAACAAAAGTTGAGGAAATTCAAAACGGACATTAGCGTAAAGATAAAGGAAGAGGTGAATAAGCAGTTTGAGGCGAAGGTCATAAGAGTTACCAAATACCCCACCTGGTTGGCAAATGTTGTGCCGGTCCCGAAGAAAGATGGCAAAACCAGAGTGTGTGTAAACTATAGAGACCTCAACAAAGCCAGTCCGAAGGATGACTTCCCATTGCCAAACATTCACATATTGATCGACAATTGCGCCAAGCATGAGATCGGTTCGTTTGTGGACTGTTACGCAGGTTATCACCAGATCCTGATGGACGAAGAAGATGCTGAGAAAACTACCTTCATTACACCTTGGGGAACGTACTGTTACAGAGTAATGCCGTTTGGATTGAAGAATGCCGGGGCAACTTATATGAGGGCAATGACCACAATGTTTCATGATATGATGCATCGAGAAATTGAAGTATATGTGGACGATGTCATCATAAAGTCCAGAAAGCAACCCGATCATATGAAAGATTTGAGGAAGTTCTTCCAAAGACTCCGGAGGTACAATCTAAAGCTCAATCCAGCGAAGTGTGCTTTTGGAGTACCTTCAAGAAAACTACTGGGGTTTATTGTAAGTCGGCGAGGTATTGAACTGGATCCATCGAAGATCAAGGCTATTCAAAGTCTACCTCCGCCGAAGAACAAGAAGGAGGTCATGAGCTTATTAGGAAGGTTGAATTACATTAGTCGGTTCATTGCTCAGTTGACATCAACGTGCGAGCCGATCTTCAAGTTGTTAAAGAAAGATGCAGCAGTGAAATGGACTGACGAATGTCAGGAAGCCTTTGACAAGATCAAGGAATATTTGGCCAATCCTTCGGTGTTAGTTCCTCCAGAACCAGGGCGACCTCTGATTTTGTATGTGACGGTGCTAGATAACTCTTTCGGTTGTGTACCGGGTCAACATGATGAGACAGGCAAGAAAGAACAAGCCATCTACTACCTCAGCAAAAAGTTTACATCCTATGAGGTGAAGTATACCCAACTGGAGAGAACTTGTTGTGCATTGATTTGGGTGGCTCAGAAGCTAAAGCATTATTTGTCAGCATACACCACGTACTTGATATCACGGTTGGATCCTCTCAAGTATATATTTCAGAAGCCTATGCCTACGAGAAGATTGGCCAAATGGCAGATTTTGCTCACAGAATTTGACATTGTCTATGTAACTCGTACGGCAATGAAGGCACAAGCTATTGCGGACCACTTAGCCGAGAATCCGGTGGATGATGAGTATGAGCCATTGAAAACATACTTTCCGGATGAAGAGGCAATGCTTGTCGAGGAGATGGAGAAAGAGGAGAGGCCAGGATGGAAAATGTACTTTGACGGAGCTGTCAACAGCAGGGGCGTTGGTATCGGAGCGGTACTCATTTCAAGTACGGGTCAACACTATCCCGTCACAGCTCAGCTTCGATTTTTCTGTACCAACAATATGGCCGAATACGAGGCGTGCATCTTGGGATTAAGGATGGCAATTGACATGGGTATTCAAGAGATTTTGGTCATGGGTGACTCGGATCTCTTGGTACACCAAATTCAAGGGGAATGGGAGACACGAGATTTGAAATTGATACCATATCGGTATTGTTTGCACGAGTTGTCTCGAAGATTCCAAGCTATAGAGTTCAAGCACATCCCGAGAATGCACAATGAGATTGCAGATGCTTTGGCCACATTGTCCTCTATGTTGCATCATCCGGACAAGACATATATAGATCCACTCCAGATCCAAGTCCGAGATCAGAATGCTTATTGTTTCGCTGTGGAAGAAGAGTCAGATGGAGAGCCGTGGTATCATGATATTAGAGAATATTTGAAAGCCGGCAAATACCCGGAGCAAGCCACTGGAGACCAGAAGAGAGCCATCAGGCGTCTAGCCAATGGATTTTTCTTCAGTGGAGGAGTGGTATACAAAAGAACACCAGATCTGGGTTTATTGAGATGTGTGGATGCACAACAAGCAGATGAAATCATGATTGAAGTACATGCCGGAGTATGCGGACCCCACATGAGCGGATATGTTTTAGCAAAGAAGATCTTGAGAGCTGGGTACTACTGGCTCACGATGGAGCGTGATTGTATCAGGTATGTAAAGAAATGCCATCAATGCCAGGTACATGGGGATCTGATCCACTCCCCGCCTTACGAGTTGCACACAATGTCAGCACCTTGGCCCTTTGTTGCTTGGGGCATGGATGTCATCGGCCCAATAGATCCAGCCGCTTCTAATGGGCACAGATTCATTCTAGTTGCAATTGATTATTTCACCAAGTGGGTTGAAGCTAAGACATTCAAAGCAGTGACGAAGAAAGCGGTGGTGGATTTTGTGCACGAAAATATTATATGCCGATTTGGAATCCCCAAGGTGATTATCACAGACAATGGAGCCAATTTAAACAGCCATCTCATGGCGGAAGTTTGTGAAAGATTTAAGATCACGCACCGCAATTCCACGCCCTACAGGTCAAAGGCGAATGGTGCAGTAGAGGCGGCAAATAAGAACATCAAGAAGATTCTCCGAAAAATGGTGGAGGGATCCAGGCAGTGGCATGAAAAGTTACCCTTTGCTCTCATGGGTTACCGCACGACGGTACGTACTTCTATCGGAACCACACCTTATACCCTGGTGTATGGAACAGAGGCCGTTATACCCGCAGAAATAGAAATACCGTCATTGCGAATTATAGCCGAATCTGAGATAGATGACGATGAATGGGTAAAGGCCCGGTTAGAACAGTTGAATTTGATTGATGAGAAGAGGTTGGCCGCAGTCTGCCATGGGCAGTTGTATCAGCGGAGAATGGCCAGAGCATATAATAAGAAGGTACGACCTCGAAAGTTTGAAGTTGGACAACTGGTATTGAGGCGTATCTTACCACATTGGGCAGAGGCAAAAGGCAAGTTTGCGCCGAATTGGCAGGGACCATTCGTGGTATCACGGGTGTTGTCCAATGGAGCATTATATTTAACAGATGTTGAAGGAAAGTGCGTAGAGACCGCTATCAATTCAGATGCGGTCAAAAGATACTATGTATGATTCCTTTTCAATTGTATGTTTTGTATTTTGTTGTGATTTTGGAATTGAAATGACGAAGGCATTTTATTCTCTATCCAAACACTTTATCCATTGATAACCCCTTTGAGCCTTAATGAATGAATTCTTTCATATCCCTCTCTCGGAATCGCTCTAGTGCAATAAGATCGAAATTGCCAGAATGAAAAATGAAATGATGGAAAAATGAAAAAAAAAAGATAAAAAATGAAAAAAAAAATGAAAAAATGAAAGAATGAAAAAAAAAAAGAGAAAAAGACAAAAAGCGGGAAAAAGTCAAAAAGAAATCCATCTAACTTATAAAGTTGGATGAACTACGTCTGACTTGATCCCGAAAGGGTACGTAGGCAGCCTCTTTGAGGTTCAGTCACAATAAAGAAAAAATCCAAAATTCCCCACATATTGAAACTGGGGCAGAAGTTATGTTTTAATAATTCCGAGAGTTGTAAATATTTTTAACCCTCGTTGAAATTTTGAGCCTTTATATCTTTCTTTCTTAACCCGTCCAAAAGCCACGTTACAGTCCAAAGAAAAGACCTTCTGATCAATTTTGAAATGATAACAAATACAACGAAGAAGGAGCGAAGTATCGGACAATACCCGTGGAACAAAAAACAAAATACAAAAAGGAAAAATGGAAAAAATAAAAAAAAATGAGAGAGTCTCATCAGTGAAAACCTTAGCCGGCGCTGTGAGACGATTGTGAGGTTGAGAGAAATAAAATGAGAGAGTCTCATCAGTGAAAACCTTAATCGGCACTGTGAGATGATTGTGAGGTTGAGAGAATAAATGAGAGAGTCTTATTGGTGAAAACCTTTCGAGGCACTGTAAGGCGATCGTGAGAAAAGAGAAAAGGCAACAAAAAAGAGTATCGGTTTGGGTCAAAGGCAATTCGGAGTCTGAATAACGATTGGAACGAACTGGGTCAGAGTTTAAATACATGGCATGGTCAGCGGAATCAGCCAGCAAATACCCAGATAAGTTCTGTCATCTCTCCAAAATACCCTTACCTTTCTTTCATTTTTCTGCATTTCATTGTTTACCCTTTTGAGAGCTAACTACCAGCTCCTGATAACGGAAGTTAAAATAACACTGGATCCGAAAGGATAGAAGATTGGGGAGGAGAATAAAGAAGCTTGGCAAACATGGCCAAAGAAAAAGAAAAAAACAAAAAAATAGAAAAATGATGAAAATACAAAAAGAGTCTGCAAGGGACAAGAAGTTGAAAGCCATGCAACATGAGAAAGCAAAACAAAGGAAGCAATAAGAAGTGGGGACGACAGATGCCAGTTGCCAGCAGTTTATATCTAATAAATTTTGTTTCATGCAGGAACAAATTGTCACTAATCACTTTAAAGTGAATGTGACCAATGTGGAAAGTTTAAAATACCAAAAAGAGAAAGTCTGCCGAATAAGTGGAGAAATTCACAGGCAAGAGATAAGTTGGTAAAAAGAAAATTTGCATTGCACGTTTAAATTTCTGTTAGGCGCCCACCTTCAAATTCGGGAATATTTTCTGCATCCGCATTGCATGTTTAAATTTCTGTTAGGCGCCCACCTTCAAATACGGGAATATTTTCTGCATTTGCATTGCACGTTTAATTTTCTGTTAGGCGCCCACCTTCAAATACGGGAATATTTTCCGCATTCGCATTGCACGTTTCAATTCTGTTAGGCGCCCACCTTCAAATACGGGAATATTTTCTGCATCGCATTGCACGTTTAAATTTCGTTAGGCGCCCACCTTCTAATACGGGAATATTTTCTCCATCGCATTGCACGTTTAAATTTCGTTAGGCGCCCACCTTCAAATACGGGAATATTTTTCGCATTCGCATTGCACGTTTAAATTCCGTTAGGCGCCCACCTTCAAATACGGGAATATTTTCTGCGCATTCGCATTGCACGTTTCAATTCCGTTAGGCGCCCACCTTCTAA
This sequence comes from Nicotiana noctiflora, assembly GCA_032618575.1. Classification (NCBI taxonomy): domain Eukaryota; kingdom Viridiplantae; phylum Streptophyta; class Magnoliopsida; order Solanales; family Solanaceae; genus Nicotiana; species Nicotiana noctiflora. The sequence goes on along the minus strand of JASVEL010002291.1, from coordinate 212,556 downwards.
TACGGGAATATTTTCTCCATCGCATTGCACGTTTAATTTTCGTTAGGCGCCCACCTTCAAATACGGGAATATTTTCTGCGCATCGCATTGCACGTTTAATTTTCGTTAGGCGCCCACCTTCAAATACGGGAATATTTTCTGCGCATTCGCATTGCACGTTTAAATTCCGTTAGGCGCCCACCTTCTAATACGGGAATATTTTCTGCGCATCGCATTGCACGTTTAAATTCCGTTAGGCGCCCACCTTCAAATACGGGAATATTTTCTGCGCATTCGCATTGCACGTTTAAATTCCGTTAGGCGCCCACCTTCTAATACGGGAATATTTTCTGCGCATCGCATTGCACGTTTAATTTCGTTAGGCGCCCACCTTCAAATACGGGAATACTTTTTGCATTGCATTGCACGTTTAAATTCCGTTAGGCGCCCACCTTCAAATACGGGAATATTTTTCGCACATCATGGTTTATACAGTTAAAAAGCCCACACTGGGGCAGAAAAAGAAAAAAAAAAGAGGTAGTTTGTTGTTTTGTTTTAAGCAGGTTCAGTTCGAGATCAAGAAAAAAGAAGAAAATCAACAAAAAAGAGAGTCAGCATCGAAGAAAATCAACAAAAAAAAGGAGTCAACAAGAAAAGAAAAGTCAACAAAAAAAGGAAGATTCTGCATCACCGGAAAGGGAAGAAGAGCAAAAGCTAGATTAGGAACAATTGTAATTGTAGGATCATAGCTTAGAATAGCTTCTTCATTTTACATTTTCCCCCCCGGTGTAATAAGGAGTAAGTCAGCAGGTCTCAACAGTGTCAATGCAACAGTGAGTCCGGTAGTTTTTAAAACTGCCAGACCTTCCCGAACTACACTGACCTGATTCCTGTTTAGCCCAGGATATGTAGGCAACCTCTAAAGCAGGGTGCGGTCAAAAGGTTTTCAAAAATGCTTTCACGGAATATGCCGATGTGCAAAAATCTCTCATTATTGCTCACTTATCTTTGCACTGAAACTCTTCGTGTTCCCGAGCAAAGAGGGGCAGCTGTGAGCACATGATTTTTGCACTAAGCCTTTAAATTCCAAAATTAAAATAAATGTTTTTGAGTGCAATTACTTGCTTTGTTTGAAATTAATTATATTTTGTGTGTTTGAATAAGTAAAAAATTAGAAAAAATAAAAAAAAATTAGGCTAGTTAATTACTTTGTTTAATTAGTTAGATTTTAAGAAAAATGACAAAAATAGTGTTAAGTAGTAGAAATTAGGAAAAATAGTAGAAAATTGCCAAAAATTACCAATTAATTAGAGTAGGTAGTAAATTAGGATTTATAATTTTTCATAAAAAAGAAAAGAAAAAAAAGTATAAAAGAAAATACATAAAAATCATTAAAACCAGAAAAATACAAAAATATATATAGGTATAATAAAGTGGGCTGATGAAAACCCAATTGAGATGGCCCAGTATTTTGGCCCATAGGAAATCCGGTCCAGGCCACTCAAGAGATGTAATCTCAGCCGTCCATCGGGTTTAATCCAATGGTTGAGATAAATAGCGGAATTGTTGATTTAATTAAAATACAAGATCAAATCCGAGCCGTCCGTTTGGATTAATCCAACGGTTCATTGCTTGGAATCTCATATACAACCAAAACTACGCCGTTTTAGTAACGCTCATCCAGAGTCGTTGATCTCCCTTCAACGAACGGTCGAGATTACCTGGGACGTTTGGCCTATAAAAGGGCCTTGTCTGAACGGCTGTCTCATTTTGCCAAAATCCAAACCCTAAGAGACAGCCGCCTCTCCTCTCCCTTTCATCTCCTTCATCATCTTCGTCCAGTTAACCCTAAATAGCCATGGCGGCCACCACCCTTCACGGTGGTCGCCGGCTTCTCTTACCTTTCCCCTCATCTTCTCTTTCTTCTTCATTCCATAACACACCCAAAAACCCCAGAAAAACACCCCGTTCTTCAAAGTCCCGGTCACCGGAGTTACGCCGGTGACCACCAAAGTATGAAGGTCCGCCTGAAACCAATGCCATTCGAACCCTTTCTCTCTGATCTATCCGACCATACTAGTCACACCCCTCGAATGTCCCTTGAACTTCTCGAATATCCCGAAGAAGGTCGTCGGAACCCTAACTCCGGCGACCCCAAATTCAACCCCCGGTCAAGACCACATCTTTTACACCCCCAAAACACCCCTCTGCAATCAAAACTCAAAAAGGCCTCGTCTTTAGGCCTGAAGAAGAAAAGTCAGAAAAGAAAATCGAAAAAAAGAGATATCTGGAAAAGAATAAAGAAAAAGGAAACAAGAAGAAAAGCTAGGGAATCAGAGAGTGAAAAGAGTGAGGAAAAGAAAAGAATAGGAAGCTCGGGGGACCGGCCCCGCAAGCTAAGTCCCTTCCCTTTGTTTTGTATTTATTTGATTTTTGTGTTTAGCATGTCTTCTTGTCTTTTCTGATAGTTCTGTAGTTCGCATCTCTTTGTTGCTTTACTTTGTTAATTGTTGACTCTGCTATTCTGATTAGTTGTTTCACATGCTAGCCTAAGACTTTTCTGTTTATTTTCTCATGTTAAGCATTTCCTCTCCTTCTGTGTTTTAGTTAATGTCTGTTGCTTGCTTATTATTATGATCATTTCTTCTGTTTTGAAATCCTGTGTTAGTCATATTGTCTTTGTTTCTTTGCTTTCATATGTGTTTCTCTTGTCTTGAATCTCTCAGCATGTTTTCTTTCTATCCTGTAGATTCTTAGTTTGTGCTTCGCATGTTAGATATAAGATTCTTATATAATTATCTCTTCTTTTGTTTCACATCTCTTGCATGTTTCTCTAATGATTAATCATAGGGTTTCTTTGCCTGCTTCTTTTGAGCCTGTTAATAATGGGATTTTATCTGTTGATTGTCCTGTTTTTATGGTTCTCTGCTATAAGTTCAAAAAAATTTCATCTTTCCCCTGTCATTTTAATTGTTGAGTTGTGAGTCACTGATCTATATCTGTTATTTAAAATTAAGTTCAAGTTACTGTGGCCACTCTTGTTGCCTTTGGCTTTAATGATCTATGAAAGAATTAGGCTTCTTTTTCATCTTGTCCATCTTCATAATTGTTTGCTACCAATCATGTTAAGTCATAAGAGTCACTTTGAATTCCCTTTGTTTCCTCATCTTGTAGATATTATAGTCTTTGGATCTGTTTAGTTTTTACAGTCCAACCTTCTCCCATTGTCATGAATGCATAGTTTTGATAGTAGCTTAACTTCATTCTTTTCTCATCATTACATTAAGTTGCTTTTGAAGTATCCTGGTTGATCTTTCTTGTTTCTTTTGTCACTGTTTCTCCATGTTCTTCTTTTCATCATCTTCATTTTATTTGTCATGCATTTGTGCTAGATTTAGGATTCCTCTTCACTGTTTCTTCATGTCTCTTCCCTTCTTTATCTTCATCTTGATCCATCACATATATACATAAGGCTAGGATTAATACTTGAAAAGATATATCAGCTAACATGCCTATGCTATTGTGTGTACTCTGGGCTTAAATGAATTCTGTTTCTTAGAGTTTAACATTCTGAGCATGTTTATGCTTTGAACCTTGGTGATTCTGAGTTGTTCAAACTTTCATGTGACTGGAACTGGTAGTTATTAAGTCTTAATTAGCATGAATTCATACTTTGTTTCATAAAATTAGATAATGTGAATTAATCAACTGAAATTCAACCATATCAATTGCCTTCTCTGAGTTTTGGTTGATTATTACATTTTGTTTGATCTTATGTGTCCTAATATGCAATCCATGTTGAAACCGATTTAGTTTTACTGGTTTTGGTTGAGTGTAAGTGTTTGATTAACACTGTTTGAACCCTAGGTGAATTGGTTATAGCTGTTAGCATTAGGTTCTATGAAAATGGTTAGTTTTTTTAAATAGGTTAGAACTGAAAATGAACAAATAGGTTATAAGTTTAATAATTGGCCTAAGAATGGTCAACCTTGCAAAGGGTTGACCAATTATATAAGCCCTAACACACAGCTCACTGTTAAACAGTGGCTGGTTGTGCAAAATGGCTATGTTTGCAAATGCAGACTGGCCCAGGCTCTATATTGAGCCCTGAACAGCAAATTGGCCAAACCTGTAAAGGTTTTGGGCCCAGCTGTTCAGTATATGGCTTTAATAGCCCAAGCTAAGTCTCAACTTGAGACTGGCTGAATTTTAAATAGGTTTAACATAATAACAAAGCAGGCTATGCCTGCAATTAGCTTTAATTAGGAATAAATTGGTCTTAATTGACTGGAATCAGTTTAAAAGTGGCTAAAATTGAAATAGATCTTAAAAATAAAACTGGCCAGCCCTTAAATACTAATGCTAGGGCTGGCTCTTAGTTAAATAGGTTCAAAACAAGTTGAAATCTGCCCTAGGTAAGCTGGTAAATCAGCAGTGCCCTTAGGGGCACAATTGGGAACTGAATAGGTAAAATAGTAATAGTTTAGAACTTAAAAGGGTAATGGAGACACTTGTGCTCCTGATTTCTGCAATTTTGTAGAGGTTTAGGGGTATAATGGTCTCCTAAAAATGGGAAATCTGTAAAAATCTTTAACTATTAGGGATACATTGGTAAAAGCCCATAAAAGAGAATCTTTAGAACCTTCCAGCACATGCTGGAAGGGTTTTGATAACTGAAAATGGGGACTTAAGTGTAGATTTGATAATTTTAGGAGGGGAGAAGTGGGATAAAATCCCATAACTTTCTCCCCAAGTTTCAGCCTTAGGTTAGCTATAAATACACCTTCAAAAGAGCTGAAAAAGGGGTTCCATTGGAGAATAATCTGAAAACACACCTGGGATTCCATTGGAGAGCAATCTGAGTTAATATTTGGGGTTCAAAAATCTGAGTAATATAGGAAATATATCTGGGTTCCAAGATTAAGCAATCTGAAAATATATAGGCTGTTATAATTAGCAATACAACAGTGGAATTTTCTGGGTTTTTCTATCGGATTTCATTGGGTTATCTACTTGGGTCTTCTCTGTTTGCTGTGGACTTTGTTGTTGCCGTGTTGCTGTGCTTCCTTCTCTTCACTGTTGCATTCACTGCTGTTTCAATCCTTGCTGTGCTTACCTGCTTTACCCCCCTAGACTCATTGGATTTTCTTTGTGATTCAGGTACATGTCTCTTTCAATTGAAGCTGTATTAATGACATTGATGAAATAAAAATGAAGATCCTATGCTGTCATGTAGTTGTATTTTATATTGATTAGTTTTAGTTGTAGATTATTCATTGTAGTCTTTTGTAGTAGCTGAAGAACAAAACCAAACCGAAACAGTGTAATAGTATAATAGTAGTAGTATAGTAGTAGTATAATATAGATAGTTCACCATTTAGTTAATTAGGTAAAAATCCTTAAAATGAGGCTAAGTAACTATCACATAGGTTTATGATGACAGAAGCTCATATAGGAAATCATCAATAACTCTGGCTTCACAAAGAATTTCGTAAACCACTGTCACTTAGTTAATGCCCTAAAAATGGAATAAGAATGTTAAAACGGATAGTGATTCATGAATATCTGAGTTCACAATTTGCCGATGAGCTAAGTTTAAATCATTTATCAATAGTTCAATCTTAACAAGTTCTTGAGCCGTTAGATTAAGAATAATTCAAATTTCTTCAATGATTGTTTAAACTGGTGTTTAGTTCATTTATAAACATAGGCTCAAATCTGATTGAGTTTTCTTTTAAAAGATAGATAATTAGATATTGAAGCAACTGGATTAGGATGAACTGGGAATATAGTATTAAGTATAAGTTGCAATTAAAATTGGTACTGTAATTATACGTTGATCAGTTCAATCATTTTTAGTTTTCTATGTAATCAAATCGCCCTCTTAGATTAATTATTTACCTTAGAAGTTAATGTAATAAGAAAGAACGGTCTGTTAGTTTTTGGTGGTAAACATTTGATTTATAATTGATGTATTGGTTCCTTTACTGAATAAATAAAAATTGCTTTCTGTTTCAAATATTGAGTCTCTGGTCTGTTATTTCAATCTTTTCCATTTGATTTAGGCCCAGTTACGTTATGGGTTTGAACTGTTACATGAAATTAACAAAGCCAGCGAGCAGGATGTTAAAAACAGCCTGGGTTTTGAGTACCTGGGCAGTTCGGATGAATATTTAATTGAAGAGAAGACCAGGCCCAATAATAATAAGAACTCGACGGGCCTGGATTATTATAGTGTTAGTAATACGATTAAGGAAAGAACAAGTGTAGAAAACGTAGTTAAATACAAGTATTAAACCCTTTAATGAAAATTGGGACGAGCCTCGCCCGAATAACATCGGGGCCCCCATTTAGTAATGATATAACACAAATAGACCCGGGAAAGCTAATAGCTAATTCCATAGCTTCTCCCAAAAGATTTAAAAGCCGATAGACGTTACTTTAGGGCACGATTTTAATATACCTTCCTATGAACGAGTGTGCACTTGGTGCGACTCAAATCCAAATCTCGGTAAAGCTGAAATACACCAAAAGTCATAGGCGTACTGGTTGCGGTATGACTCGAGGCGTGTTTTCGCGATACCGCAAATTCCTAAAAAATGATATTTAACGTAAAAGCACATCATGTTGTTAAAACCTATAATTGAGTCAAACAAAAGTCAAGAACGACAGTGGAGCGACCGTGCTAAAACCACGGAATCCGGGAGTGCCTAACACCTTCTCCGGGTTAACAGAGTTCCTTATCCGATTTTCTAGTTTCGCAGACTATATTACAAAGTCATAAATTTCCTCGGTTCGGGATCAAACCGGTGACTTGGGACACCATTGTCATTCCCAAGTGGCGACTCTGATTAATCTCTAATAAAATCCCGAACCGATTGTCCTTAAATTGGAAAAACTCCTTCCCTTACGTTATTTTATCCGTCTTCGGGTAATTGAGCGTCGGGGTATACCCTACAAGTGTATTTATACACTTTACGCATGTTGGGGTAGTAAAAAGGGAGGTGTGACAGTCACCATGCTCAAAACGGTTAGCCACGCACATATTTAGGTCTGAACTCAAGCAATCAATCACACATGCGGTGATACATTTAATATATGCTATCAAATCCTTAACGGATACAACCGATGTGCTATTCCCCGAGCGGTACCCAATACAGACTATTCCTTAAAAGCTAGGAAGTATTGTATACAAAGTAACTTATAGGAAACTATATTTTTCACATCGCACTGTTGCGGCGCGCAACCCGTTCCAATAACATACCCGTGGCGGCGTGCCACCCGATCCAGATACCATACCTGTGGCGGCGTGCCACCCGATCCACGCATAAATCTCGCAAGAGGAAATGCACATCGAGTCAAGTTGGTCATTACAACAAACATATATATAGCCTCAAGCTCGGCCACATGAAACACATCCGACAACGTTCCTCAATACCGGAACAGAATCAATGGTAAATACCTCTACACTGACATCCGCCACAAAGGCCCAACTAACAAAGCAATACCTACCAGTCGTCCGCTGATTTTGGGTGCAACTACCCTGTTGAAGCATACTCTGATGCACTCTGCTACGCAATTTGTGCCATTTCTGACATAGTCCATATCACATTAGTCTAGGCAACCTGACTTATGACAGCCAGTCTGCAATCAAGTCTCATAACACAAATTCATCATATCGAGCTAAGGGGGAGCCACTAGGGCTTCCAACTTCCAATGATCGCTAAACGGTGCCGATACACACGATATACAATCACTGCATAGGCGGATTACGAGAACTTCTAGTCCCCATCACCTATATTCATTGTGCCCGATTCCTTGGATTCATTGTGCCCGATTCCACAGTCCACACTGTACGAATACATAGCACACATCAAGCATCCATTCATACCACGAGAGTCATTCAGAAATTTCCCTATGCCATCATCAACTCTCCATAACACATCTCATATATCATACCACACTAAGATAACATGGAACTTCTATCCCTTTCCTACGCCGCAAACATCGACGCACTTAACTAGTCAAGGACCTTCATGATCCCATATAGAAGAAAAGTCATTACACATTACATGCTTCGCATACCAACATGAATATACTCACTTTCAAACCAAGGTGAACACATCACAAACTTTTTCTCCCAATTCATTGCATAAGTTTAACTGTCAAGACTGAGTCCTTCTACCCACATCGAGCTACGGAACTGCCAGCACTCAAGAGCTTGGTTGCACTATAGCTGCAAGACTCATTACTTCAAACACATACCGGGAGTTAATCATATCCTTATCATACAGTTTCAGTTTATTAACAAGTTGTTCCATTTACCCAATTTCTTTCTGATTCATCTTTAATTTAATATTCTCCTTTACCGAAGGATCACAATATCTCAAACTCATGTTACCACATGAGACTCGTACATAAGACCACACGGTCTAAGCTCACAGGCCGCTGAATACTCTCTCAATGTTTCCTAGAAGTACCACATTCTACAATACTTTATTTTGAAGAACTTCCTGCGATTTTGAATTCGTTATCATTACTCTCCAATACAGATACATAGAATCTCATCATTCACATATCATTACACAAGTCTTGATCCCTTCTAACAAAACCACCGTCTTTAGCCACATACACAATCTTAAGACACCTTACCGTTACAAGCAAAATCTTGAACACCGCAGGACTATTCTCGGGCGTCATTCACCCTCATTCAATTATCATTCAACTGTCTTATTGGACAGAACCACTCGTGGCTTGTTAGAACTTTAACACCAGCAAAACATGATTACATACAGATGCACTTAGCTATCTTTCTTTTTTATACACCGAACATTCTTTACCAACAACAGTTCAAATCATCCTAGGGTTTTTTTTTCACATCTACGAAGCACCATAACCTTTATCAGAATTTTCCCAACATACTTAGAGACAGAACCAACATAGCACACAACAGTGCACTCAGTTAATCAATAACAACCTCCCTAACTTGGCTCGGAGCCATTCATCAAAGCACCTTTAGCCACTTATAGCATTCTTACTCAAATGATGCCACAATGTTATAGTGAGATTAATCTCAAGTCATTTACGAGCCTTGACAGAGACTCGAATCATCAGAGACCTTAACTCTTCTGCAACTCTTGCATTTATACACACGCTACAGTTAAGCCTACTCTCTTTAGGTGACAGAAATCTTTTCTATGTCCTAAAATTTTCCAAAAATTTTGGCAGAGTTTCCTTTGTAAATTGGCCTATCCACCTGCCAGAGAATCACCAAACCATTCTAGCAATAAATCCACAACTCAACAAGACATCACAATGCATTTTAACAACATTAAATCTCAATACTATACGAATCATATTATCACAATTTATGCCTGAACCTGCGCTACACCTGCTTGCATCATAACACATATCAAATACACTTCAATTACACATCAGAATCGACCAACCTATTTTGCCTCAATCTAGTATTTCAGTACAACACCTTCCACCAGGATATACATAGCATAATCACTTTAGTCTTCCTTAGTCTAAACTCGTTTTACTACACGTAAGGCACTTTACCTTCCAACTAAGAGATATGATAAATATTCACTACGCCCATAGCTCGGGGCTACACAACAGATTACAATAAGGATCTAACACCTGAAAGCTCGTACATTATTAAGCTACCATTTCCACAGTTAGGAATAATACCGATCACACGAAATTTCATAATACCAATTTGTAAAATCAGCACTTTGGTGCTCATGTCATAGACAAAGATCTGGCCTCAAGTCCTCCCGACTAGCCCAACATGAACTCGCAGGGATTATATCTCACCCCTCGACCAGGGAATCACAAGCCATCAAGGCAATTATATTACTGAGCGCTCGATGCATACGCAGGTGTGTGGAAGGAATTTCAAAGATTATATCTCAAGCTGAATCAAGTACTCACGATAAGAATTCCAAGAAATGTGAAGTGTTTCTTAAAGGTTTGCAGCCTCCCGAGGATAAGTACAGGCGTCCCCATACCGATCCACAAGACTCTACCGACCGACTCAAGACTCATGAGTCCTAGTAACCTAGGCTCTGATACCAACTTGTCACGACCCCAATCCCGATCGTGATGGGGCCCAACACAACTGCTAGGCAAGCCCGACCATTTACACTCTCATCCCGAGCATGAAGCTCAAATCAATAACCTGAACATTAATATCAACAATAAAGCTAAATTGAATATCCACCCCAAAGATCTAGGGTCACGAGTCCGGAGCCTCTAAACTAGATCGGATAACAATATCTGATCCAAATACTAAAGTCTGAATAATTTATATATAAAGGAAAAATAGAATAAGAAGAGAAGTCAGGTCCTGCGAACGCCAGCAGCTACCTCATCAACTCGGATAAATACAAATAAAAGCTGGAGTGCTCGTCTATCCCTCTAGTGTACCTGAATCTGCACGCAAAGGTGCAGGGAGTAGGGGTGAGTACTAAGTACTCAGTGAGTAATAAATATATAAAAGCAGCTGAAAGCAGGAAATCCACAAAATACCACAATATGAAGCTAAACTATAGTCCGAATCTCCTACGAACTAGCATCAACAGCACAATATAGCTACCAAAGAATAATTCAACAAATAAAGATGCAATGCAATGCACATAACCGCTACGGCGTGTAGCCGATCCATTTAACGTCGACGGTGCTCACTAGGGGTGTGTACAGACTCCGGAGGGGCTCCTACAGCCCAAGCGCAAATACCGCTGCGGCGTGCAGCCCGATCCTCCTATCATAATAACCGCTGCGGCGTGCAGCCTGATCCATCCTCAGTCCACAATAATCAGATAAGTCACAAACAGTTCATTTTTCTTAATTCCAGATTTCAATTCATAATTTATGAAAAATATTTTAACTTTTATTTAATTTGAAAAAGCCGGTGACTTAGCATTTCAATACTGTGATTTCAATTTCCAGGACTGAGATCAGTGATTAAGAAAATATAGCTATCACATAAATACTATCCCTTAGGGATACTACAGGTCGGCACAAGGCCCCAAACAAGGCTTACAGCCCACAAATATCTCAAACACAGTGTATTTCTATCACTAATAGCATTTTTATCCATATTCGGGATGGACAAGGTCTCAATCCCCAGTCACAATCAATTCCGCACCTGCCACGGTGTACGATCCACGCCCTACAAGCGTCACAATGTGCTAAGTCGGGGTTTCGAACCCTCAGGCTACCATATACACAAACTACTCACCTCTAGCCGGTTGTAGATACGTGCGCGATGCCTTTTCCTTTGAAATTCGCTCCCTCGTGCGTAGAATCTAGTCAAACCACAATAATTATATCAAATACGGGTCAAAGAATCATAACCCATTTCAATTTACATGAAATTCGCATAAATACACTAAGTTGGTAAAACCCGACCCCGGGCCCACTACTCGAAAAATTCCGAAATTAGTACCAACGCGATCCTCGTCTCGCCACGAGTCCGTGCATATAAAATTTATCGAAATCGGAGTTCGATTGGCCTTTCAAAACCCAAATTTTCGTTTTCAATTTCTAGGCCACAATCCTTCACAATTTCTACCCAAATTCATGAAGATTGATGTTAATTCTACCATAAAATTATGTTTTTGAGTCAAGAATCTTACCTCCTATGTTTACCCGGTGAAATCCCCTCTTTAAGCTCTCCAAAATCATCCAAACTAAATGAAATCCATGAAAGAAATAACCCAATTTCGTGTAATAAAGAATCTGTCTGTGCTTCGTCGGGTTGCACCATGTACCTGCGTTGTACAAGTTGTACATCCTATTGCTCCAGCAGTCATTTTCCGTCGATCATAACTTCTAGTACAGATGTCCAAATTACGCGTTCTTTAGCTTTCTAGAAACTAGAGACGATGTTCTACAACTTTCATGTTTTGCACTGTTTGGGATTCCCTATATATTACAAGATATCAGCTCTCAAAGTAGCCAAAAATTGCTGAAAATCTGCAGCAATTAGTGCAGCAATCAGCTGCTCACTTTGGCTCTAAATGGTCCGTTTGGACCCCCGAATTCATCCCGAGGCCCCCGGGCCCCCAACGAAAACCACCAACATACTCCATAACACGATGCAAACTTGTTGCAATCATAAAAACACTCCCTTAAACATGGAAAACATCGAATCCAAGCAAATTCAAGCCTAAGTTTTCATTTAAACTTCCGCAACCAACATTCGATCAAAAACCCAACCAAACGACCTCCGAATGACCTGAAATTTTGCAGGCACATCCAAAATAACCTAATGGAACTACTGTATTTGTCGGAATTCCATTACGACTCCCGGATCAAAATCTCACCTATCGATCGGATTCCGCCAAAATTCCAACTTCGCCAAAATAGGCTAACTTCATCACCGGACTTCCAAAATTACTTCCGATTGCGCTCCTAAGTCTTAAATCATCCCCCGAAACTAACCGAATCATCGAAATTCAGCTCCGAGCCCTCTAACTCATAAGTCAATATTAGGTTGACTTTTCCAACTTAAGCTTTCCTTAAAGAGATTAATTGTCTCATTTCCTACCAAAATCGATCCGAATTGACTCAAAGTTTGCACACAAGTCACATTCGACATTACGGACTTGATCCAACTTTCGAAATCGCATTCCGACCCCGATATCAAAATTTTCACTTCCGGTCGAATTTTCTCATAAACCTTCAAATTCCTATATTTAGCCAAATGTCTAGAAAATGACCTCCGGACATCCGAATTCACTTCCGATCGCGTTCCCAACTCCAAAATTATCATACGGATCTATTCCCATACTCAGAATCCCAAATGGACATCTATAACTCTAAAATGCCTTCCAACCCAAATTTATGAAATCCTTCTAAAATACTAACTTCCACCATATACGCTGAAATGCTCACAAGTTATCAAAAACCAAATCCGGACATACGTCCAAGTTTAAAATCATCATACGAGCATGTTGGAACTTTTAGATCCCAATTCCGAGGTCATTTACTCAAAATTCCAATCGTAGTTCATTTCTTCAACTTTAAGCTTTCAAAATGAGAATTTCCATTTAGATTTGACTCCAAACTTCCCGAATTTTAATTCTGACCATACACACAAGTCAATATACCTGAGATGAAGCTGTTCATGGCCTCAATTTGCTGAATGACGCGTCGGAGCTCAAAACGACCGATCGGGTCGTTACAACTTGCTTCTAAGCCAATAAAGCCTTCAAAGTTTTGTTTTTGTGAGTAACCAGGGACAATTGTTCTGCAACAAGCTCCTTAGTTCTTGTAGATTGGTCTGCACCAGCCTTGACCATCGTTAACTCAGGGGTAAGGATCTGAACTTGTTCCTCTAAAGAACTATTTCTTTTTACCAAGATGTCCATGTCAATCTGTGTACTTTCGGACTAACCTTTCCAATTGTTGGCCTCCAATTGGGATTCACGAGCAACTTCTGAACCGCCTTTTGAATTTCCTAATTATTGAAGGCTCCTTGTTTTCGCTTCTTTTGCTTGATGGGGGGATATGTTGGGTCTTCATTTAATTTATGAGTCATAACCTCCGGTAGTATCCTTGTCATACCAGAATGGGACCAAGCAAAACAATCTAAGATAGCTTTTAAAAATTCAATTAACTCTTGTTTTACCTCTGCTTTGAGATTGACCCCTATATACACCTTCCTTTCAGGTTGGTATGCAAATAATACCACTGCTTCGAGTTCCTTTATTGTGGTTTTGATGTTTTTGTTTTCCTCCGGTTCTTGAATAGTATCCGGTCTTGAATCCACATCTATTTTACCTCTTTCAGTTAAGGTTGAAGCTCCCTCTTTAACTTAATCCTGCAATTGCTATTTGGTTTTATCTTTAACATTTGAATCTGTAATGGAGTTTATACTTCTAGAAGTTTTCTAATCGCCCTTAATTTGGCAAATTCCCCATGGTGAGGGAAATTTGATTACTTGATGCAACATAGACGGAACATCATCCATATCATGGATCCATGGCCTCCCAAGGATTATGTTATAAGCCATCTCCATATCTACCACTTAAAACTTAGTATCTTTGACAATGCCTTCTGCAAAGGTGGTGAGGATTGCTTCACCCTTTGGTTAAAACATTAGAGTTATCGAACCCCGATAAATATGTGCCTTTGGGACCATCTTGCCCTCAGCTTGCATCTCACGTAACACTCGTACCAAAATAATATTTACCGAACATCTTGGATCAATCAGAACATGTTTAATGTTAGTATCATGTACGAGTAATGATATTACCAGTGTGTCATTATGTGGGGTTATAAGTCCTTCCGCATCTGTGTTGTTGAATGTGATATTCTCCTCCTCCAGTATGTGTCGTAGCCGCTTTCCATGTGTGATCATCATTTTGGATATTTTATTGGTTGCAGTATACGAGACACTATTGATATCTTCTCCCCACTTATAACGTTGACCGTACGTGTAGTAGAGGGCGGCTTCGGGGGCTCCTGTCTATTTTTCATATACGTTTGTTTGCCTTTCTCACTGAATAACTCAGTGAGGTATACTTGCTTTAACAAATGATCCACCTCACTTTGTAAAAATCTACAATCTGAGGTTTTGTGTCCGTGATCATTATGAAATTCACATCAGTGATCAGGTTACTCGGGTTAGATCTCATCTCCTTGGGCCACTGTACCTTGTCTCCCATGCCTCTTAAAACAGCTACGAGCTCGGGAGTAGTTACGTTAAAATTGTAGCCACCAAACCTTGCCTTCAAAACCCCATCATCATCTCGATGTCCGCGTGTTCCTCATTCATTATTAAATCTTGATGAAGAGCCTGATTCCCTGTGTCGGGGTTTATGATCGTACCTCTCTTGTTTTGACCTCGAGTCTTTTCCCGCAGGTCCCATATAAGGATCGTACCTATTTTTACCAGACCTTCTTTCATTATCTAAACGTCTTGAACTTGTTTTCTCATCTATTTTTGGCCGCATGATTATATCTTCCTCAATCCTCATCTTCGTGTTGTACCTATAGTAGACATCATTCCACGTTGTTGCTGAAAATTCGTGAAGGCTTTCTTTGAACCTCCTCGTAGCCTTTGAACTTTTCTCATTCAAATTACTAGCAAAGGCTATGGCTGCCCAGTTGTTAGGTACTCGTGGCAGCAACATTCTTTCCCGTTGAAATCTATCTACAAATTCTCTTAATAACTCAGAATTTCCTTGCTTAATTTTGAAGATGTCCTCCATCATTTTCTCAACGTTTTGAGCTCCCGGGTGTGCTTTAATAAACAAATCTACAAGCTCAGCAAAAGAATAAGAGAAGTACGATCATAAACCCCGACACAGGGAATCTGGCTCTTTATCAAGATTTAACAATGAAGGACGAACACGCAGACAACAAGATGATGATGGGGGTTTGAAGGTAAGGTTTGGTGGTTATAATTTTAACATAACTACTTCCAAGCTCATATCTGTTTTAAGAGGCATGTGAGACAAGGTACGGTGGCCCAAGAAGATGAGATCGAACCCGAGTAGAAGAAACCTTGATCAATTGTGTGAATTTCATAATGATCACGGACACAAAACCTCAAATTGCAGATTTTTACAAAGTGAGGTGGATCATTTGTTAAAGCAAGGATACCTCACTGAGTTATTCAGTGAGAAAGGAAAACAAGCGTATATGAAAAATAGACAGGAGACCCCGAAGCCGCCCTCTCCTAAATGTACGGTCAATGTTATAAGTGGGGGAGAAGATATCAATGGTGTCTCGTATACTACAACCAATAAAATATCCAAAATGACGATCACACATGGAAAGTGGCTATGACACGTGCTGGAGGAGGAGAATATCACATTCAACGACACATATGCGGAAGGCCTCATGACCCCACATAATGACGCACTGGTAATATCATTACTCGTACATGATACTAACGTTAAACGTGTTCTGAATGATCCAAGAAGTTCGGCAAATATTATTTTGGTACGAGTGTTACGTGAGATGCAAGCTGACGAAGAGATTGATAAGGATATAACACACCGTATTGAAGCAGGTTGGATGAAGTAGAGGCTCGTTGACGATGTCTTATGTGATAAGAATGTTCCACTAAACTTAAAGGTAAGTTATAAAAAACAATAGTTATACCAACTATGTTTTATGGCGCAGAGTGTCGGCCGATCAAGAATAAAAGTATCCCAAATAAGGATGTTGAGATAGATGTGCGGGGCATACTGGTGTAGATAAGATTAAGAATGAAGTTATTCGGGATAAGGTGGGAGTTACCTCTATGGAGGATAAGATGTGGGAGGCGATGCTGAGATGGGTATAAGAGGGATAAAGATAGGCCTAAGAAATCCTGAGGAGAGGTGATTAGGCGAGGCATGATATAGTAGGAGCTCACTGAGGACATGACATTCGATATGAGGGTGTGGATGTCGAGGATTAGGGTAGTAAGTTAGTAGGTAGGAGAGTGTTTCCATTTGTCTTCCTCTATTCGGTAGCATTAATGCTAGTTTCATATCTTTGATATCTTTATACTCTTATATTGCTATTATTACCTACCATTTCGTTTCTACTTTATTTCGATTTTCTTTTATCACGTTCTTGTTACTACTTGTTGCAATTAATTCTTTTCATCTTTTTTTTAGTCGAGGGTCTATAGGAAACAGTCTCTCAGCCCTTCCAGGGTAAGGGTAAGGCTGCGTACATCTTATCCTCCCCAGGCCCTACTTTGAGAATTCACTGGGCATGTTATTTTTGTTGTTGTATATGTAACATTAACAACAACAACAACAACAGACCCTGTAGTTTCCTACAAGTGCGGTCTGTATACGTAATATCAAAAGGGGAAAAAATTGATAATTTTTGCCTCCAACAACCAAAAAAATATTAAGCATTTAATTCTGTTATAGGTATATAATAACCATTCACTACAAAAATTAAATTTATACATATTGTTATATAGAGGTCTGATGTCGGTTAAATAAAGCAAAATCCATATAACTGGTTCGGAATTGCTATTGTTGTTACTAAATTCTCATTCCATTGCACAAAAGTGTGCAATAATATACTCATCTAACCAAATATTATTTAAGACCTCTTACAATTTGGATTGAAAAATAATTTTAAAAAAATAATTTAATATTTTATTTATAGATCTCTTATAAATATGCATGTATAACTTTTAAAAAAAATACTCTATGTAAGTTGGGGAATTAAATTTTAAGACGCTTGAAAACTTATATCATTTTTTAAGAAAAAAATATTATGAATGGGGTAGAAGGAACCCTTGTTAATGACATAATTTCTAAAAATTCCAAAGTTCTCTTATTTATAAAAAAGTCCCCCATGTTCCTCCTCCTCCTGCCACTATTTTTCCTCCCCTTGTTCCTCCATCTCGCAATGCTCCTCTCTATCCTCCCTTGTTCCTCCATCTCGCAATGCCCCTCTCTATCCTCTGCCACTCCTAGTCCTCAAACATTTAGAAAGATATTTCAAACATTTTAGAGAAAAGTTTCAAACATCGAGGGAGATGTTTCAAACATATGTGGAAAAAAGAACAATGTGAACAACATTAGAAAAAAAAAAAGAAGCAACATAATACTTATTTTCGGGGATGCCTCAAAATATCTTGAGGGTATTTTGCAAAATGCTACTTTATAAAATTTTATATTTTTTTCTTGTATATTTTTAATCACTAGAAGAAAAGAAAAAAGAAAAAAGAAGAAGATGATGAAAATGACTTGAAGTGGGAAAGAAGAAAAAGATAAGGAATAAAATGAAGAAGAAGAAGATGACATAGGCGAAGCAGCATCGACAATTTGAAGAGAAAGAAGAAAGTAAGGAGGAAGAGTGAGAGAACATGAAAGAGAAAAAAGAAGAAGAATGAAGGAGAAAAGAAGTAGAAAGAAGAAAAAAAAGGGAAACAAAAATTTAAAATAATTTAAATAGGTATGATTTTAGTTTTTTAAATTTTTGAAAATTTTAATATTTACCTACAACTTTTTCTATTTTAATCCAACCACAAACCGTTTTTGGCCTAATTTGTTTGCACTTAATTGAGGTTTGAATCTTAATTATTCAGATCTCAAATATTAAGTGCATTTGTTTCTAAAGCCTGAATTTTAATTATTCAGATCTTAATCATTAAGTGTGTTTGTTTTTACTTCATAACCACTTTAATGAGTCTGAATAAGTCTATATGATTAAGATCTATAATAGAGACTTAATTTCATGAAGATGCTATCACATATTCATTATTAACTGATGTCACCGCTTACCATTATCAACTACCACTATGTCACCGCCATCCTACTCAACCACTACCACTACCACCACCATACTCAACCACTACCACTACCACCACGCCACTATCATCCTAAATCATAGCCGCCACCATTATCGACCATCACCACCCACTATCCTCACAACTCCGACCATCATATATCATTCTCACCCACAATCAACACTCATCCACCTTAACTACCACAACTGACTGCCTCATCACCATCAACAAACACAGTCGGCACTGTCCATCATTATAACCTATCACCACCCACCAACCACCTTCCTCAGTCACAACTATTACCACCACCGGCTATTATTAACTATCATCATCCACCACCACCATTCTCAATCATTATCGCCGCCACTACCCATTACTACTAACTACTAGCATGAACCACCATCATCGACCAGAACAACCACCAACCACTGCCCCTAGTCGTCATTCACTCATTAGCCATCACCACCACCAACTATCATATTTTAAAAAGCTATATATTTTATTGATAGAGTATTAGATTAGTTAGTATTTTATTTAAATTTTATGTTTATTAATTTTCAAATAAAAATAATTTTTATATATTCAAATATTAAAAATCAAATAATCATAATTATTTTTAATTAGATCTTAATACATATCTTAAAAATAAAATAAAAAATGAGGCCTTAATTACTCTTTTCCTGTTAACCAGAAAAGGTGACCTAACTTGTAAGTTGTCTAAAGTTAAAACCCTTCTAGGGGTTTGTATGTGACCAGCAAGCGGCCGCTGAACTTCCAAAAAACATTCAGCTCGTTACCTCTCTACCTCAGCAGATTCAAAGATAGAAAGAAGAAGAAAAGATGAGCAGATCGGGTCAGCCTCCGGATCTCAAAAAGTAATGTCTACAATCTTTACATCTTCTTATGAACTTCCTTATAATTTTGCTCTGTAATATATTTATTTTTCCTCTTTTTAGATGTTAATTTTCATTCTGTAACTTAATTTCTTACTTCTTTAGAACCTGACTTTTGTGTGTTCTTATTTTCTTTTGTTAGGTATATGGACAAGCAGCTCCAAAGTAAGTCAAAACCCTTTTTGCTTTTACCTCTGAAATTTAACCCCTTTTATTTATTTATTTATTTATCCTTATTATGAGTCCTGATTTGGATTTTATTTCTGTTATATTTAGTGGGTATTTCTTGTTCAACTTTGTGTGATTATTTGCTTATTCATTTTCTGCAACTTGCTTAGAGTTGAAGAGAACCTATCCACAAAAAGAGAAATTTTTGTTAGGTTTTGAGTAATATTGTTTAGGGTTTAAAGTTTTGGGCATAGAGGACCAAATTTATGGCTTATTGTACTCTAGCTATTCTTTTTCTTTTATGTTTTTACTTTTTTAAGTTTTTGTTTATAATAACTTTTGAACCACCTCTGAATTTGGATTTAATTTATCCTACTATACTTGGTGTTGCTTCAAAATACCATTTTGCTGGATTTGCTGGATTTGGTTAAGTTGTTAAACTTTGTATGACTGTTCATTTTATCGTGCAGTTATATAGGTTTCTGAAGGATATTGTTTTAAGTCGTACAGTAGTTAAGGTTCTCAAGGCTTTCTTCTAGTGTTAAGAGCGCAGCTTGTGACGTGTGGGTTAGGCACACGTTACGGGCCTTGCATCTCAAAAGCGTGGTATTTAAGTGGGAGAATGATAGATGAGCGGGTCTATTATCAACTGTTTTTCAAACTGTATGCCACTGGCTCTTAGAGGTTTCTTGATTGTAAGAAAAAAGTAGCTAATGTGCACCTAATATAGTGTTTAAGGGATAGTGTTTAGTATTTAAGGTTCATTGCACTTAAGGCCGCTTATCGTTTATGTATTCTTTCACTCTTAGTTTTTAAAATTTAAGTTCTTAGGATTATGGTGTAAGTAGGTTAATTTATTTCTAAGGGCACGTGTTTGAGTTCAGTCCCTAGCACTTCATCACCCTGGTCCGTTTGTCTTAAAAGATAAGTTGTTGAGTATTAGAATGAAACATGTTCAAATATTGAGGATTCATATGGGCAACTCCAACTAAATTGGGTTTAAGGCATAGTTGTTATTTGTTTTGGTTTTCATAATTATTGAGACTGTAAAACATTTCTCCTCCCTTGTAACATGGTGCTTCTTGGGTTCTACGGCAAGTGCTGATTCTGCATTTCAAAACATTGCAAATATTTCATCTATGCTTGAAGTGAGGAAAATACTAAGAACTGAAATGCAGTGGTGTATCAACTACATCTAACATGTGAAGAAAAGTGACTTTTATTTAGAAGGACATGTTAAAAAGTAAGGCGAAGTGAAACACAAGATATACTCTTTGCATCTTGAATAAACTTTGCATTTTCAATGCAGTTTACTACCCACCATTATTTTAGTTCCTCATGTGTGAGCTTTGCAGGGTTTGTCATGTAACATTTGTTGAAACTAACAGATAAAGAGATTCATTATCTTAACCGAAGGGAATTTCATTTAATTGGTGTAAGTTGCAGCACGTGTACAGTTTAAGGATCAATGTTCATTGTCTGAGTCGCATAACCTGTTTTATTAGCCATTTTCCTTCATGAGGTTGCTGTGCTGAATGAAGTAACATTGTACACATTTTGCAGTCAAGTTGAATGCCAACCGCCTAGTTGTGGGGACTCTTCGTGGGTTTGATCAGTTCATGAATTTGGTTATTGACAATACCGTTGAGGTTAATGGCAATGATAAGAATGAGATCGGCATGGTGGTGAGTCCCTGCTGCTGTCTATGTTCCCTTTCTCTCCCCTGTTCATATATTTGGCTTCTTTTTTTCATCTGGTCCAAGGTTTTTGATGCGTTGATGAAATTGTGATACACAATCAAATATATTTCATTCTAGTCTATTTCAAAATTTTGTTTTTTCATTTTCTTAAGCATAGTTATCTCTAAAGCTCGTTTGTTCTGGAAATCCCTCAACCATTGTGGTAATTGTTTTTCACCTTGGTGCATGATTGATCTTGCAGGTAATTCGGGGTAATAGCGTGGTGACAATTGAAGCACTGGAGCCTGTTGCCAGAGCACAATAATATGAATGACGCGATCAGTAGAGGTTTTTTATCTATAGTCAAGATGTTACTGCTCTTTTGGAACCTAAACTACTTATGTATTATATTGGCATTAACTAGTTTTTACTAGATAAAAGCTGACTGTCAATTTCTCTTCCAACCTTTCTTTTTGGTAATTCTAATATTATTTTAGTCACCAGTAGAAATATTACAACACAAGCACACCTCTGCTCAACAAGGTACTCTTGAGTAAACAAAAACAATCGTACCTCCTTTTGTGTTCTACTATCCATCAGTCTAAGCCTGTACATGTAAAGCTGGTCTATGGATTGCAGTTTAGATGATCAACTTATGTAGCTGGGTCCTCATGTCGCTCGTACCTCTAATGTTACATACACATGCTATCTCCCTGGCTATACTTTCTTGATCTCTAGCTTCTCCTTTGAAAATTCTTTTGTTTCTTTCTTGCCATATTGCATGTATGAATTCTGCATATGTTATTTTAATGATCTTTGCTGCAGTTGTTAGAGTCCATCTCTGTCCTTTTTGAGTTTGCACTTGCAGCCACTAACAATTTGCTCCACAACCCCCTTGAAAAACTACATTCACCAAGGAGCCCCTGCTGTCATCTGATACCTGGTACAGTGCACACTGGTATTTTGTTACTAATTGAGTTGTCTACTCGCCTCCTCTTCTTTCAGCTATTTTCGTCCTCTGAATCTTTCATCATCATCCTTGCTAGTGCAGCATTTACGATGAAACATGTCTTCTCCACGGGCTCATTATTCAGATTAGATGGCAAACTGGAAGTTAGAAAAAAAAAATAGAAAATGCTAAAGGGTATATCTTTATCATTTTTAATATCTTCGAGACAAATATATTCCTATGGTGTACAAAAAAAATTAAATGCGTGAATTTATCTTTTAAAAATTGCAGAATTAGTAAATAAATTACGTAAAGAGTTAGATGATATGATGGTGCTATTTTGCTAATAATATTTGTTTATACGAGTTAAACAGCTTCTAGCTAGTTACATTTATTTACCGATCAATTATCCTTTCAAACATATTTGTAATTGTTATTTCATTTTGCACTAACACACAGAGTCAATGAAGCTATTAGTAGAGATTCTAATATACAGTACAATAATAAAACTAGCATAAGTAATGGCATTTCCACCAGGAAAACTATCGGAAAGCAAAATTTAACGGGCCAAATTCAGAGGCCGAAAGGGTGAGGCTGATTAGACCCAATGGAATTAACGAAATTTATCAAAATAATATCCAAAAGGTATAACGTTTTATGCCTTTCAGCGTATATACAATACCCTATGGCATGTTTGGCCAAGCTTCCTTAAAGCTAAAGCACTTTTTATTTTATTTGTTAAAAAGTACTTTATCACAAAGTTAAAGTGTATGGCCAAGCTCTTAGAAGAAAAAAAAAAAGTGATTTTAAGTAAAAGTAGAAAAAGTCTTGGAGAATCAGAAAAAAGTAATTTATCTCAAAAAGCAAACATTAATTGCTGCTCAAAAGTATTTTTCAAATTAATAGTCTAACACAAAAACTATTTCATTGGAAGAAATTAATATATAGCCAGATTTACAAGTGGTCATTCAAAAATAGCCACAATTTCAAAAATAATCGAATTTTAGCCACTTTTCATGTAAAGATAAATCTGAACGAATATACTGTTCCATATCCGGAAAAATACTCCAGTATAATATACTACAATTCCATTATATTACTAGAACTGCAGTATATTATGCTGAAACTTTCCGCGTGTTGAAGTTCCAGCATAATATGCTAGAAGTTCATACACTGGTGCACCGATCTCCAGTATATTATGCCGAAACTTTCCGTGTTGGAGCAAAATAAGTGGCTAGTTTTCAATAACTTTGCTAACGCTAGCTATTTTTGAATGACCAATCTGAAAGTTGGCTAGCCCGTGCCTTTTTTACACTATTCATATTATTGTATACCTTAGAGGTAAAAAATTATGCAACGTTCAAAACTATGTTGTGCCATTTTTAAGGGGAGAATTTGGTAAATGGATACATGTGTATAATTTTCTTCCTCCACCGCGCTAATCATGTAAAGTCCCATATCATAATAATCGGGGTATTTGCATTTATACTCATTTTTTAGGTCATGTTTTAACTTGTGCCGGTTTTCAAAAAAATTGCAAGCGTTCCCGATTTTTTACGTAACTTCAGCATACGAGGCTGAAGTAGCAAAGCCAATCACGCAAAACTTCAGCATTCTAGTAGACGGGCCTGAAGTAGCAAGAGTGCTGATCAAATGTGTTGAAGTTTTTGTTTGTAATTGCTGAACTAAATTATAGTAGCTGAAGTTTTGTTCTCTATTTGCTGAAGTTTTTGTTTGTAATTGCTGAACTTAAGCATAAAGTTGAAGTTTTGTTCTGTATGTACTAAGGTTTTTGTTTGTAATTGCACTAAATAAGCTGAAGCTTTTTTGTCCCGGATTCATTGATTTTGTCATAAAGTTTTTTCAAAAACTTCAGCAGAAGATGCTAAAGTTATTTAGTTCATTTATAAAAAATTTAGCACTAAATAAAGCTGAAGTTTTTTTTTGTCCGGGATAAGCTTTTTCAAAAATTTTAGTAGAAGATTCTGAAGTTATTTAGTTCATTTGTAAAAACTTCAGCACTAAAAGCTGAAGTTTTTTTTGTCCTGGATTCATTAGTTTTGTCATAAAGCTTTTTCAAAAACTTCAGCATAAGATGCTGAAGTTATTTAGTTCATTTGTAAAAAGTTCAGCACTATATAAGCTAAAAATTTTAAAAAAGCTTTCTAATATACTAGATAAATAATTAGATTACCAACAATATCTAAATCACAAATTTTGGAAACAATAAACGTAAAAAGAACATAATTATCATTGTCTACCAACTTACGTACGTGAAAATATTCACAAATTAATATCTACTAACTTACATAACTATTTATAATTTGTTTTTAAATAATTTGATAAACATATTTATGTCAATCATCCCGTGAACCGAAGTTTCATAGCAGCACCAACAGCAACAGAAGAAGAAGAAACGAATGAGGAGAAGGGAAGTAGAAAGGGAGTTGAACTTTTTTTAAAAGTGAGCACAAATTAAATTTTTTTAGAAAAATTGGTATTGGTTAAATAGAGGCGACCAAATAAGGTGCCCCGTGCAATTGAGAGAGCAAAACTTTGATGGGCCAAATTTAGAGGCCCAAAACCAACAATAAATCCATCTTATCCATAACCCGAAAACCCGGTCAAAAAACTGGACCAACTTCTTTGTCCTCTATAAGAGCGTGCCAAAGGCATGTGACCCTTAGGGTTGGTTCAATAGACTTTTTCTACAAACTACAAGTGATCTACGAGGAAAAAAGATGGCAATGAAATCTGTCGTTTCACGCACTGGACTCCGTCGTTTAATGGAAAGCAGTAGCGCAGCTCAGCGATCATCCATTTCAGGCCTTCGCTACTTCAGTGACAGCAAAGGTCGTGTCCTCGGCGAAGAAGAACGTGCTCAAGAGACCATTTACATTCAGGTCCGCATGTTTTCCTTTTTTTCTTTTTCATTTTTCGTAATATATGTGTTTTTTTATTGTCATTTACTATTTGATGGATTGTGCTCGAAAAATAGAGTGAAATGGATATAGATGATTTATATAGTTGACCTGAAAATAGGCGGATCTAATAATTCATAGACAGAATTCACTACTTTCAGCTCGGACCTGATATGCGCACGCGCATATGTATGTGTATGTTTATGAGAGTATAAATAATTTACTATAAAATTATAGGCATGCATACATACATATATGTATATTATTGTCACACCTCCTTTTGGCGCGCCCCCTACCCCGAAGGATAAACGTACAAGGGAGTTTTTCCAATTTAAGTGACAATGTTCGAAACGGGATTATTCTATTTATTTCAGAGTCGCCACTTGGAATAAATTAAGGTGTCCCAAGTCACCGATTTATTTAAATCCCGAATCGAGGAAAATTACGACTTTTCAAATGAAGTCTGCGAACCAGAAATTCTAAGTAAGGAATTCTGTTGACCCGAGGGAAGGTGTTAGGCACCCCCGGATCCCGTGGTTCTAGCACGGTCGCTTCAATTATTATAAATGGCTAAAAATATCTGATTTTTATATATGTTATCCTATATGCTTTTAATAGACTAAAACAACTTTTGTTAAAATAGAACTGTACACTTCAAACCTTTAAACGAGAGTCTAATTCTAAGTAAAACGAAAAATATTAATTTTGATGATACTTTGGTTGGTATACATGTTTATTGAAGTTATTTCTTGATTAAATCAAAAAGGCATCGATGCATGAAACGATTCCATTTTTTAGCTAAGATTTGCTACTAAATAGTCGGAAATGTTTCTAATGTGAATAAGACTTTTAACAAAAGATATGAGCATATATTTTTTAATTTTAATATTTCGCTTATCAATTAGATCGAAAATGTCTGTTCTCCCGTGACTGGCTAAAAATAGAATAATTGAAAGTTACAAACTAAATAAAAGCAAACTGACTATTGAATTTCAAAGCTACTTCTAATGACTTGTTGCTAACATATATACTTGAAACTCAACTTATTTTTATCTAAACCATATTCATTGCTGATTTGAACAAGATTCGAACTTTATACTAATTTCAACAAAAGAGTCATATATTAACGAGAGATGTTGAATTAATCTAAAACAAACCGTGACTTAAACATAAAATAATTCAATTATATAAATATACTCTTATACTAACAAATATGTATAGAAAACTTCATCTAATTCTCGAAAAAAAAAAAAAAAATGAATAGACAGTGATCCACATGCTTGAAACCAACAGACATTCTCATTTCCGATTTTTATTAAAGGCTTACACCACAAGGAATTTTGTAGCCGTGTACCTGGAATTCAAAAGCAAAAGAGGAGGTCAGTGATTTGTTCGACAGTGAACGAACAACAAAACAAAAGCAACAGCAGATCCCAGCAAGAGTATACTAGCAGTTTACAGCAGTGATTCCAAACAACCACAGACACAGCTCAGAAAGTTTGTGAAGAGGAAAACCAAACAGCAACAAACAATATCAACACAAATAGACTTGACCGAGCTTGAGTCAAGCCAAGATTCAAAACATGAAGCTGATCTTTTAAACTCTTAAGAAATAATCTTCAAAATTGATTCCAAAAACAGACTGAAATCGATTTTTTTAAGACCCATTTACTGAATAAAATCTTTGTTTTCAGCTTTCTTTGAGAGATAGAATGTGTTTCTGTTTGTTTCAGTGAGTGTGCCTTCTGGTCCTCTTTCTGTGGGAGTGTGTCCTTTTTATAGCCTCAAAGACCCCAATTAACAGCCCATTTTAATTAATTCCAGATCTGAAAAAATCCATGTTATTCCCCTTTTTCAAACCTTTTTCAGCTGTATATTCCCTCCCATGTGCATTACTTTTGACCCCTTTTAGTCACACCCCATGTGTTTTCATTTTCCAGCTCTTAAGAGCATTCAAAAGAATTTAACAAACTAATTTCTTACCAAAATATTCCCTGACATCTACTTAAAGCTGTGTAAGTGTGGGTTCTACTAATTAAACAATTCTTAAAGGCAAAAAAATCACTGGAAAATGATGCTGTTCAGCAGTCTCAACAAAGCCATTCCATGTCATTGCGCTCTAAGGCTTAGCTTATGAATACTCAAATGGATTAACAGCTATACCCAATCCGTCTTAACAAACTAAGTATATTGATTCTGATTAATTATCCTAATTGAATCTGAAAAATGACATTAATACTAAGCAAAACTCAACAAGACAGCAAAATTGAATCAAAAATTACATTCGACAGACATCAAAATCAACCGAGCATCCATATTCACAAAATTTCTATAATAGCTCCAAAACAACAATTAACTACTCCCAAACAATGAATTAATCCCAATCGACAGAGGTATGGAACAAGATTCATTGACACATAATACAGGATGATTTCAAAAATATCTAACAAATCAAAGAAAAACATTATCAAGAGCAGAAAAGAAAACTCTATTCAAGACGGAACAAAAGAAAGAGAAACGAGGAACTTATCGGAATCGGACTTGAATTGGCGACTGAATTCGAAGCTGGATTCAGTCAATGATTCAACAAAAAATCTATAGCGCCAAACAAATCTGATGTCCCTTGTCGCGCAATGTGAAGAGAACGACGATGCGGAGAAGACGACGAAACAGAAGTTGGAAAAATGTTGCCACTGTTTTGTCGAGCAGGTTCGTTCATGGTTATTGGAGCTGGTTCAATGGAGGGTCGTTTGGTGGCTGGTCCACGGCAGAAGGGGAATCGTCCGGTGAACTGGACGACGATGGCGGCTGGACGGGAGTCGCTGGACGATGGCGGCTGGACGGGAGTCGCTGGTGGCTGGCCGATAGGTGTTGGTGCTCGGCCGGTGGATGGCAGCGACGAGGGGGAAGGGCCGGCGGCTGTGTGGTTGTTTGGAAGAGGAATGAAGAAGATGAAGTGGGGGGGGGGGGTCGTGACTGGCGGCTGGAGAGTGAGAGAAGAGAGAAAGATTTAGGGTTTGGGGGTAAATTGAAAAAATCTGATTTTGGGGTCTTTTGGGTATGTTAGAATAGGTGTTTTAATCTAAACCGTTGGATTAAGTGATCCAACGGCTTAGATTAAATGGGGCTGACCGGGTCGGTTTGGGTATTGGGCGGGTTTAAGGGGTGGTTATGGATGGGTTGGGCAAATGTGATTTGGGCTTAGAAGAATTAAGTTTAAAAAATGGCCCAAATTTGATTCTCTTCTCTTTGTTGTGTTTTTCTTTTCTTTTATTTCCTTAAAATATCACTAAAAATTCTAAAATCCTAAATTAATTTATAGAACTAAATTAGTTTATAAAATTACTAGTTAACTTCTAATAATAATTATCACATATAATAACAAAAAATAAAATTGCACAATATGGATATTAAATGCTAAAAGTACAAAAATACATATTTTTGTTATTTTTCATTTTCGTAATATAACTTAATTACTCTCAATTACAAACATGAATTTATATGCAAAAATGCAAATATTTTTGTATTTTATATTAATTTAAATAATAGACATGCACACGCTAAAAATGCAAATAATAAGAAAAATAACACAAAAATCACAAAAATCACGCACAACACAATACTATTTTTTTTTTTTTTTAAATTGTTTGGGAGTGATTCTCACGCAGGGCAAAAATCACGTGCTCACAGCTGCCCCTCTTTGCGCGTAAATACGAAGAGTTTTTCGTGCAAAGAATAATGAGCAAATACGAGCGATTTTTGCCCGTCCGAGCACTCCGTGTGAAGCATTTTGAAAGAGTTTGACCGAGCCTTTGCTTCGGAGGCTTCCTACATATCCTGGGCTAAACAGGAATCAGGTCAATGTAGTTCGGGAAGTTTTGGTAGCTGGGACTACCGTGGAAACTGACACTTTGCTGTTACTATTGCTGTCGTTGTTGCTGTTGCTGCTTACTGCTCACTAACCTCCTTATTACACCAAAAGGAGAAATTAAAGCTAAACTAGCTATGCTATCAAACTAATGAGTTACAAGATTCCTATCTACGATTCTCTTGAAAACTTGATCTTGAATCTTAGCTGATTTGCTGTAGACCTCGATCTGAATCTTGATGCTCCACAAGCTGTACGTGCTTGTTTATTTCTGTAACATTGAGTGAAACAGAGTCGGCGGAGCTTGTTACTTCAATCATCTTTTGGGCAATCGTGCCTTTGTTTACTCCAGCATTTGAACTCTTTTCTTTTGGTTCTTTTCTTCTTTTCTTCACTCTGGATTGATGTTCCATTTGTAGGTTATCTCGATCCTCGCGTCCCGAGGTCAAACCTATTTAGACAACAAAACAAACAAACGAACGAAATTTTTCCGCCCCAGTTTCACTAGGAAAATCTCGTGAGTTAGTTGTGACACAGAAAGCGATTAAAAAGACTCTTTGGTCTTGGGTAAAAAAAATCACAATTTCTCAAATAAACGTTCCACGGCTTTATGTCGGGATTTTGAAGAAGAGTTTCACGGCTTTTCGGCCGAATTCAAACAATGTCTAACGGTTTTTGGCGGCTAGATCCTCGGTTTTTGGTCGGGGATAAACTAAATGGCTCGCAGTTTTCGACTGGGGAGATCCTCGTTTTTTGACCGAGGATAAGACTTTCACGCTTTCGGCCGGAATTCAAACAATGCCTAACGGTTTTGTGGCCGTCAGACCCTCGGTTTTTGGTCGGGGTAAAAGTAAATGGCTCCGCAATTTTCGACTGGGAGATCCTCGGTTTTTGACCGGGATAAAAGTTTCACGCGCTTTACGTCGGAATTCAAATAATGCTCGACGGTTTTTCGGTCGTCGGACCTCGTTTTTTGGTCGGGGTAAAAGTAAACGGCTCCGCAGTTTCGACCGGGAGATCCTCGGTTTCGACCGGGGATAAAACGTTTCACGGCTTTCCGTCGGAATTCAAACAATATCTAACGGTTTTTGGCGGTCCGATCCTCGGTTTTTGGCCGGGTAAAAGTAAATAGCTCGCAGCTTTCGGATGGGAGATCCTCGGTTTTTCGATCGGGATAAAAGTTTCACGCTTTCCGTCGGAATTCAAACAATATCTAACGGTTTTTTGGCCGTCAGATCCTCGGTTTTTGGTCGGGGTAAAAGTAAATGGCTCCGCAGTTTTCACTGGGAGATCCTCGGTTTTCTGACCGGGATAAAGTTTCACGGCTTTCGTCGGAATTCAAACAATATCTAACGGTTTTTGGTCGTCGGATCCTCGGTTTTTGTCGGGGTAAAAGTAAATGGCTCGCAGTTTTCTGACTGAGATCCTCGGTGTTTCGACCGGGGATAAAAGTTTCACGCGTTTCTGGGCGGAATTCAAACAATATCTAACGGTTTTTGGCCGTCGGATCCTCGGTTTTTGGCCGGGGTAAAAGTAAATGGCTCGCAGTTTCTGATCAGGAGATCCTCGGTTTCCGACCGGGGATAAAAGTTTCACGCGTTTTCTGGCCGAATTCAAACAATATCTAACGGTTTTCGGTCGTCGGATCCTCGGTTTTTTGTCGGGGCAAAAGTAAATGGCTCCGCGATTTTTGATCGGGGAGATCCTCGGTTTTTTTGACCGGGGATAAGAGTTTCACGGCTTTCTGGTCGGGATTCAAACAATATCTAACGGTTTTGGCCGTCGGATCCTCGGTTTTTTGGTCGGGGTAAAAGTAAATGGCTCCGCAGTTTTGTCTGGGAGATCCTCGGTTTTTGACCGGGGATAAGAGTTTCACTGCCTTTTCGGTCGGAATTCAAACAATGCCTAACGGTTGTTTGGTCGTCGGACCCTCGGTTTTTTGGCGGGGTAAAAGTAAATGGCTCACGCAGTTTTTGACTCGGGAGATCCTCGTTTTTTTGACCGGGGATAAGAGTTTCACGGCTTTCTGACCGGAATTCAAACAATGCCTAACGGTTTTTTGGCCGTCAGACCCTCGGTTTTTTGGCCGGGGTAAAAGTAAATGGCTCCGCAGTTTTTTGACTGGGGAGATCCTCGGTTTTTCGACCGGGGATAAAAGTTTCACGGCTTTCTGGCCGGAATTCAAACAATATCTAACGGTTTTTGGCCGTCGGATCCTCGGTTTTTTGGCCTGGGAGATCCTCGATTTTCTGACCGGGATAAAAGTTTCATGGCTTTCTGGCCGGAATTCAAAAGCAATGTCTCACGGCTTTCTGGCCGGAGAGACCCTCGATTTTCTTACCGGGGTCCAAATGGATATTGGACTAACATGATTTGATTCTCTTTTTGGAGTTTTCATTTTCTTTTCTTTTATTCTTTCTTTTGGGCCTTCTTTTAGGTATTTTTTTTTTTTTTTTTTAATCATCAACAAATGCATAAGATAAAGCTTTTGAAAAGAAACTTACCTTTTATGCGCTTTCCTTATTCCAGAGCCATTTCAATGCTTGATTACTTCACCTCTTTGAGTTGTACTTTCTTCTTGCGCAATTAAATAGACCCGCTTTCAACAAAGAACATTTTATTAGTTGAAAAAGTGGTTGACTTTGTGGCCTTGATTATCTTCATTGCTTGATCCTTGCCCCATTTCCATTGAGAATTTTGCTATCAATTGCCTTTGGGGTGACTTCTTTTCAAACTGACCGGGTTCAAACTCGAAATTCTTTGAAGACTCGCCTGTGTGGGCTCTGTCTTTCTGTCTCATCCCGTCTCTTCTAAGACCTTAGCCTTTGATTTCCATTTTCTCTCTAACCTCCGTTTCCTTGGAAACAATCGATCATTACGATCAGTTGGGATTGGATCAATACAACAACTGAGGCTGGGTATCTTTCTTCAACTCTTTTTTTTTTTTTTTTTTTTTTTACCAGACGGAGTCATGTGAAACCGGTCCTGCCGCCTTTCTTTGTAATGGTTTCAGAATTAAAATTAAACCGAAAGGGATTCAAAGAATAACTATACAAAAAACAAGAAAATGAGTTTAAAAAGAAACGTCCCTTTCGGGAAAAAGAAAGACTTATCTGGGATGCATGTTGACTCCAAATAAACATGACATGCTTCTTGGACTGGACGCCTGACCCACATAAACTTTCCAACTTCTTATGAACCCATTGATTCGCAATTTCAAAACCAGGGAACCTTGCCAAAATTCTTTTAGTGAAGGGACGTCTTCTTTTTGGTCGGTGGCGCCCTTTGCGGGTTTCCGCCAATCGATCCCTCTCATTTCTCTTCTCACTGTCGCCTGATAGTGCTCTTTGCGAGTTTTCACTAAACGGACTCTCTCATTTTTAGCTTCTCCAATCGCCATCGCCTTATGGTGCCCGAAGGTTTTCACCGATAAGACTCTCTCATTTTGTTTCTCTCAATTCAGACTGTGTCAGATTTTCGTCAATGACATTCTTCACTTCCTTGCCTTTGCCAATTGATCCGAAGGACTTGAACAAGGTTTTTTGGGTGAAAGGAAATTGAATGGAATTACATCTCTGGAACCATCTTGACGGATTTAAACTGAACCGTCATATCATCTGCCCCAGTTTCAATTTTGGGGAAATTGGGATTTTTTGGTTTTGGTGTGACTGAACCTCAGGAAGAGGTTGCCTACGTATCCTTTCGGAATCAAGTCAGAACGTAGTTCAGGAACTTTGTTTTGTTTTGTTTTGTTTTGTTTTTGGTTTTTTTTTTTTTTTTTTTTTGATTTGGATTCCAAAGAGGGTAGCCAAAGAAAGGTAACCGTCTCAAAGGGTTTACAAAAGGGTTGGTAGTGTTTGGGTAGCGGGAATAAAAGCCTTCAATCATTTCGACTTGTGAGGACCTCATTGAAGCAAGTTCATACATAATACCTTTTCACAGCATCTGCATTCACAGCCGTTTCAGGGTCTTTTCCTTCCATGTCTCCCAAGTATAATGCTCCTCTTGGCAGTATCTTCGTGATGATGTATGGTCCTTTCCAATTAGGAGCGAATTTTCATTTCGCTTCCTGGTGATGTGGAAGAGTGCGCCTTAACGTCGGTTGTTCTATTTCGAGATTTCTGGGCCGCACTTTCTTGTTGCAAGTATGGGCCTTTCTTTGTTGGGACAATTACTCGGGTATTTCTTGAGTACAACACAACCCTTTTTGTATGCGAACCAATTTCCTTCAGTTATTCATTGTTTCATTTCCTCAAAAATAAACTTTTGTGCATTTCAACTCTCAATTCATTATTCTGAAGTCTGACAGCGTTTTAGGATCTAAGCATGAAGTCCGCAGGCATGTCATGTTATTTAAAGCTGCATGATTTGAGCTAAAGAGAAAAAAGAAAAATAAAACAAATTTGAAAGAATGACAAATAACAAACAAAAGAAAAGGAAACGGACAATGAAATATTAATTTCATTTCTTGGAATTGAAAAGATAAACAAGGTTCACATTCGGAAATTTAAAGACAAAAACTAAAAGAAACATCCAATTTACACCCTGAAATAATCTGGATGCAGAAAAATACGGCAGGACAAGTTTACTGAGTTTCCGCCTGATCGGGGATGACCTAGCCTTTCAGTTTGGGAGTTTAGTGTCCGATCACATCTCAATGGTGATAGTCCCTTTCTTTGGCTTGACCATGTGAGTATCGTAGAGCTTTGCCTCATGTTTTCCTTCACTCTCTTCAGTCATGGAATCCTCATTATCTTTCTCTTCACGGTCCTTAAGCTTTTGCGGTACGCGTCCAACAAACACTGGCTCATTCAGCTGTGGTGTCTTAATTGCCTCCCATGCCACATAGGCTTGCTTAGGTGCACCGAAATCCCTTTCTGGTTCTAACTCAGTGGTTTTACTCTTCTTTTCCCCTTTCTTTTGTTTCGGGGCCGCCTTGGGCTTCCTTTCCACGTCAGCAATAGCAATTATGGCCTTAAGCGCTGGATCGAATTCTTCGTCTTCACAAATCATCCCAACTATCGGTCCGTTATTGTGACCAGGCAGCGGATTATTGGTCACATTTGGGACATCCTCATCCTTCAGCACAATCTTCCCTTGCTCTATTAAATTCTCCACCGCTTGTTTCAAAGTCCAACAGTCATTAGTATGGTGGCCCTCTGCCTCTGAATGATATGCACATCTGACACCAGCTTTGTAGGAAGGCGCTGCCGGGTTTTGTCTATTCTGAGGAACCGGCTGCAGTAGACCCATTTGGACAAGCTTCGGGAATAGATTAGAGTAAGATTCACCAATTGGGGTAAAGTTTGATTTCTTTGGCTGTTCCCAATGACGGAAGTTATTCTGCGGAGGTCGGGGATTATAGTGGTTCTGGTGGGGAGGTTGATTTCTTGGAAATAGAGCTTGGTTTCTACTGACATGCTGTTGCGGTTGCGCAAAAGGTTGAGCATTCATGACCGCGTATGGTTGATGGATATAGGACATTTCTTGAGCAGAGTAATAATGCTGGGGGGTTCCTTCTGAAAAGAATGGTCTAGGAGCGTGGTGTCTTCTATCACCCGAAGTTGCCATGGATGTTTCCTCTTTCATCCTACCCTTTGATATTCCTCCAGACCCTCCTTGGATTGCTTGGGAGGTCGCTCGAATGGCTGCCTGACTCAAAATCCTTCCTGTCTTTAAACCGTTTTCTACCATTTCCCCAATCTTGATCGCCTCTGCGAAAGGCTTTCCCATTGCTGAGAGCATGTTCTGGAAATAGTCTGGTTCCTGAGCCCGGAGGAAAGTAGTGACCATTTCTATTTCGTCCATAGGGGGTTTCACCCTGGATGCTTGCTCTCGCCATTTAATAGCATATTCTCTGAAGCTTTCTGAGGGTTTCTTTTTTAAGTTCAACAAAGAATTCCTGTCTGGCGCAATGTCAATGTTGTACTGGAACTGTTTCACAAAATCTCTGGCCAAATCGTCCCAGATGTGCCATCGAGATATGTCTTGATCTATGTACCATTCTGATGCTATCCCAATCAAGCTTTCTCCGAAATATGCCATCAGTAATTCTTCCATGCCGCCGGCACCTCGCAATTGATTGCAATATTTCTTTAGATGAGCAATAGGGTCGCCATGCCCGTCATACTTTTCGAACTTCGGCGTCTTAAAGCCTGATGACAAATGGACATGTGGGAATATGCACAAATCGGCGTATGAAACACTCTTCTGTCCGCCTAGACCTTGCATGTTTTTCAAACTTTGTTCCAAGCTACTCATTCTTTTTGCCATTTCATCCCGTTCGGGAGCTTTTGGATTTTGGCTTGGCATGAGCTGAGGATAGACATTGGCGGCAAACTGGGTAGGATCCCGTGGAAGGGGTGGTGCTGGAAATGTAAAAGAAGAGGAATCAAAGAAAGGAGTATGCGTGCCGGGATGCGCCGTGATTGGAATGGGCAAACCAACGGATGTTCTTGCAGATGTATCTAATGCTGTCACCCGAGGATAGGAAGTAGAGGGTGATTCAGAGAGGGTTGTGACATTAGAATACCCAAACAGAGTGGGTGGGTAATTGGTGGGAGTATTAGAAATCCCACTTGACCTGAGGAATAGTTCGGGGAACCCGGGGATCAGACTTGGGGGCTCTTTCCCGTTATTCCAGTCATCTAACATCTCCAGCATTCGACATCGCAAAATTCTGTTTTCTTCAGCAGCTGCTGACTCAGTAGCCGGAATGGCTGACACGGAACTCTCTTCCAAAACGGGAACGGTTGATAGGGGATTTCTAAAGACATGTTGGCGCTTCTTTTGGACCTTGTGAAATAGGGATGAGTATTTTCTTTTGGTTTAACAACGGGTTGCTGAACCTTTCCTTTGGACCTCGTGAAGTATGAATGTGAGGCCAGAGTACCACAAAATCAACCACCCTTTTCTAAAACCTGGAGTTTGGCAAACAAACGGTTAGTCCGAAACAACATAACGGATAAGTAATCTCACGTTGGGTGTGATGCACTTATACAGTTGATCGTGTTGCTACTTGTAATCGATTGTAATGCGTTATTCCGGCTTATACTTTCCTTTGCTTTCATCTTCTTCCCCTCTTTATCAATTTTCTTTTACACTCTTTTTTTTCGTGTTTTTTTTTATTTTTTATTTTTGAGTGACGGTCGAATCTTATGTGGATTGCCTACGTATCATGTCCCCGCATGAATCAGACCGGGCGTAGTTCGGAAAATTGGAAATTGAGTAAATCAACTAATTCTTGAAAGAAATGCTTTAAAAGAAGAAAGGAAAATATATTCATATTTTTTTAATTTATTTTTTTATTTTTTTTTATTTTTATTATTATTATTTTTTTTTTTTTTTGCTTTTGATAGAAAAACTACTTTTACTCTTTTTTTTTTTTTTTTTTTTTTTGAATTTTTGAAGAAAGATTTTAATGAAGGAACTAAACGAGAGTATTATTTTTTTTATTAAGATTTTAAGGTTGTGTTTAGCTAATTGACCAAAAATCCTAAAAATGATCAAAAGCGGCCGTTTATGCAAAGTCGGCCTTTCGGCGCCCCTCTCGGGAAAATTCGACTATTTTTGGCAAAACGGCATCACCTGACTTATTTATGACAAAATTTAAAATTTAGAGATTTTTTTTTTTTTTATTTTTCAAATTAAAATAAAAAAAAAATATTGGTATTGCAAATACGACCTTTCAGCGCCTCGGGGACGAAGATTATAAGGCTGTGGGGGTCAATCAACCAAAAATCTACAAAATGACCCAAAAGTGGTCGTTTATGCAAAGTCAACCTTCCGTCGTCCCTTTCGGGTACATTCGGTTGTTTTTGAAAACGGCATCACTCAACATATTTACAACGAAAAAAAAATCAATTTCGATATTTTTTGGTTATTTTTTTTGAAAAGGGGAGGTTGGACCCGATGAAGGTTGCCTACGTATCTCACACCATGTGAGAATCAAACCAGCGTAGTTCGGTTATAAAAGAACTAAATTATTTTTAAAAAAAAGAAAACAAACTATTTTTAAAGAGCATTTCTAAAACAAATTATTTTTAGAGAAACTAATCTATCTTTAAAAAAAATTTATTTTATTTTTTTATTTTTTTATTATTATTATTTTTTTTTTTTTTTGCATTTTTCAAAATTATTTTCAAAGAAACTAAACTATTTTTCGTAAAATTAAGAAAATTTATTTGGAATTTTTTTTTTTTTTGCATTTTTTTTTCAAAATTATTTTCAAAGAAATAACCATTTTCCATAAAAACTATTTTGACTCTATACCCTGATGTTTTCCACTTCTTCCCCTCTCTTTTTTTTTATTTTTTTTTTTTTTATTTTTTTATTTTTTTAATAATAAACCAGTCAGCATGCAGGATCGAAACAAACAAATGCACAAACAAAGATGCATCAAGTCGGTCTTTTATTTCAGGTACACCTGTCCTAGACAGAGGCCCAACCCCTGTGTTGAGCCTCCTAAGTCAAATATGCACATGATGCAAATAAACGTTCCTATCGGGGATCCGGCATAAGGTTTTGTTATTCTAAGTCATCGTCTTGTTGGAAAAAGTGTCTAGACTGGCTTTAACTCGAGCGGACAACTCGAGCCGGGGAGTGTCAGTGCACCGGTAGCATGGCTTTCCGGCTTAATTGACAAAACTCTCCGCCTAAACATGTGTGACTACAAAATCCTTCACCGGTGCCAAGCACCACAGCTATCTTGAGAAAAACGGGCTATGTCCAGCAAATGCCCGATATTATATTTCAAAAAGACTCAAAAGAGAAAAAATGGGTATCGGCACAATTTATATACAATTCAAAAATATCAAAGAGGTAAAGCAACATTTAGCATATTAGATATAAACATGTAATAAAATCAGATAATAAATAAGTCAAATACAACAATTATTCAAAGCTCGAATTCTTAAACCTTGAACCAGTGGTTCTGGGTTTGTTTCCCCAGCAGAGTCGCCAGAGCTGTCACACCTCCTTTTGGCGCGCCCCCTACCCCGGGGAGTAGATGTGCGAGGGAGTTTTTCCAATTTAAGTGACAATATTCGAAACAGGATTATTCTATTTATTTCAGAGTCGCCACTTGGAATAAATTATGGTGTCCCAAGTCACCGATTTATTTAAATCCCGAATCGAGGAAAATTACGACTTTTCAAATGAAGTCTGCGAACCAGAAATTCTAAGTAAGGAATTCTGTTGACCCGAGGGAAGGTGTTAGGCACCCCCGGATCCCGTGGTTCTAGCACGGTCGCTTCAATTATTATAAATGGCTAAAAATATCTGATTTTTATATATGTTATCCTATATGCTTTTAATAGACTAAAACAGCTTTTGTTAAAAATAGAACTGTACACTTCAAACCTTTAAACGAGAGTCTAATTCTAAGTAAAACGAAAAATATTAATTTTGATGATACTTTGGTTGGTATACATGTTTATTGAAGTTATTTCTTGATTAAATCAAAAAGGCATCGATGCATGAAACGATTCCATTTTTTAGCTAAGATTTGCTACTAAATAGTCGGAAATGTTTCTAATGTGAATAAGACTTTTAACAAAAGATATGAGCATATATTTTTTAATTTTAATATTTCGCTTATCAATTAGATCGAAAATGTCTGTTCTCCCGTGACTAGCTAAAATAGAATAATTGAAAGTTACAAACTAAATAAAAGCAAACTGACTATTGAATTTCAAAGCTACTTCTAATGACTTGTTGCTAACATATATACTTGAAACTCAACTTATTTTTATCTAAACCATATTCATTGCTGATTTGAACAAGATTCGAACTTTATACTAATTTCAACAAAAGAGTCATATATTAACGAGAGATGTTGAATTAATCTAAAACAAACCGTGACTTAAACATAAAATAATTCAATTATATAAATATACTCTTATACTAACAAATATGTATAGAAAACTTCATCTAATTCTCGAAAAAAAAAAAAAAATGAATAGACAGTGATCCACATGCTTGAAACCAACAGACATTCTCATTTCCGATTTTTATTAAAGGCTTACACCACAAGGAATTTTGTAGCCGTGTACCTGGAATTCAAAAGCAAAAGAGGAGGTCAGTGATTTGTTCGACAGTGAACGAACAACAAAACAAAAGCAACAGCAGATCCCAGCAAGAGTATACTAGCAGTTTACAGCAGTGATTCCAAACAACCACAGACACAGCCCAGAAAGTTTGTGAAGAGTAAAACCAAACAGCAACAAACAATATCAACACAAATAGACTTGACCGAGCTTGAGTCAAGCCAAGATTCAAAACATGAAGCTGATCTTTTAAACTCTTAAGAAATAATCTTCAAAATTGATTCCAAAAACAGACTGAAATCGATTTTTTAAGACCCATTTACTGAATAAAATCTTTGTTTTCAGCTTTCTTTGAGAGATAGAATGTGTTTCTGTTTGTTTCAGTGAGTGTGCCTTCTGGTCCTCTTTCTGTGGGAGTGTGTCCTTTTTATAGCCTCAAAGACCCCAATTAACAGCCCATTTTAATTAATTCCAGATCTGAAAAAATCCATGTTATTCCCCTTTTTCAAACCTTTTTCAGCTGTATATTCCCTCCCATGTGCATTACTTTTGACCCCTTTTAGTCACACCCCATGTGTTTTCATTTTCCAGCTCTTAAGAGCATTCAAAAGAATTTAACAAACTAATTTCTTACCAAAATATTCCCTGACATCTACTTAAAGCTGTGTAAGTGTGGGTTCTACTAATTAAACAATTCTTAAAGGCAAAAAAATCACTGGAAAATGATGCTGTTCAGCAGTCTCAACAAAGCCATTCCATGTCATTGCGCTCTAAGGCTTAGCTTATGAATACTCAAATGGATTAACAGCTATACCCAATCCGTCTTAACAAACTAAGTATATTGATTCTGATTAATTATCCTAATTGAATCTGAAAAATGACATTAATACTAAGCAAAACTCAACAAGACAGCAAAATTGAATCAAAAATTACATTCGACAGACATCAAAATCAACCGAGCATCCATATTCACAAAATTTCTATAATAGCTCCAAAACAACAATTAACTACTCCCAAACAATGAATTAATCCCAATCGACAGAGGTATGGAACAAGATTCATTGACACATAATACAGGATGATTTCAAAAATATCTAACAAATCAAAGAAAAACATTATCAAGAGCAGAAAAGAAAACTCTATTCAAGACGGAACAAAAGAAAGAGAAACGAGGAACTTATCGGAATCGGACTTGAATTGGCGACTGAATTCGAAGCTGGATTCAGTCAATGATTCAACAAAAAATCTATAGCGCCAAACAAATCTGATGTCCCTTGTCGCGCAATGTGAAGAGAACGACGATGCGGAGAAGACGACGAAACAGAAGTTGGAAAAATGTTGCCACTGTTTTGTCGAGCAGGTTCGTTCATGGTTATTGGAGCTGGTTCAATGGAGGGTCGTTTGGTGGCTGGTCCACGGCAGAAGGGGAATCGTCCGGTGAACTGGACGACGATGGCGGCTGGACGGGAGTCGCTGGACGATGGCGGCTGGACGGGAGTCGCTGGACGATGGCGGCTGGACGGGAGTCGCTGGTGGCTGGCCGATAGGTGTTGGTGCTCGGCCGGTGGATGGCAGCGACGAGGGGGAAGGGCCGGCGGCTGTGTGGTTGTTTGGAAGAGGAATGAAGAAGATGAAGTGGGGGGGGGGGTCGTGACTGGCGGCTGGAGAGTGAGAGAAGAGAGAAAGATTTAGGGTTTGGGGGTAAATTGAAAAAATCTGATTTTGGGGTCTTTTGGGTATGTTAGAATAGGTGTTTTAATCTAAACCGTTGGATTAAGTGATCCAACGGCTTAGATTGAATGGGGCTGACCGGGTCGGTTTGGGTATTGGGCGGGTTTAAGGGGTGGTTATGGATGGGTTGGGCAAATGTGATTTGGGCTTAGAAGAATTAAGTTTAAAAAATGGCCCAAATTTGATTCTCTTCTCTTTGTTGTGTTTTTCTTTTCTTTTATTTCCTTAAAATATCACTAAAAATTCTAAAATCCTAAATTAATTTATAGAACTAAATTAGTTTATAAAATTACTAGTTAACTTCTAATAATAATTATCACATATAATAACAAAAAATAAAATTGCACAATATGGATATTAAATGCTAAAAGTACAAAAATACATATTTTTGTTATTTTTCATTTTCGTAATATAACTTAATTACTCTCAATTACAAACATGAATTTATATGCAAAAATGCAAATATTTTTGTATTTTATATTAATTTAAATAATAGACATGCACACGCTAAAAATGCAAATAATAAGAAAAATAACACAAAAATCACAAAAATCACGCACAACACAATACTATTTTTTTTTTTTTTAAATTGTTTGGGAGTGATTCTCACGTAGGGCAAAAATCACGTGCTCACAATTATAACAACAACAACTACCCAGTATGTTCCCACAAAGTGGGGTCTGGGGAGGGTAATACGTACACAGGCCTTACCCCTACCCGAAAGGGTAGAGAGGCTGTTTCCGGCCGACCCTCGGCTCAGAAAAAGGGAGAGGAAATCAACAAACAAAACAAAACAAAACAAAGTTAGTAAATCCGGGATAAATCGAATAAATAATTATCTAAACATAAAACCAAAAGTAGAATGACATGCAATAATACCAATCGGTTACTACCATAAGAGGCACAATACAACACATTAATTAACTATAGAGATCGCTACCAAACCCCAATCAGCCCCTAACAGAAGTACTACGAATTCTAGAAGGCCCTACCCTACAACCCTAATACTAGACCTCCAAACTTTCCTATCAAGGGTCATGTCCTCGGAAATCCCCATTCTAGCCATATCCTGCCTAATCACCTCACCCCAATACCTCTTAGGCCTCCCTCTGCCTCGACTCGCGCCAACCACCGCCAGTCGCTCACAACTCCTCACCGGTGCATCAGGGCTTCTCCTCCGCACATGCCCAAACCACCCGAGTCTCGCTTCTCGCATCTTCTCATCCACTGGGGCCACCCCCACCTTCTCCCGAATAACTTCATTCTTAATCTTATCTAATCTGGTGAGCCCGCACATCCACCTGAGCATCCTCATCTCCGCAACACTCATTCTCTGGACATGAGAGTTCTTCACAGGCCAGCACTCCACCCCATATAACATGGCCGGTCCTAACCACCGCTCTATAAAACTTCCCCTTGAGTTTCTGTGGAACTTTCTTGTCACACAAGACTCCCGATGCGAGCCTCCACTTCAACCACCCCGCTCCTATACGGTGAGTGACATCCCCGTCAATCTCTCCGTCCCCTTGAATCACTGATCCAAGATATCTGAAACTGTCCCTCTTGGCTATAACCTGAGATCCCAGCTTCACGTCCCAGCCTACTTCGCTCGACTCGGCGCTAAACTTGCACTCTAGATATTCTGTCTTAGACCTGCTTAGTTTAAAACCCTTAGACTCGAGGGTCTGTCTCCAGACCTCCAACCTCGCATTAACACCGGCCCTCGTCTCGTCTATCAAGACTATGTCGTCAGCAAAGAGCATACACCATGGCACATCCCCTTGAATATGGCGAGTTAGAGCATCCATTACCAAGGCAAATAAGAGAGGGCTTAGCGCAGATCCTTGATGTAGCCCCATAACCACCGGAAAATGGTCCGAGTCGCCACCCACCGTCCTAACCCTAGTCTTGGCTCCATCATACATGTATTTGATCACTCTGATGTAGGCTTCTGGCACGCTCTTCGCCTCCAAGCATCTCCACAGAACCTCTCTAGGGACCTTATCGTACGCTTTCTCCAAGTCGATAAACACCATATGCAGGTCCTTCCTCTTATCCCTGAACAGTTCCACCACCCTCCTCACAAGGTGGATAGCTTCTGTAGTAGAGCGACCCGGCATGAAACCAAACTGGTTCACAGATATAGATGACATCTCCCTCACCCTCGCCTCGATCACCCTCTCCCAGACCTTCATGGTGTGACTTATTAATTTGATACCCCTATAGTTGTTGCAACACCGGATATCCCCTTTGTTTTTGTACAAGGGAACCACTGTACTCCATCTCCACTCCTCCGGCATCCTCTTGGTCCTAAAGATCACGTTGAACAACCTGGACAACCACTCCACTCCTGACCTACCCATGCATTTCCAAAACTCCACCGGAATTTCGTCTGGCCCAGTCGCTCGACCCCTACTCATCCTACGCAACGCCCTCGAGACCTCCTCCTCCTTAATGCGCCTGCAGTGCCCGAGGTCTCTAGGACACTCTGAATGCCCCAGCTCCCCTAGCTCTAAGACTCGATCCCCCTCTTCGTTAAGCAGGTCTCGAAAGTATTTCTGCCATCTCCGCTTGACTTGCGACTCCCCCGTCAGAACCCTACCATCCTCGTCCTTGATGCACCTAACAAAAAGCAGTGGGCTTCTGGGAAAATACTCGTTGCAATAAATAATATTGATTGTGCTATTAAAAGTCAGAAAATGATGCAAATCAATAGGTTATCGCCATCCTCTTCTGGGAAATTTGTACTTCAAACAATGACAGAAAATTATCCTAACAAAAAGCAGTGGGCTCTTTGAATCTCAGCTTTGAGAAGTTTGATTAATATCAACATTATTGTATTGGATGTTAAGATTAGTTGTTTTAATCGTAAATTGATTCTTATAGTACTAAATTCATACGTGTTTAGTATTTTTACTTTTCTGTAGTTATGAGCTTTAGTTCAAAGAAGCAAGTGCTTCACTTCT
Source organism: Nicotiana noctiflora (assembly GCA_032618575.1). Lineage (NCBI taxonomy): Eukaryota > Viridiplantae > Streptophyta > Magnoliopsida > Solanales > Solanaceae > Nicotiana > Nicotiana noctiflora. The sequence continues at coordinate 169,091 of JASVEL010002291.1, read as the reverse complement.
TGATTTTTACTTCAAACGCCAAGGACGTTGTCGTTATTTTGAGCTTTTCACTTTTAAAACATTGGCATTGACTCCGAATAGTTGGGGTTGGAGCGAATTTGATCGATTTCAGCCTCTGTTAACACTACTTGTTTCCCTGGTTTACCCTTTACTTCAAGAAGCCGACTTATAATATCATCTAACACATTTTGGTCCATTTTTTTCAATTTTCACTAACAATTTTTTTACCTACTGCAAATGAGGTTTGAGTTTTGAGGGCGTAGATGTGAGGGACTTGGTATAAGAAGATTATACCAATAAAGCTGTACTAGAAATAGCGATGAATAGTGGCCGGAATTAAGAAATAGAAAAAAAATTGCCGGCTGAGAAGAATGAAAGAGACGGCCTTTGACAGTGAAGGATGAGCGCTTTTATTTTTTGTTGGAATGACAAAAGAGTCCCTGGTATTAAAAGGAAGATAATGTTTTTAGGAAGGGTATTTAAGGAAAAGTAAAGTTGTATGCAATGTCTTCACCTCTTACACGCGAGTTTGGGAGAGTGAAACTACTGCATTTGCCACGTCACCATTTAGGGTGGTATAAAATTCGCCTCAAATAAAAATAGGGGGGACATAGGTCGCCCGTAAAGTTAAGGTGTGTAAATGACTTTTTCGGACAAGTTTAATGGGGTATTTATGCATTATCTCTTTTACTTTTCTATAGTTATGAGCTTTAGTTCAAAGCAGCAAGTGCTCCACTTCTTGATTTTTGCTTCAAACGCCAAGGACGTTGTCGTTATTTTGAGCTTTTCACTTTTAAAACATTGGCATTGACTCCGAATAGTTGGGGTTGGAGCGAATTTGATCGATGTGTTCTCCTTTTGAAATATGATGTGAGTTCGTGCTAGGTGGTTATTCATGTTTTTTTCGGTGTGAATAGAAAATGGAAAGGGAGAGGCTGGAGAAGGCTAAGCAGAAGGCAGAGCGAGAGAAAGCTGAGAAAGAGAAGGCTGATAAGGTTTGGATCCTTCTCTTATTCTTTTCTCTTGTTTTATATTATAGTCACATATACTCGCTATTCCGTTCTACTTTGGTGCTTCTTATATGTCTTGATTTTTGCTACTACCCTAGATTTTAGACACAGCTGATAAAGGAAAAAAAATTGTAAACAAAAAAATGCATATTTTAGTTCTCATAGGGTGAGAATTTCCTTAGGATGCTGGAATTCATTTCCCTCATTTTGTAACTAAGCAGAAAGAAGATTACCTGCTCCATTTGGTATATATCAGTTTGGGTATCTGTGTTTGGCTGTGCTTAAATATTGAATGTTTTTCCTTTATCAAAATATTATACATTAAATTGGGGAAATAGTCATTCTGAATTCTGGTAAGCCATCCAATTTTTACTCCATTGGACTTCCTCCCACCAGCTTGTAATCAATATGTCACCCTTTTTATGAAAGCGACCACTACTCTGCAACCATATACTCGAGTCCACCTTACACGACAATTATAAGTGAAGCTTTATGTTCACTCAAAACAAGAGCCTCTAGAAAATGAGTTTTTTTTCTTCCAGTAAAACATTGCACAATTTGAGGAAGAAAATTGCAAGTAACAGTGAAAAAGAGAGCCATTTTAGGTTTTTACATTACTCTACTAATCTTTCTTAAACTCTCAGTGGTAAAGTTTTGAACTAGGGGCGCATGGATGAGAATTGGGATATGGGTGAATCTGATATGGATGGGAATTTTGCGTATAATTTTTCGAGCCAACATTCTCAATTTCTAGACCATATTAATAATTCTAAGGTTTGACATATGGGCATCAGTTGTGTAATATTATGTCATAGACACTTCTACTTGAAACCCACTATTGCATGTATTTTAGACATGATATTGAAAGAAATAACAGGTGTGGTAAGCAAATGCCCGTGTCTTTTCTGGTTGAGCATTTGCCAAGACAAGATTTGAACCTTTAATGAAGTTCTAACATCCAATTTGTTTTTTAATATATATTTTGCATGCCTGCAAATCTCAAATGCATTGTTGCTTACAAGTCCCCCATCCTTACCCCATTATACACAACAAAAATATATGAAACTGAATTGTTGGATATTAGCTCCGGGGATGTGTTATTTTAGCGCCGAGCCGAGTCTAAGGGTTTCAAACTAAGCAGGTCTAAGACTGAATACCTGGAGTGCAAGTTTAGCGCCGAGCCGAGCGAAGAAGAAGTTGGTAGGGACGTGAAGTTTGGTTCCCAGGTCATCGCCAAGAAGGATAGTTTCAGATATCTTGGGTCGGTGATTTAGGGGGACGGAGAGATCGACGGGGACTCCACTCACCGTATAAGGGCGGGTGGTCGAAATGGAGGCTTGCGTCGGGAGTCTTATGTGAGAAGAAAGTGCCACAGAAACTCAAGGGGAAGTTTTACAGAGTTGTGGTTAGACCAGCCATGTTGTACGGGGCGGAGTGCTGTCCGGTGAAGAACTCTCATGTTCAGAGAATGAAGGTCGCGGAGATAGGATACTCAGGTAGATGTGCGGGCTCACCAGGATGGATGAGGTTAGGAATGAAGTTATTCGGGAAAAGGTGGGGGTGACCCCAATAGATGAGAAGCTGCAAGAAGCAAGACTCAGGTTGTTCGGGCATGTGCGGAGGAGAAGCCCCGATGCCCCGGTGAGGAGTTGCGAGCGACTGTCGGTGGTTGGCGCGAGTTGAGGCAGAGGGATGCCCAAGAGGTATTGGGGAGAGGTGATTAGGCAGGACATGACTATAGTGCGGATTTCTCGGGACATGGCCCTTGATAGGAAAGTCTGGAGGTCTAGTATCAGGGTTGTAGGATCGGCGCTTCTAGTATTTCACGCACTTCTTTCTGGTTAGGGCCGGGGTTTGGTGGGGTTACCCATATAGGCTTGGTGTATTGTATTGCATGCCATTCTACTTATGGCTTAAGGTTTCGATAGTATTTCTGCTGGAGTTACTAATGGCATTTGTTTTTGTTGTTGTTTTGTTTATCTTATCCTTCTATGTGCCAGGATATTTATGGTCTATGTTTACACAACTATTTATGTGATTTATGCTGGAGTCACTAATGTTTTGTTGTTTTTGTTTTTTCTTTTCTTGTCCCTGCACCGAGGGTCGATTGGAAATAGCCTCTCTGACCTATCGGGTAGGTGTAAGGCCTGAGTACATATTACCCTCCCCAACCCCCACTCTGTGGTACTATACTAGGTAGTTATTGTTGTTGGATGTGGTATTTTACGAAATAATATAGTGAAGGAGAGAAGGGAATTATCAGAGGGTTCGGGGGCTTAAAGCTGCTCAGTTTGATAATCCTTTTCCTTTGTTCATATGTAAAGCCATTTCATAAATGAAGCTATTTTTACTGTTCTGACCATTCACATTGCCATCCTAGATTGCACATTTATTTCTTCAATCTCATTTTTAGTTGAAGAAAACAAAAATAATTGAATTTTGAGAGATACGTGTGCGGAATTGATGGTTTGTCTAGCTACAAATATATGCATGGGTCTTCTATTAAATTGTTAGTCTATGCGTGTATTTGATTGTACTGGAGCCTTTTCCTAAACCCCTTAGTTTTTTTTTTCTTTAAGCAGAAGGCTGAAGAAGAGGGTCACAAGAGCTGAAGTCTAGGTTCGCCTGAACTGTCTTGTCAAGCTCTTGCTTTCAAGTACCTTTGACAAATAAACGGATAATGACTCTGTGTTGCTCTTGATAATGCTCGTGCTTGTACAAAGTATTTCGATAGTTTGTTGTTATCCTCCATTCCCTTCCTCCTTAAAGTTTTCTATGTGGCCGTAAAGCACTCGTTATTCAAGAATCAGTATGATCTTGATTTTGACCAGTTTGGTTCTGTTGCACCGCATTTTTATAGTCTTTTAACACATGGTGAATTATACTGGGTTGTTGTTGTTAACACATGGTGAATTATGTGTAAACTCGCTGCTCATGAAATCATGTCAATTGATAGCGAGGCGTGCCACGTGTAGACCAAAGCAAGCTTGTTAATAGTGATTCCAATGTGCATAATGATGTCCTTACTGGGTCTGCCTACGAAGAATCAGGATTAGTTGGGACAATGAATTTCGTATATAGGATGGTGGTTAAACCGAAAAAAATATATATATTCGGAACAATTTGATTCCTATTGATCCAGGGTTCCTCTGGGTCCGCTGAATTGTTTGTTCCGTCCAGGTCAAGCGTATATTCCCGGACAAACTATATGATGCAAGAAGAAAAGGTACACTATGATGTGGTTATTGCTCTTAATGTTTCTATAAATAACACTCCATTTGTCCAACAGCATTTATACCAGAAATTAAAAAAAGGAAAAGAAAGCCAGTTAAAGAAACTGAAAAGGAAGAGGAAGAAAAACAAAGAAAGTGGATCAACGTAAAAGGAAAATGAACCATGCGATATCTATACCAAAAAATGAGTAGTCGCATTTTCCTCAGTACGTGTTTCTGCATTAAACACTAATAGATCTTTCAATATTTTCCAACTTACCATATAATAAACTTGTTAATGAACTATAAAATACCCCTATTTCGATCCCTTTCTGCATGCATAAAAATTCTGAGAGAAAAGTAAGTTTAAGAAAGAAGATCAGAAACTCAAGAAATCATGAATGGTTTTATGGATAATCAAAAGCAATTTCGAGTTTTGATGTTTCCATGGTTGGGTTATGGTCATATTTCTCCCTTCTTAGAGTTAGCCAAAAAGCTTAGCCAAAGAAACTTCACTATTTACTTGTGTTCTACGCCAGTAAACCTAAGCTCTATTAAGAAAAAACTTAGCCAGGAATTTTCATCATCGATCCAATTCTTGGAACTTCATCTCCAAACTTTACCTAATCTTCTTCCTTGTCACCACACCACCAATGGTCTCCCACCTCATCTTATGAACACTCTCAAAGAAGCTTTTGACTTAGCCAGTTCTGATTTTACCCTAATCTTGAAAATCCTTAAGCCCGATTTATTGATTTATGATTTTCTCCAACCTTGGGCTCCAAAGGCTGCTGCTGAATTAAAAATTCCTGCTGTTGAATTTATTACTAGTAGCTCTACAATGACTGCTTATATGGTGCATTATTTCAATAAGCCAGGTATAAAATTTCCCTTCTCGTCTATTTATTATCGTGACTATGAGATGGCTCGTATAAAGAAAGACGAATCATCGATGCCTGTGGAAAAGCTTGAGGAAGATAAAAAGCGAGTTAGAGATTGTTTTTATCTATCTAGTGATATTGTTTTGATAAAAAGTTTTAAGGAGATTGAGGGTAAATATAGTGATTATATCACTAAGTTAACTGGGAAAAAAGTTGTGCCAATTGGTCCATTAGTTCAAGAACCTACTCTTGATGACGGAGAATCAGAATTAATAACATGGTTGAATGAAAAAGAGGAGAAATCCACAATTTTTGTATCTTTTGGAAGTGAATATTTTTTGTCTAAGGAAGATTTGTTGGAGATTGCTTATGGGTTGGAAAATAGTAAGGTGAATTTTCTATGGCCTATAAGGTTCCAAAAAGGGGAAGATATAGAACTTGAAGAGGCATTACCTAAAGGGTTTTTCAATAGGGTAGGAAATAAGGGAAAAGTTTTTAAAGGATGGGCACCACAGGCAAAAATCTTGGAGCATTCAAGTATTGGCGGATTTGTGAGTCATTGTGGATGGAGTTCTGTAATGGAAAGCATGAAATATGGGGTTCCGATTATCGCGATGCCAATGCATATTGATCAACCAGTTAACTCTAGGCTTGTTGAAGAGGTTGGTATTGCTGTAGAAGTTGTGAGGGATAGTAATGGAAAGCTTCATAGAGAGGAAGTTGCAGCCATAATCAACCAAGTAGTGGTGGAGAAGGAAGGTGAATTTGTGAGACAAAAGGCAAGTGATATGAAGGAAGTGCTTCGTTCCAAAGGAGATGAAGAAATTGAAGAAGTTGCCAAAGAGTTGGAAAAGCTTTGTGCTAAGAAAACTCACAGTTCTATTGAAGGTTTTTAGGTTGTTAGTAAAGGCTTGGCTTCTAGTACTATTTTTTTTGTTTAGATGCTTATATAGTATAGTAGCTAGGCTGTTTTTGTTGCTTTATTTAGACACTTATTTAACTGTTAGGTTCACTTTGGATATGCAACAGCTGGTGATAATATTAGTTTTTCCAAGGTAAGAGCTCCTTGTCAATGTCATAATCAGAAAGAGGAAAATATCCCATAAACTTAGACACAAAAGGTTGACTATTTCAAATTTTCGACAAAGCTCCTCTCAAACATTATCTTGGCCACAAGAAATAGAGAAAGAATATTGAATATTCCTGATAATACACATATTTTACGCACCAGCTCTGTAGGCTATAGGCGAGAAACAAGCAGAAAATAAAACACAAAACGACCATAAAGCCACAAACTAGTGAATACATGACAGCAAGAACCATGCAACCATGGAATATACTCATCATCACAACTAAGGCAACCAAAAATAAATAAATAAATTGAACAGCATTCTGTTCTTCAACCATTTGCCAACAATTTCATTAACTGTTCTCCCTGTAAGTACACCCATTCTGCTCACATAGAAAAAAAAAATCCATTCTTTAAGCTCCTGGATTCACTAACTAAAATCAACTGTCAACTAGAGAAAATAAAACTTTACAAGTTCGAAATTTTGATAGCAGGTGTCCTTCTATTTACAGATGTGAGTGTTCTGTTTCCTACTTTTTACCTCTACATGGTAAAGTTACCTCTTTGATTTTGAAAGCTGCTTTGAGGAGGTACTGGGTTGGTATCCACTGCAGTTGTAATATCATGGATGCTCGACCTTTTTCGTTCTTTCTTCATTGCCTGCTGTCTAATGAAGTATTTTTGAGCATGACTTGCCACTTGTGTTGGCGTCCTTGTTACCACTACGTTTCTTGAAATGCTTCTCCAGTCACCCTTCCCGTATTTCTCCAGCCCAATAAGGAATAACCTATGCAAGAATATTAGGATTTTTGGTCATATAAGCAGCTATGCTAATACAATTAAATATAACACCACTAGTATTCCAATTCTATGTATAAATACTCCACAGATACGCGCTAATTGGCCATCCAATTGCAAGGGCAAGAATCCGTCAACAACATTTCTAAGTTCATAGTTGCAAGCACCAAATTCATGACAACACTGAGCACAAACAAACAAGCCTTCTGAATTTAAGATCTAAATAACCAACAATGAAAACTGCCCACGTCTATCAAATATTCATTTCTCTCACGAAGATTAGGAGGCCAACTGTCTCAATCTGAAAAAAAAAAAAAAAAAAAGAAGTCCCACACTCTCCTCCCAAGTTGAAAATCCCCATTTTGCCGCATGAACTATAGCGGATGTAGAGCACAAGTACTGGATTCAGACATGGAATAAACATATATATGTACAACATCACTAGAATCTTGAATCTGAACCCATAATTTCAGGAGTATTAATGGGTTTACTTATAACAACCTAAAGCATGAACTGTGAATGAATGATTTGTTTTCAACGTAGTTACAGACAAGAAAACCATTGCACATACGCTGGATCACACACAGAGAAAGAAACTTCTAAATTTTATCAGTTTACTGGTACATAGAAAAAAAAAAAGTAATTTATGATAAGACTACTCTTATGCAGACCCTTTTCTCTGCCTTTTAGTTAAGATCAAATATAGATGATTACACTTAGGCAGCTAACTGAACCAAAATGTACATTTTTCCTTCTTATTTGTCCGAGTAAAAAAGAATCCCTTTTCTTTTCCAATCAAAGCAGAAAGCACACCTTTTAACTTTTAAGTGGTCTGATGGTGTAAAAAAACTATACACCATCAATGTATAAGACATAAAACTAGGGGTGGCAAACGGATGGATAGGGTCGGGTATGAGCTTGTCAAAACGGGTAATGCAAAAACGGTAAAATTATCTGACCCGGCCCATATTTAATCGGCTTCTTGAATATGATCACTTCTGGGAGAATTCCTACTCTCCCAAACTTGAGTAACCTCCAATTTGAGTCTTTACTAGTGTTAAAGTTAACCCATTGATTATCCATTTTCTAAGTGGATAACATGGTTCTTACCCAAATTGGGCCCGTTTTTAACAAATTCATTATCCAACCCAACACTTTGCCAACACTACTTAAAACCTAGTATTGTTATTCTATATTTACCCAGAATCTCAGAAATGACAAAAGAACCACCTGAATATGTGATAAACAAATCCCACAATACCAAATTCAATATGTACCCAAAATTTCACCTTTAATTAAAAGATAAAAAAAATCAAGAAGATTTTTTTAATAGCATTCCCATATTATCCAATTATTAAAACAAAACAAAAATCGCGAGAAGATATTTACAGTCAAAATTTTCAAAAACAGAAATAATTAAAAAAATTACCGGTGTTCTTCTTCAGTCCAAGGGGTACCCTTTTTCCTCTCAATTTCAGTGTTCTTCTTGTTTGATTCAACCGGATCATCCGTATAGGTCGGGAGTTCGATCCGACCCGAATCAATTTCCAATAGATCGTGAACGAGGTCATCGTAATGAGCAATAATATCCTCAATTGTTTTTCCGGGTACATGATCGGCGATTAATTGCCACCGATCGGCGATAGTTTCAGGGTACAGAACCAGGGCGTGTTCGAATAGCTTGTCCTCCTCCCTCGTCCATTTCGACATTGAATTGAATTATTCGGCGCCGTTTGAATCGCGCACTGACGGATTTAAAGAGGTTTTTGGTAATTGAAGGAATGGCCTATTACAAAGAGAGAAAGGGGAGAGTTAAGGAAAATGTGGTTTATTTTCGTCTTTAAACCGGTTATTCAGAATGTTTTTCCACATAATCAATATTTACCCTCCGCTCTACTTTAAGGTACTGTTTGGAAAGCCACCGATTAATTAGAATTAGTGTAACTACTAAATTAATAACTACACAATCTAATAATTATATAGTTGTGTAACTAGGATAATATATTTGTTTGTCATACTATAATTATAAATTTATTGTTTGATTGCAGAAGTATATTACACAGTTAGATTAAATTTTAAATAAAGTAATTATCAAAACTTAAAAGAATATAATAAATATATTCCTAAAGATAATTTATATATATATTTTTCAAATTAATAATATTTAGTTTAGATAGTTATAAAAATTAAAAATATACACTTTGTAAGAACGTCATGAATTCATGTTTGATAAAATAAATTACTAATATTTATAAATGTAATGTCATAACATTATTCAAATATTTGACAAAACTAATCTATCAATTCTAACTAAAAAAGAACAACGCACGACGTGAGCCAATACTACTAAACAAGCAAATTAGAACCAATTTTTAACACAATTTCTAATAATAATAATAATAATAATAATAATAATAATAATAATAATAATAATAATAATAATAATAATAATAATAATAGTGTAACATATGTCAAATTCTAATGTAATAATAGTAAGTTCCCATACGCAACTTAAGATTAGGAAATATGATAAATTTATAACCACATTCAACAATGAAATTCTACTTTAATTGCATTACCCGTTACCCATTGTATGCCAACTTTGTTAATGACTCATTATTTCTTATATTAAGAGGTATAATTTTAAAAAATAAAAAAATAAAATAAATAATAAATAAAATATAAGCAATTACATGGAATCACAAGTACAAATAAAGAAATAAAAGATAAATAGTGTACAAAAAAATATATTTTAGAATTTTAAATAAAATAAAAATAATAGAAATAAAAATTATAATGAAAATAATTAAAATAAAAAGGAAAGAAGCTAAAAGGCAACCCTATAATTACACAGTATAATTACCATAAATTCTTACATTACCCTTGAGAATTGGAGAGTGTAATTACACCCCTCAAATTACATCAAATTTCATGTTGACCAGGTAATTACTTGGACAAACAAATATGTCAAACAGTGTAATTACACTCAATTATACCCAAATCTATTTCTAAGGTGGCTTTTTAAACAAGGTCTAACTGATTTTCTGGCCTTTTTTTATGATTCATAATATTAATTTTTTCAGATATCAAGAAAAGATAATTTTTTTTTTTGCAAAATTACCCTTAGAGTAGAGAGTGTAGAAGTATTTGTTATATTTTCAAGCGCATTTTAAGGTTAATATAATTAATTTTACTATTATTAATGCTAAAAAGTGAATTTCTGAATATTTGTGAAAAGCGCTAAAAAAAAATCAATAATGAACGGAGGAAGTAGGGAATAATATAGATGTATGAAGGGTTCCCGTAATGCATCATTAGATGTCCTTTTTAATAAAATTTTCCTATCACAAAATATATAATTTTTGCTTTAAATATTCTTTAGTCGTAATAAAATATAATTTATAAAATACTTCTCAAGAAAATAACACAAAATCTGAAAGAGTTATTTTATAGAAAATGTAGTGTCACCGACAATGAAGAATAGAGAGAGCAGCTCAATTTCTACTCTTAGCAAACGTGTATGATGTATCAGTAGTTCCGGTTAGTTAGGCGAAGTAGATTTGTTTTCTGTTGTTTTAATCTGATAGGAAAGTTGGGATCATGTCCAACTTTAGTTTTTGTTTTGTTCACATATCTCTTTAGTAAATAAAAATATTTTAATTACTGAATAAAATATTTAAGTTGCTTAAATACACATTGCTCGAGATATTATTTTGAGAGAAAAAATAGAAATGTACACATCTTATTGTTCTTCCTGTGCTTAGAATTTTTACACCCTAGACCTTAGTACCCTATTTATTTTAAATAAATAATATTATAAAATTTTACATTCTACAAATACTTTTTATACTTTATAGCCAAATATCTAATTATAGTTAAATCCTACATTTAAGGCACTATATATGCTAAATAATATTTCTCTCTCTCCTTTTTAGTCTTTTCTCTCACATAATCACAGTAAAATTGACTAACTACATTTTCTCTCTTTTTTTGCATACACTTTATTCTTTCTTTCTCAACCAAAGATTCATACATCTTCTCCCACCCAAATTCTCTAGTTCTCCTCCATTATCACTCAATTACAATCCATGTGTTATAAGAGGGAAGGGAAGAAGGGTAGTAAAGCCCAAAAATGCAGCGAATTGGAAACCGACACTTCGAGTAATATCAGAAGAAAGAGTGATGTCTGATATTGTTGGCAATGGCAGCAGAGGAACATCAAAAGAACATGCATTTATTCCATCAAAAGAATGCGGCTTGAAGTAGGGTTCACAACTTTTGCATAATTCATGGCTTCGTTTGTGGGATTTGAAGGCTGGGATTGTTTGTAGTTGTTGTAGGAGGTTGGGCAGATGTGTTAGGGGGGTGACCAGCCGAAATTAATGGATGGCCGCCGGTTGGCGAAGCCATAAGGCTGTTTCTCTCTCTAGATCGCCCAAATCGCCTATTTGTAATCAGTTGTATTCGAAGGTATATTTCAGCTGTATTCACATGTATTCAGCAGCATTCATTTATATATTTTAGATGTATTAAAGAGTTATGCGTATTTTCTTGTATTCAGTTTTAATCATTTGTATTTAACTATTTTATTCAGTAGTAGTTAGTTGTATTCAAGTGTATTATACAACTGTATTCAGTTGTATTCAATTGTAGTTTGTTATATTCAATTATTTTATTCAGCAGAAGCTAGTTGTATTTTGTGTATTTTGTTGCATTCAAGAGTTTTATTCAGCCGTATTCAGTTGTATTTTATTGTATTCAAGTGTTTTATTCAGATGAATTAAGTTGTATTTTATTGTATTCAACTATATACAGTTCTATTCAACTGTATTATTCATATGTATTTCTCTTTATTCAGCTATAATATTTATTATGTATCATTCAAATATAGATTAATGAGGGATTATTTTAGTTCATTGAGTTAAATTAGTAGAATATCATCGTGTATTTGATTTCCTTCCGTTTTTAACCAGTTTAATGAGTTAAATTAGGAGAATATCATGTGATTTGATTTCCTTCCATTTTTAACTAGTTTAACCTTCTAGATTTTGCGCTGGAATTTCACTTTTTACGCCTATTTCTTTGGATGTATTAATGAATACAACAACTTAATACATGAAATACATTGTATAAAAACATAAAAAGGTATATATAACACGTAATATAGTAAAGGGTATCTATAAATAGCTAATTAGACCTAAAAGATAGTGCTCTATGAAAAATTCTTTTTTTATGACAGTAAAACTGTCATGGTCATTGAAAGAAGAAGAAGAAAAGAGCAACCCGATGCACTAAATTTATGTTACGTGCGAGGGCCAAAAAAAGATCCGAATCACAAGGGTAAAAGTCATTAAAGAAAACAGAAAAGATCAACTTTATGTTATAACTTAATACATGATCAATGTGTATACAAGTTGTAGGAAGAACAAGGAGGAGTTGGGAGAAGAAGAAAAGACAAAAAAGAAAAATAATAGTAATTAAATTCCTTAATTGCGGGCATTAATTATGATTTGGGACCTTTTAAAAAGAAATATATATAATTTGTAAAAAAAATTTAGTTAGTTACGAAATAATAAATTGTAATTAAAGCAGATAAATAACTTTATAATATAGTATACATTCGAAAAATCCCTTTCTTAGAACACCCCTAATAGATAGGGTTGTTCAAAATCGAATCAAAATTGTTAATTGAACCGAACTGATGGCTTATTGGCTTATTGGTATAAGATTATCGGGCTAATGGAAGGGGAATTGATTGGGAGTTTATAATTAACGGCTTAACGATTTGGGGGTGGATTACTTGATTTTCTTATTGGGTAAACCGTTAAACGTTAAGAATTTTTATATTTATACTTTTATCCCAATGTATATAAAGTACCATTAATCATCTGCCTTTCGTTCCCATTGTTGTTTTTATATTACTATTCTTTTTCCAATTTCTTAATTCAATTACAGGTGGCTACCCAATTTTATATGATTATTGATTTTTCCCACATGTTTTACCTTTATCTATTTGCATAGTACATAATCGAATTACAGCTTCTAGCTAAGTTAAGCGTCAGAGCCTTGAGGGCGAAAGAAAGCTGAAGCTTTTGCCTTTTGATTGATTATGAACGAATGTTCTTTTAAAAGTTTGACTGATTAATGAACGAATGTACTTTTCTGATTTTACAAATTTGGTTAATATGTGTAACGACAATATGTATAATCTTGGTATTGATTGAATGATTGTTCAAAAAATTTTAAATTTGGTTTAGCCAAACCATCTGATTATTGTTAATCCGATACCAATTCGCCTGTGTTTTATTGGATGACTAGCGAATTATTATATTTATAATTTGATAATGGTTAAATCGAACCGTTAACTATAATTATCGGTCCGGTAAGCACCCTACTAACAAGAGACTATCATCTTTTTCCTTTTGAAAAATGAACACAGGAAAATCAAAAAAGGAAATAAAGCGCGCGTCCATTACTCTAGTTTATCCACGTAAGCAAATTTGAAAGTTTAAATTTTACGGTATAGCCAGTTTTCGGACTGGTCATTCAAAAATAGTCAGCGTTTACTAAGTCAATGAAAAATAGCCACTATTTTACTGTAATAGAGATCGATCCAATATAATATACTCGAGTTCGATGCACTTGTGTATGAACTCTAGCATATTATGCTGGACCAGTGTACTTTGCTAGCTCCAATATAATATTCTGGAGGCTGGATCACTGGTGCTCCAAACTCCAGTATATTATACTAGACTATTATACTTGCTGGAACTCTAGTATATTATGCTGGAGTTCTAGTATATTTATGCTGATACTCTATCATAATATGCTGGAGTTCAAGTATACTTATGCTGGAACTCAAGCATAATATACTGGAGTATTTTCCGGGTTTTGAATAATATTTTCGTTCAAATTTATCTTTACATAAAGAGTGGCTAAATTTCGATTACTTTTAAAATTGAGCTATTTTTAAACGAACAATTGTAAATCTGCCTATTTTTAAAAATATCCCAATTTGAAAGCCTGGTCCAAGCCCATCAATATTTCATTAGCCAGAGCTAGCCCAAAATGGACTTCACACAATAAAAGCCCAATATCATCCCCAAAAAATCCACAAACACAAACCCTAATATAGTCTCCTCCTCTCTTTTATTTCTGCTGAAATTACACTTTGCTCAGTTGCTGCCGCACACGACTGTGGTTCTTTCTCTTCAGAAATCTCTGTGAGTTTTTATCTTTGCATTTTAACATTATAGTATTTGTTTTATTTGCTCGAAATTACTGGAAATATTCTATATGCTTTATGTGATCACAGCTCTTTAGGATTGATCAAATTGTTTACTTGCTAAAAGCTGTTAAAATTTCTTATGCTAAAGAATCTAATTTTTCTATACATTCTCTTTGTATACATCTCCGATTGAAAAAATATTTATGTGACCATATTTCTAAGACTTGGTGACAAAATTGCCCAGTATTTGTTCTAGTTGTAAGTAGCAGTTATTTGGTGGATTAGTCGAAGTGCGCTCAATTTGGCACCGGTACAACCGTTATTGAAAAATGGAATTAAGATGAATCCTCTGAATACTAATTGCTAAATGACCTGAATAATGTGGGATGAATAAGAATGTTGTTGTTGCCGAACCAAACTAATCTGGATTTAAACTGGATTTGATTAGTAGTTGATAGAAGAAGCGGTGATACTGATTTCAAGTATGATATTTTTTGTTATCTGCATTGTTGTTTCTGAAGTATAAAAACTTTGAACTATTGTGTATTGGCTATTAAGGGTATTACTGAGATTAGTTCTTTAGGAAATTTGGAAACTCCTCTGAGGACGTTAGTTAACTTGAAGTTTGATCAGTCTCGTTGCGAGTGGTTGCAATCAGCTCATTTGGTTTCCTATATGGGACGGAAGTTTTATAGAGCTGTGGTTAGACCTGCTATGCTGTATGGGACGGAGTGTTGGCCGGTGAAGAAATCTCATGTTCATAGTATGATGGTTGCGGAGATCAGGATGCTTAGGTAGATGTGCGGGCTCACCAGGTTAGATAAGATTATGAATGAAGTTATTCGGGAGAAGGTGGGGGTGGCCCCAGTGGATAAGAAGATGCGAGAGGCGAGGCTTCGGTGGTTCGGGCATGTGCGGAGGAGAAGCCCCGATGTCCCGGTAAGGAGTTGTGAGCGGCTAGCGGTGGTTGGTGTGGGGCGAGGCAGAGGGAGGTCTAAGAGATACTGGGGAGAGGTAATTAGACAGGACATGGCCAAGATGCGGATTTTCGAGGACATGACCCTTGATAGGAAAGTCTGGAGGTCTAGTATCAGGACTGTAGGATAGAGACTTCTAGATTTTTCGTACTCCTTTCCCGGGGTGGGTGAGGTGTGGTAGGGACGCCCATATATGATTAGTTTGTGTTCTCTTGTGGTAGTCATTTCTGGTAGTTACTGTTTCAATATCATTGCATGCATACCTGCTTATTTATGGTATTTATGCCTCTTATGTTTAGATAATTTTTTGCGATGTATGCTGGTATAACTAATGTAGTTTTTGTTTTTGTTTGCCTTTCTTTTCCCTACGCTGAGGGTCGATTGGAAACAGCCTCTCTGCCCTCTCGGGTATAGGTAAGGCCTGTCTACATATTACCCTCTCCTAGACCCCACCTTGTGGGAATATACTGGGTTGTTGTTGTTGTTGTAAAACAGAGGGCATTGTTTCTTTTAGGATCAGACTTAAATCCAGTAATCACAATTGCCTAATATGATTGAGCTTAGTGAGTTAACCAACAGAAGGACGGAACAGTTATAGCAGGTCTGTCTGAGGATATAGAAGGATCCTATCATATTAGTTGTCTAAGGGGAGACGCCTTTCCCTGGCTTATCCCCTTTCAAATTGGTCTGGACTCTGGAGATATATTTGCTTTCTCCGTTTGCTGTCTGAGAACAAGAGAAGATGAAAGCATGTTCTTTTAGATTCAGGCACCGGTGAAAAAGGGTTTCCTTGAGCTTGAAAACTATTTGGACCTGAGAAGCATATGTGTTTATGCCATTGAGCTTGGGAAATGTACTTTTCCCAGTGTTTGTAGGGAATATGCTTCACAGGTTCTGACTTTGTACGTTGATATTCAATAAGTCACAGCAATTTGATAGAAATATTTAGATTATTATGAAAATGAAGTATGCATCATCATATATTCTTCTCATAGTGAAAAGATTAATGATGAATAACTGAAAATGGTTAATATAACAGGTTTGGTCTAAGGAAACTCTGAAAGGATGGGTCGTGTACGCACCAAGACAGTGAAGAAGTCATCTCGACAGGTAATTGAGAAGTACTACTCCAAAATGACTTTGGATTTCCACACAAACAAGAAGATCCTGGAGGAAGTTGCCATTATTCCTTCCAAGCGTCTCCGCAACAAGATTGCTGGTTTTTCCACCCATCTCATGAAGCGTATCCAGAAGGGACCTGTTCGAGGTATCTCCCTGAAACTGCAGGAGGAGGAGCGTGAGAGACGTATGGACTTTGTTCCTGATGAGTCTGCCATCAAAACTGATCTCATTGAAGTTGACAAGGAGACCCTTGACATGCTTACAGCCCTCGGCATGTCTGATCTTCCTGGTGTTGTCAAGCAAGCTGCTGAGCCACAGGCAGTAGCAGCTCTTCCAACATATGGTCGCGGCGCAGGAGGTTTTGGGAGGAAATACTAATAAGAGTATTTTCAAAGAATTGATGGACAATTGAAGAGGTTTTTGGTAGATTAAATGTGTTGTTAGGTTTCCTTGATGTTCTTCGAGTATCCTTAGAAGCTTATAATTCCGCTGTTGAGACATAATGCTATAACAGTCCTTTTACTCCAAAACTGCATGCGATAGATTTCCTCAATTACATACATTTTGCTGCAGGAGAATGTGATTGCTACCTTTTACTTAGATTTTAATTTCATTGTTGTTGCTCTGTGTGCCTAATGTTCTAGAGTTCATTTGTTTCTCAATGCTTCTGCTGTTTAATTTCTTCAGGATTATAATGTTATAGTATATCATTTTTAATCATAGCGTTGTTTGGATTGTGTTATAAGTGTCATGGCTAAACCTATTAATTGTAGAAGCGATTTCAGCTATTTGAATCTGCCTTATTGATTCATTGATCTGACGTGGTCAACGTGAATTAATTAGTAGAGACAGCATACTATATATACGATATTCAATTAACAGTACAGATAATTGATCACGCGCATTTGGTTTAACATGAGGCGCTTTAGATTCTAATTTTGCTAATGTCAATCATTATTCCTTTTCCTTGCACTTAAGATAGTTCATCAATTGCTCTTGAGGGAACAAGAAATTGGTTAAATTTGGTAATATTTTTCATTTAGATACCTTAGTTCTAAGCATGACATATTAAACACCGTATGTTGTCAAATTTGTGTCATTTTGATACATAAATGACAATTTCAAACCAACCAGAGTGCGTGAAGGAAAATTCACTTTTCCTGAAAAACTCCATATTTTTCCAGCAATACGTATGCTCAATTCGGGCAATAAACATGCGATTTGCCATGTTAGCGACTAGCGAGGTGCATTTAATTTGCACGTTTTCGACAATATTAGGTATTCAATAGGTACACGTACAACCGAAAAATGAGGTGTCTAAATGAAAGTTCGTCCCAACTACCAAGTTCAAGAGCCACTTATATACATATACGTACATAGGCAAATTTTGGTTTACATTCTCATGTATCTCTTTAAAAAAAAAACAACCCGGTGTATAGAGCATCATGTATTTCACGCATGATTTGGAAAAGGGCTGTATTCAGAGAATATTAAATTTAATTTACGAAAAACACGTATTATTACTTGATGGCACCATGATCGAAAGAGGCATAGTGGTTAACTGGTTTTCGCCCATTATTCCTTGCTAACTTAAGGTCATGCGATTGAATCCTATCGAAATTACTGCGTAAATTTTTTATTCTTAAGTCTTTCTTTCCCTTATTTTTGACAGCAATGCATCCTTTTATTTTAATTTTCCTAAAGTCTTCCTTTCCTTTTCCTTCTTTATTTGAGTCAACGCATTCCCTTAATGATGCTATTATGGATCATTTTTAAAGTATGAAAGCTAAACTCATGATATATTTTTGTGATAATAAAATTAATTATTTATTGTTCGTAAGTTGTTGCATCAGCAAAAATTTATATCATCAAACTAAATATAAAATCAATGGTGTACTCATGATCTCGAATTCCTAGATCCGCCTCTGGTTGTACCCCTAAATGTGTAAGCATTAGTGGCTATTTTTTCGATCCGAACCCTTAACCTAAGAAACAACTTTATTATTAATCCAAAGCTTCCTCTTTCTTCTCATCCATCTCTTAACTTTAGCAATTTGTTCTTTTAATTGTATAAAAGCACTTAATCTATGTTGAGGTCCTTCTTTTTTTTTTTTTTTTTAATTTTTTTAAAATATTTTTTGGAGAGCGGTGGTGGAATATTAAGGTCAATTATCAGACTCTATTGTATAACATAACAAGATACATTAATTAGTTTGTCAACAAGCTTGTGAACTGCACTTTCAAGGATTGCATCCAAGTGCAAAGTCCCAAAAGAAAATTCATGTATTATATTTGAAAGTCAATTAATGTTTTTCTTTTAATTTAAAATCAACTAGAAATTTTTGCTGATCCTTCGCTCGTGTGATTATTAGAAGATTTGTGTTAGAATCTTTGACTTATTATCGTGATATTCTTGATTTTGTTTTTTCCTTCTGAAGAGGCAAAACTGTATGTGTATGAACTGTTTGGTCTCCTCTCTACCACTCTTAATAATGATTTATATTTATACATACAAATGAATGGATAGTTGGGGCACATGCCACCTTGGCCTCTATGATTGGGAAGATCATTTATAACTTTAAATTATCACATAATTTCCAATTAACTAAGAGATTATGTAAGATAAACCACTATCATAATGTCCCTTTCTGAGACATGAGAATGATTAAACAACAAAAAGTTTGCAACTTTCGTACTGTTAATAATAGAAATCAATTAAGGGCTTCCTAATGTGGGGTTACGGCTGGTCTTAAATTAAACTAAGAAATTACGTATAATGATAAGTCTGACCAATCAATTAGTTAGCATGCTTTAGGAAAGTGAAGATTAAGGTGCAGTAATTAATTTAGATTCAACTTATGTATACAGAAGGGCTTTTTCCACTTTTTGCCCGATAATATATATATATATATATATATCGGTTATTATTTTGAGAGAGTAGCTATAGAGTGTTATTTTCTCTATACTAAATGGAAAACCCTTATACGCTATTGTTGGTAATTATGTTATTGTAGCCGGGCAATGCTTTTTTTTTTTTAGATAACTAGTTCCACTCATTTATAGGATAAATTTCATTTATGCTTATATAATTATGACTTTTTTCTTCACAAAAGTCATATAATTCTATTTTCTCACACAAAAATTATAAAACTATTATTAACTCAAACAAGAATTATAGTGACCGAAAAACACAATTTTTTGTAGTATTATTCTAGTATTTTTGTTTAATTTAAAATAACCCAATTAAAATAGGAAAAATATACATTTTTATCCGTTCTAAAAAATAATACTGGATAATATATATAGGAACAAATAATATACATATTTTTTGTTTAATTATATAGCGAATACAATAGTTTAGGGTTGACCGGTCAATTTTGTATTTTTCTTTAAAATAGGAATGACCCAACGTAACCTCAATTAATATCCATTTACATAAATTAAAATAATACTAGAAGTAAATTCGGAGTACATGAGATTCTGACAAAAAAAAATATAATTAGAGAGCACTTAAAATAAAATGCTATCAATTTGAATGAATATCTTGAAAAGAAAAATAAAAGATAGAAATATCGTGCTTTGAAGGATTTACTTTTAGCACTATTTTGATTTATACAAATAGCTATTGGTTTGTTGGGGGTGGATGGGAGGTTGGGTTGGGTCCTATTTTTATTGGATTATTATTTATTACACTGAAAATAAAAAATAGAAAACCATGAAATAAAAAAGTATGACCGGAAGGTTGTATTTTTCGATCATTGTAATTTTTGTATGATTTAATAAAAGTTTTATGATTTTTGTGTGAGAAAATATAGTTATATGACTCCGGTAAAAAAATATCATAGTTATATGACCATTTTTAAAATTTACTCCTTATTTATGATAATTAATTATGGTTTATATATTTTTAGGTAACTCGATAAGTTAAGCTCAATTAAGGGAGATTTGCATCTATACCCGCTTTTTGGGTCACGTTTTAACTTGTGTCCGCTTTGCAAAAAAAATTATAAGCATACCCACTTTTTCGCGTAACTTCCGCATACGGGGCTGAAGTAGCAAAGACAATAATGCAAAACTTTAGCATTTTAATAGACATGATTGAGTAGCAAGTGTGCTGAAATTTTTGTTTGTAATTAATAAACTTAAGCATAGTAGCTGAAGTTTTGTTCTCTATTTGCTGAAGTGTTTGTTTGTAATTGCTGAAGTTTTTATTTTTGTAACTAGCGAACTTCAGCTCTAGAGTTTAAGTTTTTGTTTTGTAACTGGTTTATTTTTGTAACTGGCGAAACTTCAGCTCTAGAGCTGAAATTTTTATTTTGTAACTGGCGTACTTCAATACTAGAGCTGGAGTTTTTATTTTTGTAACTGGCGAACTTAGCTCTAGAGGAAGTTTTTGATTTGTAACTGGCGAATTTATTTTTTAACTAGCAACCTCAGCTCTAGAGCTGTAGTTTTTATTTTGTAACTGGAAAACTTCAGCTTTAGACTGAAGTTTTTATTTTGTAACTGTCGAAGAGCTGAAGTTTTTGTTTGTAACCAACGAACTTCAGCTCTAGAGCTCTAGGGGGCATGTTGTACCCACACGAAGTAACTAAAGCAACATTAATAGGAACCAAGAAACATAAACACTTTACCAATCCAATCGACAACTGAAATCTCCAATTTCCGGCCGGCCCAATTCACCAAACAATAATATAAAATTAATAATTAATTTCTTTTGTCCCATTTTCACATTAAAATTGTGCATAAGATTTAAGTTGCAAAACCAAGATAGAACCTTTACAAGTGAGGTGTCGGCGAAAAGGAAAAATGATTAAAAATTTATAGGACTCGCTAGAGAAATAAGAAGAAGCAGCTATGGATGAATCTTATTTCTGGAAAAAGAAAAGATAAAACTTTGAGGAGGAGAAGAAGGAGGAAAAATGACGTTGAAGTTGTTTAAAAAATAAAAGTTAAATCTTAAAAAAAATAGGTATAAATTAAATGGAACCTACCAAATAAAACACTCTATAAATTTTTAGCAGCATTATTGAAGAACACCCTAGTTTCAGAACGTTATTAGTAAGGACTATTTTCTGGTCAATGTCCTGGACAGAAGCTCTACTACCTAGTTAGAATGCCATACTAGGAGTAGTATTTAAAAATCTATTGACGGAGTACATCTACCATTTTTGACTTTTTTTTTAGAGGATGCCATGCCATGTTAAAAGTTGGTGAAAAAGGACGACTAACTTTGAATTTCATAGAGCTATGCAACGTGAGAAAGATATATTATAACCCAATTAATCAACAAACCAAAAATTAATAAGGTTCTAAATAAAGATGGGATTTTGCATCTATATGGAGTTATAATTGAACCTATATACATTTTGTAAAAAAATTTACAAACCTATTTACTTTACGATCAACTTTAAATTTAACAGGTCTGGAGTTAACAAAAGAAAAAGAAATGATGTGAAAAAATTACACTTTAGATACACTTAAGGCCAAATAGGTCTGAAGCTCAACCAATAGCTTCATGCACTTAAAAGGCCAATAAATCCGAAGTGAAAAATTACACTACAGATGCATTTAAGACCAAATAAGTCTAAATGCAACCAATGGTTTCATGCACTTAAGACCAATAAATCTGAAATGGAAAAAAATTGGCTTTAGATGCACTTAAGGCCAAAACGTCTTAAGTGCAACAAACATTTTCCGTGAAAAATTGCATTTCAGATGCACTTAAGGCCAAAAGATATGCAGTGCAACAAACATTTCCCTACACTTAAAGACCAATATGTTTGAAGTGAAAAATTACATTTTAGATGTACTCATTAGTACCAAAAGGTCTGAAGTGCAACCAACATTTCCATGCACTTACGAACCAAATAGGTCTAAAGTGCAAATCGCTCATAAAACAGAAATTTGTTCTTCGAATTTTAACAATTCAAGATACGATTTAATACCTAAATCTACTCCAAATAAATTCAAATTTGAAACATAACCTACAAATATCATCAAGAACAAACCCCATCCATCAATTTGTCAAATCAACACTAAATCGGACACAATTTTCAATTAAGAAAAAGAAAAAGACCCCTAAGCAATATAAAATATAAAGCACCATATAAAATCATAAACTACCTTAAAATATATTCATAAACACCATATAAAATCACTATTAGAAGAAGAAGAAGAAGAAGAAGAAGAAGAAGAAGAAGAAGAAGAAGAAGAAGAAGAAGAAGAAGAAGAAGAAGAGGAAAAAATATGAGGAAATTGATTGAAGTTATTTAAAAAGTGGGTACAAGTTATAAAAAAATTAAAATGGAATACAAATTAAATGAAGGCGACCAAATAAAAATGTAATTTTTACGATAAAAGATGGTGTGAAGTTTAGAGGAACTTCGATATATTTGACCCAAACATTCTGATGACATTAGTTCTAAAGTAGTAGCGCCTAGGTATACTCCCATTCAAGAATTAATGTAAATTTTGAATTTGTTTCTCAGTAGCGGATCTAGAGACGGAATAACAAGTTCACGGGAGCCCAATAACTTTGGCTTAGATCATATATACACATTAAAGAACTCCACTAAAATTTACATACGTAAAGTTCAAATCTTGAATTCGTCTATGTATTTGGGTTAAAAGAAACAATACCTATGTTATAATTAGTTGCAACTGATCTGTTGATTCAACAATAATTCTGGTAAGATTTCGGTTTCTGTGATGTAACCTTATCAACTGCCACACTTTCTGAGTAATTTCATCACCTAATTGCATGCATGAAAATATAACAGATGACGAGATTCCATAACTTTCAGCTGCAGGACCCAAATTTTCTTTTCTACCTTCATGTTTTCACCAAACAGGAAAAAAATACCATTGTATGTCAGTGGAGGCCACAACACATGCCAATCTATGCACATATGTTTATCACAGTATAAATGTCTTTTCTTGTGTCAAACTATAATTAGTACATAAGAAACCACTTATGTTACATTATTCATATGAATGGTGCTAATTCTCAATAATGTATTTTTTCTAGTCTAGTTTGATTCAACCTTTTCCTGGCTCTCACTTGTCTTTTGAAAAACATCATTTTGGACTTTAGTTATGTTAGCTCATAAGTAAATGTTGGATTTTATGTATTTAAGTATATTAAATACTTAAAATAGGATGAATGAGAAATGGAGGGAAATGAGATTTTAAGTTTTCCCTTTGGCAAAGGAATATTGTCCCATATCAGAAGAGGAAGATGTTTTTTATGGGTATATAAGCAATTGCTTTTCTTCTAGCTCTTAAAGAGTTGAGAAGAAGGCAAGCCTCGCGCCTTCGTCTCGGCTTTGGCTTTGGTCAAATGATTGATTGATTAATTTTTGGACCAAGTTTATTTGTTAATAATAAAATATTAATAAAAATAGTCATTTATGTTATGACATTTATGTTGTGGCTGTTTTGCATAAACAACCATTCAGAAGAGTTGCACCTCTTCAGATTCCAGTCCAACTTTGGCTATAAATACAATACTATTCACTGAAACATTAGGGTTTGAAGTATCACTACACCAGTGTGTAATTCGTTTTATCTCGAGAGAAAATAATCCATAACCTTGGGTACTAGGAGGTGATTAATTTCTTTACGGAAACACTGTGAATTCATTGGGCTCAAATTTGTTTCTATCTCTTTACGTTTTCTGTTTACACATTTTTCTACTTTATTTTTCAGAATTAATTTACAAATACAGTTTACTACCAATAAATAATAAATACTGTAATGAAGCGATTGTAATCACTCGATATATATATAATCGTCGTACGAAATCATAGTTTACCAACAGGATATGTTTTATTTGTATTTTGACGTACACATATTAGACGAGCGTGGTATTAATTAGATTGTGTCATATATCCTTTGTATGGATTCCTCAAGTACAACATTAATTAATCTAATAAAAAGTTGCTCATATCCAAACATTAGCACGAGTGATAATATAAACAGATCCATGTAAACAAGTTACACACTATATTGCAAATTTGCAATTAATTGGCCTTGAGTAATTTATCTTTTGGTGAAGAACTGAATAAATTTAATTTGCTACGACTTTATTTGGTGAAGAACTGAAAATAAATTATAAGCAGATGTCAATTTATGGCCGTTGGGGTGTCTGAAGTTGTTCAATGAGAGTTGGAAAACAATGATATTTCCAATAGAGTTGGGGAAAACCTTTTTTGTTGTTGTATAGATTATTAATTGTATGCACACTAACTAATTTCACCGGTTATCTCCAATCAGCATAGATATCGAATAATTCTGTCCACAGATATTTAGATAGATAAAAAGAAATCACCTAATATTTTTATTTATAGTAATTATTCGACTCATTGCAAGAAGAGGAAAAGGAAACAGAGAGAAGCAAAATATAGCATTATCAATTACTACTATAATTTTTTGAATTCAGTACAAATTTTTATAAGTTTTTTGAATTCAGAACAACTTATTATTATAAAATTTTGAATTCAGTCCCTTTGATGTCAATTTCTGAACTCTGACCTCTTTTATTATATTGCCGAGGACAGTGTGTGTGTGTGTTATAATTTGTTGTACTTTGTGTGCGGGAGTTGTTATCCCCATAAATAACTCACATGATGTCTGCCTATTCATGCCTTTGTGGATTTTTCTTTTTTAATTCTAACCACACAAGTTTCATAAAAGTAACAATTAAGTCCTTTTATTTATACCACAATGACCTAAGCATGGTTAATAATATTTCTCAAATTTAATTAGTGTGACACTATTCGCTTAGTAGTCCGCCCCAAAAAGATGATATATTCTATGTTTTGAACAATTTGGACGTTAAATTTCTCATTTACTGTTAATTTGAAGTTTTTTAAGCCATACAAATGTTGACAATTTGATCATACAATTTTAGTACCTACAAATACTGAATTTCTGTATTTGAATCAAATTGAAATTGAATTTCAAGTATAAAAGTTAGTTTCCACTCATAGATCTCATTCTTCACAATTATTTTTCCAAAGTGAAGTTCATGTCTCATAACGTAATAAAATTTTACAATTCATTTTTTAACTTATACTCCAAATACTTTTCTTTTCTGCTCCATCTCAATTATTATTCAAATGCGTAATAAAATTTTTCTTTACAAGAAATAATGTATACGGTTAAAATCGGGTCCACCCGATTTTGTAGATTTACCGAGATAAGTGTTAAGGATCGAAAATCGATCCCATAATAGATCAGATCGAGGCATGAGGACAAGATACCGAGTTCAAGATTCGATATACTTGTCAAGATCGAGGCCGATAGTGACTGAGACCAAATAAGACAGACATCGAGCAAGATCGAAAGTAGCATAATAACATAAAGGCGAGAAACCCGTGACTCGTCAAAGATCATGGCAAAAATTTTGGAACGGATCAAATCTAGGACGGTTAATTAGCTAGTCATGGTATTTCCTTCTGTGCTTAGAATTATACCATAAAAGGAATTCCTCTATTATATAAAGAGGAGTTCCAATCATTTGCAAGGGACATACATTCACGCATATCAAAGCAACATAACACTCTTTTGGCTTATATTCTCTTGTTCATTAGTTTACCTTATTTTTACTTGTTCTCGTATCAATCATCTCGAGGGAATTCTAACTCGAGAGTCGAATTTAGTCTCAACACTGGTTGGCTTTACTTTATTGTTAGTTTCTATCACTAATCTTCTTATTTATCGGTTGGTATTAGGTGAAATCACGTGTCCTTAAAACCATATTATAAGTTGAATTGTTATCAAATTTTTAAGAATAAATAGTTTGGCGCCAACCGTGAGGCTAAGCATAATAGTGATTGCATGGTATTAATTCTCATAACACACACTTCTTTACACTTGTTCTCATAAGTGTTTTTGATTTCAGGAATTAACATGTCAAACTCTCAAGTAGCACCCGCTCACACAGACAACGACCTTGGTCTTCATGGTGATAACGAAAATATAGCCGCCCTGATAAACACAGTACCTCCAGTCAACCCCGACGGACCGCCGGCTGTAGACCCAGTCGATTTCAGCTCCCATATTGCCATTAATGAAAATTTGGGCGGCAACCCTGAAAATAAAATCCTCAGAGATGCTCGAGTAGCCAACGGAACGCACAGAGCGGTGAAAAAGAAAAAATTAGCCTTCGAATGATATTCGAGATGTTGCAGACTCAACAAGCTGTGATAGCACAACTCCGAAACCAGAATCAAACACCAAGCAGAATTGAGATCGAAGCATCATGAGAAGTTTTTCATAGAGCCGAACCTGTATCGGAGAGATCGAACGCCAATAAATCGGGGATTGACCCCGCCATTATGAATGCTCGAGGAGTTCACTAAATGGATTAGATCAGGTGAAAAGAAAATCGAGACAAATGACAAGAAGGTAGAAATATACAACTTCCGGGTTGACCAAATACTAGGGACACCACCGATCCTAAAGGGTTTGGATTTGAAGAAGTTCGTGCAAAAGACTTCCCCTCCAAGTGTGGTTCCGAAGCCCATTCCGAAAAAATTTCATATTCCACATTCCAAAATACAATGGAACCCCCGACCATAATGCGCATGTCACTTCTTATACATGCGCAATAAAGGGGAATGACATAGAATATGATGAGATTGAATCCGTTCTATTGAAAAAGTTTAAAGAAACTTTGTCGAAAGAGGCAATTGTGGATAACCATTTTTCCCCTCACATATTTCAAATATGTATATATACTTTCAAAATAGTGCATGAACATCATCAAGTATTTTTCTAAATTTTTCGTAATTTTTAAAGATTTTTTAAATCAATTTATTCACATATTTTATTATGAAAATAATCATTAATTGCATCACAAATTATTTCTATAATGATTTTATCATCTAATTTCACCATTTTCATCCAGATTAGTTTTTAAATACTTTAACATATTTATCATAAATACATTTGCATATTAAGGTTAGAATTGCACATTTTATAATAATAGCCCATGTGTACTTATAATTACATTATTTATGCAAACATAGTCATTTATATTTTTATAGTGTTACATAATTTAAATTATTTTTATGTACCACTAACATTTTATTTATTTATTTATTATTTTATTTAATAAATTGGTTATTTAAAATTAGGGCCCATTTTTATTTAAATTCGGACCTAGACCAACCCCAATTTACCTAGCCCAATTATCCCTGTCCCAAATCTATTAACCCTGTCCCCATACCCATTTTAATACCCGACCCATAATCCTTTAAATCAAGACCATTGATCTTTAAGATCAACGGTCCACAATACACCAACCCGTTTAATTATATCCTACCTGAAACCTACCCCATTCCCTCTAAACCCGCCGCCCTTAAACTCTCTCAACGCCCTCTCGGTCTCTGTCAAACTCTAGCACCATCACCCTCAAATCTCTCCAATTCTGGCTCAAACATGGCATCAATCCATGATTTACTCACCTATTTTGTGTTACTCTAGCATTATACGCTCTCCTATAGTATTACTTAGGTTCTTGCCCTAATTTTGACAAGAACTAAGGTTGTATTGTGGTTCGGGCCAAACAGGCCTAAACCGGCCGGTCAAACAAGCATGTTCTTAGGCGAGCCGGGCTTTGGCGATCTCGGGCTTCACGGTCCCAATTGGTGGAACAGGCCCACGACGTTCCTAAGCCTATATGGTCCCAGGCTAAATAGGCCGGGCCCACGGACCTAACTGACTTTTCGTTCCGGGCTATTTTTTAACTTTTTTTTTTATCTAAGGTAATATATATATATATACATATATATATATATATATATATATATATATATATATATATATATATATATATATATATATATATATATATATATATATATATATATATATATATAGTTCAAATTAAAGTTTACATTTAATACTTGGTATCAAAGCTGCAAATTAAAGATTACATTTAATACTTCAAATTAAAGTTCAATACCTTCAACAAAATATTTCAAATTAATCTAACAAACTAGAACATTAAGCATATTACGTCTAATAATATTAAAATAACACAAATTATTTCAAATCAACTTAAAATCTTAAATACGAATGTCTGGAGAACGCGCAAGACAACTCTTTATATGTCTCCTTAAAGAGCATGTGCCCTCCTTTCGACAACGAGTGTAAACTCGACCACCATTCTTTCACTTTCTTATGTAAACTTTTTTATTTCATTCTGCCACATTAAAGCTTTTCGAAATAAATGGGTGCAATCTAGAATCACCGGGCATGATTTTACTTGAACTAAAAATTTGAGTTTGAGAAATGCGAAATGAGTGAAGACTTGAATACTTGAATTTGAGTTTGAGAAATAAGAGAGATTGATGAATTTGTGAGTAAAAATAAAAGAATGAGGAGGTATTTATAATTAAGAATGGGAAAAAAGTATAATTATAAAAAGCTTGAGCTTAAATAAAGTTTGGGGGCCAAATGACTATTTTTTAAACTTCCCAACGGCTGAAATTAAGGGCATACGACTACTTTTTTAATATTTAGCCATTGGGCTTTTTAATTTTTTTTTGAAATATTACTGTGGGGCCTGTGAGGTCTGCTAGGGCCGGTTGAACCGGCTCAGGCCCGCCTGCCAGTCCCGGGCTAAACAATCCCGGGCTTGCGGGCTTTTTGGTTAAGACCGGCCCACTGTGGCCTTTTCACCATTAGAGACCGCGTTCCTGGGCTAAGCAAGGCCCACAATATAGCCTTAGCAAGAACTACCTCAATAACGGGTAGATTCACCCTGATTTTGTGAAGATCTAAACGAACTTCCGTCAATATACATGTTTTATTGAACGTTTCTTGCATCGTTGGTCCGTTTCAAAACATATATCTCAACTAGGGTTTGAGACACTTGTTCTTTACTGATATCTGATTGATACTCTTTCCTTTCTCATATTTGACTAATATTTTCCTTATTTCTGTTTAATTTAATGTGTTTCATTTATGTTTTACCTTATTTTCCCCTAAATTAGGATTTCAGATCTTTTTCTGGTATGATTGTGTGTTCCTTTTGAATAATTTTCCATCTATGTTCGTTTTATGCAAATATGTGGTTATTTGCTTTATTTTCTGCCGATTTTATGGTTTACCTAAATTTGGGGTTTTAAACCCTTTTACTTGAAGCAAATCTGGTTCAATCCTACTCTTCTTTTGAATGATCCAAGTCTATGTTCATTTTTGTGCTAGTACGTGATTCTTTGCCATTATTCTCTGCTGATTTTGGGATTCACCTAAATTAGGGTTCAAACCCTTTTTACTTGAACCACATTCGGTATTCCTTATGTGATTCTTTTCCCTTTTCCTACTGATTTTGTGTATCTTCACCTAAAGTTTAGGGTTCAACTTCACTGATTTAAATGCTTACCTTTCTAGTGTTTGACTAATTGGTTTTTTCATGTTTATGTGTTTAATTCATACATTATTTAAACCCTTTTCCCTTTTCCCTTTAGGAGAAGACTTGAACTCTCCTATTATCACTACTAAAACTAAGCTCTCTCTTGCACCTATTCTGATTTCTCAACTAAGTGGCTATTGTTTGGCCGGCTGAAAGCCAATGCCAACTTACTTTGGAATTTAACTATTACTGCACCTTTACTTGCTTTCTTCTCAACTGGTATGCCCTAACCTTTGCAATTTCCTTCTCTATGCTTTGTTTGACTATCATATTTCAATCCCTAGCATGATTCAGTCCTTTATCTGGTAATTTGATGATGTTGTTAACTTAAGACTAAGTTATTTAGAATAATATGAATCTTCTCATAAGTTGGTTTAAGGTTTAATCTGTTTGTCAATTTTATAAATGTTCTGAACTATAAGCATGTAATTAAATATGTTTATGGTCTAATTCATGTGTCCTATCTGTTTAATTCAAGTGTTTCTGTCTTTGTATTTAAACCATGATTTTTTAATACAAGCAAGAGTATCTAGCTCAATTAGATGTCACCATGTTTGAACTGTATGCTGAACCTGAACCTTGTTTGTTTCTTAGAGCAATTCTTCCTGCAACTTTGTATTCTGAACTGTCTCCTTTCTAAAAATTAAAATATTTCAAAACGTGCCCCTTATCCTTTATGCATTGGTTTTCAAGATCCTACTCTTAGCCACTTAGGTTCTCACCACCCCCAATGTGAGCACTACCAAGGGTCCTTGAGACTCATTTGAACTCTGACACATTTGTGTTGGTTTTTTCAATCTTTTATGAACTTTGTGCTGAATGTGTGGTTCTAGTGTGAGCATCATCCGGGGTCCCTAAGGCTCATTGGGAAATTTGACACACTGAAAACCTAGGTTAATGTGTTGTGAATGGATCACTGCTACGCTTCAAAGCTGTTGTGTTTGAAGGCCTGGTTCCCAGGTTTAGATTGGGCCTATGAAGGCTCCCTGTAGTGTAACCGTTATTATTATATAATTTATTCATATTGGGTTGTAATAATTTCTATTTTACCAGATTTGGGGTTTTAGTAAAAGATGGGGGAGGGTTTTTATACCTTTGTTGAAACTGGGTAGAGATTCTGCCTATAGGTTTAATTACGGTAATTGAACTATGTGGATACTATATTGTGTTTAGAGATCATGCCTATAGGGTTTTTCATGATCATTTTGATTCTGTGTTGCACATCTGCATGCTAGAATCCCTGCTTGTAGGACTTTATGTTTAATTCTTCACAATAAAAATTCCGTTCATAAGATATACACATATTTTCAACCTAATGTGCATTAGTGACCATGCCTATAGGACCTTATTTGTGCGAGTCAATTCTACTTCCCGGCAATCTGTTAATTTCTGTCTAAATACGATTAATAGATATCATGCCTATAGGAATAAAAATCAGTTTCAAACCTAGAAATCGTGCTTATAGGATTTAAAACTAATAGATATCATGCCTATAGGGTAAAATCAGTTCGTAAACTAAGAAATACTGCATGTAGTAGTTTAAATCAACCTCGTAATTATAAATCATGCCTATAAATCAGTGCTACACTTAGAAATCATGCTTATACGCCTGTAATTGACAAACTCGTAGAAATTATGCCTATAGAATCCTGTTAGTCTATTTTGAATTCAAGCGCTCTTGTAAATCACTTAGGCAATATATCCATTGAACTTATTAACGATTCGGGGTTTAAAACTATGACACATTTCTGCCTGAGGTGCCGAGATTCAGGCTGAATAAAATTAGTAGGCAAATAAATAGGTCACAATGCTCGCCTTAATAAAATTTTCTTTACGCTTCACGTAGATATAGGAGTCCAATATTAATAAAGTTTTCTGATTCAATTGCATGCCTTTTGTTGCACATGTGTGGAGGTCAATGTGAGCCCATACTTGCTTTATTTGAAAGTCTTGCTTATTTTGTTTGTTGCCTAGATTTCACATTTTTAAGTAACATAGGTTGGTGTAGAACCATCCCTAGTAGAGGTCATAATACCTCCAGGACCATAGGTAGGGGATGGGTATGCACGCATAGGGTACGGTTTAGAATCAGTTAGTGCGCTCAAGTGACAATTGGAAGTTAGTATTTGGGTAGTAAAGGAAATGAGCCCATGCGCTAGTGCTATGATACAAACCCGAGTTGACGGAGTTGCAAAGCATTGCATGGAATAATCTTATAGTCTAAAAAAATTAAGACCACCCCTGTAATATAAGTAAAATATTGTATTTGTCCAAATTGTCTTCTCTATTTTTTAGACTAATTTGCTTAATTTAACTTCGGACAGGGCTCACCATTGTGGACCTCGAGGGGTGCCAAACACCTTTTCCTTGAGGTAATTTTGAGCCCTTACCCGATCTCCGGTGATGTAGACTGGTTATTTGAGTGAATTTCACTAGGTGATCTAACACACCTTAATCCATTAGGTAGTGACTCTTTTAAATTCAATTCACTACCCTCACGAAAAAGAGCTGTCCCAGCCCCAAATCGAGGGACATGACCGGCGCCTGACTGGGTAGCCCCAGTCAAGCGGACCTGGGTGCCTTTCATTCCCACGTGTTACCCCTGTGTTGATTGTTTCTCATTAACCAAATATCTTACTAACCATGAATGATTTCACAATAAACAATTAAAACTATACGAGTGATTCATTAACAAGTTTGCAGTTTTTACAACGCCCGACATACATAATATATACATAAGACTAGAGTCCCACAGTTTACATGTCTACAGAGCCTCTAGGATACAAAAAGGGAATACAATACTTTGCCGGCAAGGCTCCGGCTATACCTTGCAAAAACCAAAATGAAATCTAACAAAAGTGGCATGAACCACACAGGGCCCCGAGGAAGAAAGGGGCTCACCAAAACGGGCAGTGGAAGGAGAAGGATACTACTGCCGATGAGCTGAAGTGCCTGCTACTGATCCACCTACAATCATAACACGAATGTAGCGCCCCTGGCAAAAGGGACGTCAGTACACTTGAATTGTACTGGCATGTATGGACAAACTTTGTCCCAAGTAAACTCAAGCCATTCAATTACGTCAACAAGTAATTAAGCCAGCCAACCACGTTTTCCACATTTTCCTCATTTCAAATAATTCTCGACACAAAGCACTTTCTAAGAGCAACAAATTTAACAGTAACCAATCAATCACGTATATCACAAGTAGTCAAACAAAGGGGCAATCAGTGCCCCACAGGTTGCAAACTCTCCTGCTGTCTCCTTTCACAATTTCACATATTGATTTTTATATCAATTTTTAATAGCGATTTCGATCGCTTTATCCTTATTACCCCTGACCACCCTTATTACCTCGGCCACCCTTATCGCCCCAACCCACACCTTATTTCTTCATGTTGCGGCGCGCAACCCGATCCCACCGTACAGTTTTCAAACACAACAATCACAAACAACAAATAAGGTATTACACCAAATTACAACAACTTCAAATAAGCAACTTACAAGTTGGTTCATGTACACAATTACTTGTCAAGCCAATATCACAACCAAGTTACAATGTTTCCAAAATCAAGAATATTCATACCGTATTGTTCAACAACTTACCAATCCTCAAGTGTTTCGTTTCTTTTCCATAAGGTGCCATATAGGCCATCATAACCATTATTTACAATTCTTTACCCAATTCAACTCTCATTTATCTTTCGGTTCATATTCCATACCACATCACTCATATTTCAACAACAACTTTGAATATCCAACAACAACATCAAGAATTTCACACAATTTGTCAAATTCACACTAACCAAACAAATTTCACACATATAGGCGATTTCACAAGAATCAAAATTAGCCATACATACCTGGTACCGAGTTTTCTTCCTTTAACTTCCTACTTTATGCTTACCCAAGATATCCTACTCTTGCCAACCTTGTTCTTGAAGACTCTTACTTATACTCACTTCTTTTACTAAAAATCAAGTTCAATAATCATGCATGAGTGTAAAATTCCATTTTCAAAAGCTATTATATGCAAACCTCTCTTTACCCAATTTAAAACTGAAAATTAGAGAAAATAGCTAGGGTTTTTACCTTGAAAAGATTGGGGAAGTTGAATCCTTGCCCTAGGAACCCTCGGAATTAAGTGGTTGGAACAATCTTTGAAGATGAAGAACTTCTCTCTCTAAAACCCCTATCTTCTCTCTCTAATTTTGGTAAGATGATATGAGAAAATGAGGGTGAAAGGTGTTATATTAAAGAAGAGATCGGGTCAAAATGTTACAAAAATCTGGGCCGGGGTCAATTCTGCGGTCGCATCTGCGATCGCAGAATCAACATGCGGTCCGCAAAGTGACTGCGGAATGACCTCAAAATTACACAAGTTCTGTTACGGAATGCGACCAAAATGCGGTCCGTATTCTTGATCTGCGGTCGCAAAGTGCACCGCAGATTCATTATGCGATCGCATATCGACCGCATTTTTGACATGATTTTGGGAAACCTTCTGGTAAGCTCTGCGGCAAGAATGCGGTCCGCATAGCAGATCTGCGGTCGCATTCTTGACCGCAAAATTGACATCTTTCTGGAAAAATTGATTCTCTACATTTTTGAAACTTAAATCACTACCAGGTACATTTTTGAAGAATTTTAAGCATTCCTAACACATTATTCGGACCATGACACTATAGCTACTAGGTTTTATGCACAAAAATTTTACGGGGCCTTACACTGTCCCAGAAATATCGAAACCCAATTTTGTGAGAAAAATGGGGCACGACAACAATGATATGGTACCACAATTTACTGCCCAATTCCATCCATTCCTTCACCATGTTTGCAGATTCCTTCGCAAAGGCACACGCCGGAGCAATAAAGGTTACGACTAGGAAGTCAGACCTCTTCAAAGTGAAACAAAAGGACAATAAAATGTGGAGGAAATTCGTATCTCTGTTACAGATGGAACACTTGGACCACCCCCGATCACAGATGATTTGGCCATTCAAGATTTTACTCAAGGTTCGAACGAACAATGTTCGATAGCATCATGACAACCAAAGTAGAATTTAATTGAATATCCAACTGTAACCTGGGTCGATGTACATAATTAGTATCAGTCAAAGATTAGGGTCGAGGATGATCAATTGCGAACCCCGTCCGATTCCACCTACCCAAATAGGCCCGTCGACAGAATTCAAATAGACGTCGATAGAGAACCCCCATCGAATAGAGATCTGTATCAACCGTACAATGTAGATTGTAGAAACACCGACAGTAATCCTATTCTAAATGATCGAAGTAATGATCGAGGACAAAACTCCCGAGGGATCATGAGTAAATGTAGCTTTGATAAACAAGTCGAGCCAACAAAAGCACCACGACTATCCGAATACAAATTTATCATCGATGCATCGTGTATTGTATCAACCATTGGACGGATCAAGGATACTAGATAGTCCAGACCCTTACAGACTGATCCAGCCCAAAGGAACCCTAATCAAATGGGAAAATACCATAGTATCCATGGGCATAGAACCGAAGACTGCAGACACTTGAGGGAGGAGACAGCCTGTCTATTCAACGAGGGCCACCTTCTAGAATTCTTATGTGATCGAACCAAGAACCACTTCAAAAATAGAGATTCAAACAGATAGAACGAGTAGGAAGATACACAATATGTGATTCACATGATTGTTGGAGGATTCGATGTTCCTCAAGAACCGATATTTAAACGCATCAAGATAACGATCACAAGGGAAAGTGAACACGGGACTACTTACCAGAAGAAACTTTGTCTTTCAATGACAAGGATACAAAAGGGATAAAACAACCTCACAATGTCACATTAGTAATATATATTCTTATGAATAAAATTCAAGTTAAATATGTGTTGATTGATCTAGGTAGCTCGACAAACATTATTTGATCAAGGGTCGTAGAGCAATTCGGCCTCCAAGGTCAAATCGTACAGCGGCTCAAGTACTTAACATCTTCAACGTGGCAAGTGAAACCACCAAAAGAGAAATCATTTTTCTAGTAAATGTAGCCGGGATTATCCAAGAAACAAAGTCCCATGTGATCGAAGGTGACATTAGGTACAATGCGTTGCTCGAAAGGCTTTGGATTCATAACATGCGGGTAGTGCCCTCGATGCTTCATCAAGTACCGAAGTTCCAAAGAACAGAAGGAATCAAAACGGTGTACGGTAAATAACCCACCTCCAAAGAAATATTTGCAATCGACGAAGTAGAACTGGTATCAACACTTTCATCAATAAAGGGATCATAGTCAAAGGGAAAGCAAGAAGTCAAATAGCAATCACAATCACCTACCTCGTCCCGATCGGACGAGCAGGAAACTTTCAAGGACGATAATTATATGATACCTTGGACCTTTATAATCCACGATGATTCTAATGCAACAAAGCTAATGGTCGAAGAGCTGGAACAAATCATACTGATCGAGCATCTGCCCGATCGAAAGGAATACCCGGGCACGGTGTTAACTCCCAAGCTTAGGAAACCATTGGTTTAATTCTGTTTAGCTAACATGGATTATTTTTCTTGGTCCTACCTAGATATGACGGGGATACCATCGGAGATCACCGTGCATTGATTAAGCTTGGACCCGAAGTTTCACCCGGTAAAATAAAAGAGAAGGATCCAGTCTAGGGATGGCAGGCGGGGTGGGGCAGGGCAGGGCAGGGTGGGCAGGGAAAAACCTTAATGGGGTAGGGCATGACAAAGTCTTAATGGGGTAGGGCAAGGCGGGGCGAGTCAAAACACATTTTCAGAAAATAGTAAATGGGACAGGGCAGGGCAGGGGTAGGGCAGGATTTTAGCTCAAACTCTTCTCTTGCTACTTTAGCCTCAATAGAATTGGTGCCTCAAATTCTTGTCATTTTTTTTCTTTTTTACATTAAAAACGTTTTTTGTTTGATTGCTAACATTTGTTAACTAGTAGCATAATTGCAAATATAATAGTTTTATAAAATATCAAATTATTTATTAACAATTTTACTTTATGCTTTGCGAACAATGATAAAAATTTATACAATTGTTGGAGCAAGTAATTTATAGTTATAGTATAACTCGTGAATCTATTGCTCTAAAGAAAGTCTTACGGGATAGGAGATACTACAACAAAGAACTTCAGATTATGCGCACGCTTGATTATCCTAATATTGTTAAACTAAGACATTGTATAAAAAAATAATGGTGCTTATTATTGTATTGAAATTAATAAACTGGTGTTGTATTATAAAAAAAATAGACGAAATTAACGGAAGTGATGCTTCGTCATGCAATTTTACAATTCACTAACTTAAGAAGAAGTATGATAATTAAAGGAAACTAGCCGTTCCAAAAGTGATTTAAACTATTAGCTATTTATTTGGAGTGGAACATTAATATAAGAAAAAATTTAGTCTTTGATAAATTATATAATATTAATAAAATATTTACATTTATTCAATCAATATACACAAATAACTTTTATTGACATATCAATTTTAAATATTTAAATAGAAAGTTGAAAAGGTAAAAGAAATTCAAAACATACTGCAAATAAAAAAAAGAGAAAAAATAAAAAAGAAATAGTCTAAACGGGGCAGGGCTTAATAGGGCGGGGCAGGGCAAAATTCTGACATAAGGCTAAATGGGGCAGGGCAGGGCGGGTCAAAAATTTAGCGGGTCAAGGCTTGCCCTGCCCCGCCCCATTTGCCATCCCTACCCTAGTCCGAGGTAAAACATGCATTCATTAAGGATGAGGTAATAAAACTTCTCAATGTAGGATCTATTCGGGAGGTAAAATATCCAAAATGGTTAGCAAACGTAGTCTTAGTCCCTAAAAAGGAAAATAAACTTATAATGTATGTAGACTATAAGGATATAAATAAGGCATGTCCTAAAGATTCTTTTCCTTTGCCGAATATAAATCACATGATCGATGCCACGGCCGATCATGAGATCCTTAATTTTCTTGATGCCTACTCTGGGTACATTCAAATACAAATGAACCCGGAGGATCATAAAAGACTTCCTTCATCACTAAATACAGAATCTATTGTAATAACATAATGCCGTTTGAACTAAAAAATGCTGGTGCTACTTCTCAACACCTAGTAAATCAAATGCTCGAAGAACAAATAGGTAAATCAAAGGAAATTTATATTGACGATATATAAGTTAGGTCCCTACGAGCAGAGGACCATTTAAAATTTCCAGGAGACCTTCGATATACTAAGAAAGTACAACATGAAGCTCAACCCGGAGAAATATGTGTTCGGGGTCAGTTCGGGCAAGTTCCTCGGATTTATGGTATCAAATCGGGGGGTTGAGATCAACCCTAATAAAATCAATGCAATAGATGATATCACAATCGTTGATAATGTCAAGCTGTACAAAACTTAACAGGGAGCATAGCCGCCCTAGGTCGATTTATTTCGAGGTCCTCGGATATGTGTCACTGTTTTTTCTCACCGCTAAGAAGAAGAGCAATTTCGTATGGACTTCCGAATGTCAACAAGTCTTGGAGGAACTGAAGCGATACCTGTCGAGCCTGCCGTTGCTCTACACTCCAAAAGCGGACGAGCAACTCTACTTATATTTAGCAATCTCGGATAGCGGTAAGTAGGGTCTTAGTTCGAGAAAATCAAGGTATGCAATTCCCTTTTTATTATGATTGTCGAACTCTATGAGAGGCTGAAACTTTATATTCACACTTAGAAAATTTAGCACTCACTCTAATAAATGCTTATAGGAAATTAAAACTAGTGTCACCCAATTTATGTTGTAACCACCTATCCCCTTTGCAATGTTTTGCACAAGCACAAACTCTCGGGTCGATTGGCCAAATGGTCCATCGATATTAGCGGGTATGATACCGAATATCAACCTCAAATGACCATCAAGTCTCAAATCTTGGCAGACTTTATGTCTGACTTCATGCGAGACCTCGTACCCGAGTTAAAAATGAACTATTATTAAAATCGGGTACATCATCGAGGGTGTGGACCCTCTTCACAGATGGCGCTTCAAACATGAAATGGTCCAAGCTAGGCATCATTTTGATGACGCCCTCAAGTAATATAATTAGATAGTCTATCAAAACTTCAAAATTAACTAACAATGAGGCCCAGTATGAGGCCATGATTGCAGATCTTGAGCTAGAAAAGAGCTTGGGAGCAAAAGTCATTGAGGCCAAGTGTGACTCCTTACTTGTGGTAAATCAAGTCAACAGAACTTTCGAGGTTCGAGAAGATTGAATGCACAGGTACTTGGACAAACTGCAAGTGTCTGTACGTTGATTTAAAGAATGGAACCTACAATACGTACCTCGAGTAAAGAACGGCGAGGCCGATGCCCTTGTAAAGTTGGGGTCATCGATCGAAGATGATGAACTTAGCTCGAGGACTACCGTACAAGTTTCGAGGACAGTAATCGAAGAAGGTCACACCGAAATAAAATCCACAAGTCTAACCTAGGATTAGAAGAATAAGTATATCGAATAGCTAAATAACGGTAAGCTTCCATCGGATTGTAAGGAATCGAGGACTCTACACATGAAGGCCGCACGATTCATATTAGCCGAGGATGGAACATTGTATAGGAGAATATTCGATGTACCGTTGGAGATATGTTTGGGACCAGGAGACGCCGACTATGTTTTACGGAAATTCATGAGGGAACTTTTAAAATCATTCCGGTGCTGAGTCATTGGTTCACAAATTCATTAGAGCAGGATACTATTGGACCGATATGGAAAAAGATACAAAAGTGTTTGTTCAAAGACGTGACAAATGCCAAAGGTATGCGCTGACGATTCACCAACTCCGAGAGCAACTCCATTTATCCCTATCACCATGGCCATTCATGAAATGAGGGATGGATATTGTCGGTCCTCTTCCATCGGCCCCGAGTAAAGCTCTGTTCAGTTTGTTTATGACTAACTATTTTTCCAAGTGGATTGAAGCACAGACCTTCGAAAAAGTCAGAGAAAAAAAAGTCATAGACTTCATTTGGGATCACATTATATGTCAATTCGTGATGCCTGCCAAGATCATATGCGATCAATGTGAAGCAATTCGTCGGCAACATAGTGATAAAATTTCTCGAAGACCACAAGATTAAAAGGATCTTACCAACGCCATATCATCCTAGTGGGAGTGGACAAGCCGAGTCGACAAACAAGATCATCATTCAAAATCTAAAGAAAAGGTTTACCGATGCTAAAGGAAAATAGAGAGAAATACTGCCTGAGGTCCTTTGGGCGTACCATACAATGTCGAAATCTAGTACATGGGCAACACCATTCTCTTTTGTATATGGTGCTGAAGCTCTGATCCCATTTGAAGTCGGCTAACCTAGCCTCATATTTCATCATGCAACAGAAGAGTCAAATTACAAGGCTATGAATAAAAGTCTCGAATTACAAGATGAAAGATGGGAAGTCACCCTCGTTCGGATGGACGCATAGAAACAGCGGATCGAAAAGTATTATAACCGAAGAGCTAACCTTCGACACTTTAAAATCGGGGACTTAGTTTTAAGAAAAGTCACCCTATAGCACTCGAAAGCGAATGAAGGAAAACTTGTCCCTAACTGTGAAGGACCATACCAGGTCCTCGATATTATCGAAAAAGGATCTTACAAACTTGGCACGACAAACGGCGAACAATTACCAAACAATTGGAATTTATCACTCCTCAAACGATATTACTGCTACGACCTTCTCCATTTTCATTTATATTTTATGTTAACCAATTACAGGTGTTCAATCGAAGGCATCGAGGGACTCTTCAACACAAATTCCTTAGGTCCGAAAGCATGCGTTGCACTTTTTTCCGTTAGATCGGTTTTTCTCCCAAACGGGTTTTTCTGGCGAGATTTTTAATGAGGCAACCATTGTTCGTGCTAACTTAGAGCAATTCAACAGTATCTGAGGATTCTTTACAATCAACCTCAAATGTTGGGGGGCACCACCTTCAAATGTTATAACAAAAGTACATCTTGTCAATAGGGTCTTGATAGGCAAATTTTGTAAGGTCCAAATGAACCATTCCCATATAGATTATTCGAGCCCTAAAATCAAACATATATGCATGTATAATCATATGTTAAGAGAAGTATTTTTTCCTTACCAAATATTTCACGCCTTAGAAAATTTTACTTTATAATTTTGTATTTGTGATCTATTGTGGAAGTTGGCTTAAGAGCCGATCACAACTAAAGTTTGAACAACTAATCCCGCAGTCGGGGACTACCATTTGAAAAATCGACATGATCGAATAACTAAGACCTCGAGATCATAAGACCTTAAAAAGTCAACCCTCGATTTTATAGACCATAGTTTCCCCACTCGGGATTGACACTTCAAACAAGTTTGGAGTGTAACAGGGAAACGGGCCCAAGAGGCAGATCCCAAGCTAAAGGCTACTGCCAAACCGATATAGTTCGGAGACGTCCGAACTCCATAATAAAATAGGCCTTCAAATATTTTCATAAAACATGTTTAAGAAAGGCTACCCTCGACAAAATTACTAAGGGTTTCAATCACATCAACACTCGAAAACCCTAAGGGGTACTGAATTGTCTGGACTCTCAAACTGTTTTCTCTGTTTCATACTAAGGCATTAAAAAACATAGGGTTTTGATATCATCAGCCCTCGAAAACAATGGAATATGAATACAGATTTATCTTATGCTAATGCATAACAAATCTTTATGTGATTAGCTTTGTAAGACAAAAGGGGTATGAGGCCTTATGTATATTGAAACGACCACTCTACAAAGACCATATTGACCTAATACAAAATCCTAAGGGAAATCTTTTACGTTGAGTTTAAGGGATCATCATCACTCACTAATAACCTAAGGGTTACCTTACTTCGATTTCGACCAAGTACTTACTCAACACTAGTTCAGTTTCGGTACAACATTGCCTAAACCTCGAACCTATGAATGCAACCTCGTAAGGCATCAATGAAACAAAAAGTAAAGACAAAACAAGGGAAAAAAATGAAAAATTCAAAAAGGAAAGGAAATTTTTTATATATCAAAATTTTTCTTTAAAGGGCCACATGGTCCGAGCAAACACTCTTTACAAAGGCCAAAATAGCCTTAAAAGAAAATGCTACTAATCCTAAAGGCTTAGTCTTCTTCGAGAGCAACTTCTTTGCCCAATGGGTATCTTCATCGGGTCCGCCCTGATCCTCGGAATCTTCATCGGGAAAGTCTAACTTCTGAGCCTTTGCTTCCTCAGCCTTGGTGATCTCGAGTTTAGCAGATATGTCGACACTTTGAGCAAGGATCCCCTCGAGAACCTCCCTTCGAGCCTTCCACTTTGAATAATCAACCATCCTCCAATCCTGCTCAAGGGTGGATTCGACATCAACTCTGTTTTGATCCGCAGTAACCTGAGACTTAATATTGGAAGCGACCACTTCAGATCTGGCAATCTCGAGCTCCTTGACAAGATTGGCTAAATTGGATTTGAGCTCCTCGACCTTCTTCGGCTGGACCAAGGCATTCTTTATTGCATCTCAAAGATATGGCTTGGCAGAATCCGCCTCTACCTGAAATGTCTCCTTCTATGGAACCAGGATGTCCATATATCCCTTTGAACCGATCGGCTTCAGTTCACACTTCGTCTATTTGCCCTTGAAAGCCCTTTATTTGTTCGAGCCTGCGGAATGGGATTGTTAGTCGTTATCTCTGAATCGTCCTCACTATTATGAAGAACTTGAAATACCTACTCGGCCATCTCTTTATGCGCATTTCAAGCCTCCACTAGATCCACCTAAAGCTTCTCACCGAGAATCTTATAAGTGTTTTGCTTCTCAGTGAGACCCTGGACCTCGACCCTGCGTTCCTCATCGTGGTGAAACACCGAAGCCTGTAAGAAAGGAAGAAATATTAGAGATATACACAAGTCAGAGTCATGAAAAGATAATGGTCCTTGAACTTACCCGATTCAGAGCATGCTGGGCCTCGTTGAACAAGCAGGCAACATCCACTGCATTCATTTTGGCTTGGTCCTCTTCAGTGACCAAGCATTGAAGGTAACTTGCCACCCTTATAGGGGTAGATAAAACTAGTGTATCTTCCAGGATTGAGATGATAGAGGCCGCTTTCGATCGAGGTCAATGTTGGGAGCCGAGAATTGGTTAGTTAATGTATAGCTCGAGGAATCCTCATTTGAGATCTTTCTTGGTCCAAATCACCTGAACCAGTGATATCTTCCACATCAGCAAAATAGCCACAAAAAAATCTTCCCCTCCGTGGGCCCCCTCTCCATGACAAGTCTTTACGTCCTGAGTGTCATGTATCATCAAATCCGGAACTAGGGGGAATGAGGAGGAGTCCCCGATCACTATTGCCTCAAGTGGGTCTATAGAGTCACCGTCTTTGTTATGGGAGCCTCGAGCTCGGCTTCTACCCCAGCCTTGTCCGCCTCTTCGATGGTCTCTCCATATCAAGGTGAGGCATCATCGACTCTTGTTAGCTTGGGATCATCTGACCGGGGCAAAGGAGCTTCAGCTCTTCGGCATGTCTAGTGGTTCTTTGAACCTTGATGCCAGACTGCACACGAGGCACCAATCAAAAATTTTCTTCTTCATTTGATAGATGGTGGACGGACTCTAGAGTTATGGGGATAACGTCCCCCTTAGGCTTACGGGGCCTCTTAAACGACCTTTTATTCTTCGGGCTTGAGGAACTCGAAGCTTCTTTCCTCTTCTTCTCTTTGCCCTGCTTTGGGGCAGACTGGGAAAGGAGTTCCTTTTCTTCAGTATAAGGGGACCTCATTGGCATGTCCTTTCCGAGACCTACAATATAGAAAAGATGAGCAAGTACAAATAACAAAGTCTGAATAGAAACCTTGCCAAGGAAAAAAAGATTACCATGGTTTCGAGCCTCCCATCGGCCCCTTGACAACTCATTCCAAGGGCGCTCTGAATAAGTTTTTTGTGACACCAACCCCTCGACCCATTGCCTCAGCTCAGGGATCACTTTCGGAATAACAACCTTGGCTGCAACACAAGAACTTAGATAAGGAGAAAATAAAAAATGAATGGCAATAATAGATACACAAAAGGACATCCAATACTTACGTTTCATGTTCCACCTTTCAGGGAATGACATATCTTCGGTGGGGATTAGATTCAAAGTCTTTATTTAGACAAACTTACCCATCAAACCTCGGTCTCGAGCTTCATCTATGCTTGAAATGGGGGTTTGGTGGCACGACGGTAATTTTTTATCATGCCTCCCTGATAAAGCCAAGGGCCGTAAAGGCTCATGAGGTGATCAAGGGTAAAAGGATGCCCCTCGAGCTCACTGATAAAGAATTGAAGGAGGAGCAAGATCCTCCAAAATGATGGATGGATTTGGCCTAGAGTGACATCGTACCTCTTGCAAAAGGCAATGATAATAGGGTCCAAGGGACTTATTGTGAAGGGGTAGGTGTAGACAGTCAGATACCCCTCCTTGTAAGTAGTGATTGATTCTTTGGGCTAGGCACTACGACGTCCTTGCCTACCCAATTACACTCATTTTCACCTTCTCGATGAGGTGTTCGGTGTGAGCACGTGATTTTTGCCCTACATGAGAATCACTCCCAGAAAATTCAAAACAAAATAGCTTTGGGCTACACTTGATTTTTTGTGGATTTTGTACGGTCTCTCCGG
Organism: Nicotiana noctiflora; assembly: GCA_032618575.1. NCBI lineage: Eukaryota > Viridiplantae > Streptophyta > Magnoliopsida > Solanales > Solanaceae > Nicotiana > Nicotiana noctiflora. The sequence goes on along the minus strand of JASVEL010002291.1, from coordinate 124,682 downwards.
AGCATTAACATTGATATGTGTGTTTATTTAGCTAGAAAATACAAAAAAAATACGCATTGCATATTTGGGAATTAAGTGCGCGTTATGAGAATACATCGGACATAGGAATTAATCGTAAGAAATAAAAAAAAAATATATGTGCACTTCGTTTCTCGATCATCATGTGAGTTTATTTAAATGCCTAAATTGCATTAATCATCAAGTGTTAATTAATAGAGGTAATTTCATTCCCTTTAAATTAATTTGTTCAAAGTAGTTAATAAAATTGGACATAAATATGTAAACAAGCCCAAGAAAGGTTGAACAACCCAGGCCCAAGCCAAATCCGGCCCAGGCCATCTCTGGATGCGCCCAAAACGACACCGTAAAGGGCCAAGACATCCAAGCCATTGGATCATTTCGATCCAACGGTCGCCATTTCCCCTCACGGCCCGACCCATTCCCAGCCAAAGACCGACCCAGTCTTGCATTAGCATTACACGACGTCGTTCCCCCTAAGAAAAATGATCCTGGTCGTTGATCGTAAATGATCCTACGATCAGGATCGAATTTCCTATCTTGTATATAAATCAAATTTCCTACCCAGCCCCCCCCCAAGCCCAACCCGTCTCAACCTCGTCTCTCTCTCTCAGCTTCGTCTCTTTCACAAAACAATAAACCCTAGCCGCCGCCCCCTCTCCCCTCGCCTGAAAACCCGGCGGCAACGACGCCGCCGGTCACCAAACTAACACACTTTGACCATCTGACCACCCCCAATCCAAATCTCGGATCCGTTTGCTTCGAATCATCCCCCATCGTGTCGAATCTCCATTCGAAGAGTTGAGCAAAACCTGGACTTACCCCAAGTTACCCCAAACTCACACCACGGCACCCCCTGACATCTCTCGTGCCCAAAACACCTTTGGTTCCGTTCGAATCTTACTAGAACCATTCGAACCCTAAATTGAGCACAAGAACCCTAGAAAAACAAAGGCCTGGGTTCTGTCCGAAATGCGAAGGAATTGGGGCCTCAATCGACTTTAGTCGGGTGTTCTCAGTCGGGAACACTCGATTAAAGTCCGTTGTATCCCCCAAAAGCAATGGGTCTCGAGTCTCAGTTCGAACCTCGCTCGGCTAGTTCTTAATTCCGTCTTAGAGGTATGTTTTCTTTCTTTATTTGTTCCTTTGGCTTCTTGTTTGCTTGGGTTACTGTATTAATTTTGTTTTCAACTTTTGCTCATTGTTGTTCACTATCTCCATCTGGCTTTCTATTTGGCCGAGTTTGTTTCTATTCGTGGTCGAGTGTGTGTTATAAGCCGTGTAACTTATTAGTTTATAAGTTTCCAGTTTTGTCAAATACAATTCGAATCACTGGATGAACCATTTATTCTTATTGTTTGTTGTTGATTGCTGAATGTTATTGCCTGTGTAATCAATTAAATGAGTGTCGTCCATTAGTTTCCATGCTTGGATACTAGAATGACTCGATAGTAGTTTGGATCGTGCTAGTAGTGTTGTTTCTTCCTATTCTTCCTGCTGTGATTGAAGTGAACCTGTTGGTGAATCCAATTCTTTGTTTGAACCAAATTGCTTATATGTCACCATTTGTTCTGTATAGTTTTTACATGAACCTCATTTCCGGAGTCATAGTGCTTCAATACTGTTTGAATCATTATTTGAATTTTGACCAAGAGTTGGTTACAACCGTGTGTTGATCAATCAGCAGATAGTTTAATCAGCTTAGGTTTGAGCAGATCTAGAATGGCAGGGTTCTTAATTAGTTAAACTTAAGGGGTCTATCAAGTGGTTAGTTAAATATCACTAATTTAATATCAGTGGGATTTACTGCCACAGCAGAGCAGCCCACCAGTTGTCCCCTGCTACTGATTTTTAAATGACAAACCCATGCCTAGACATGTAGTAGTGGAAGTAAAAGAGAATAACATGGGCAAAGATGGGGGAGGGGATTAGTTTAAGTGATAAGGGGTCTGTTTTAGCTATATAAAACAGGGGGATTTGACAACCGAGAGATCTGGAGACACTCATAAAACACACTGGAGATACAAGAGTAAGGGCTCACAATACACACAAGAATATAGATAGAGAGAGCTGGGAAGGATAGACTGAGAGACTGTTTCATAGGCTTTTTTTTGGCTACTGGTTTCGTGTGCTTTAGTTGGGAGTGACTGAGTGTTTGGCCATTTTGGTTGCCTGTTGTTCTTGTGTTGTTGTTGCTGGTCTCCTGCTGCATGCTCCTGCTGTGTTGAGTGTTTGTTTGCTGCTGTTTGAGTTTGTTGGATGTGCATATTGAGTGTTGCTGCTAGTCCAGTGTTGTTGCTGTGTTGACTGCCACTATTTGTTGTTGATCTTGCTGTTGGATTTGTTGACTGGCCACTGGTTACTGTTGTTCTTCTGTTGTTGTTGTTGCTGTGCTACTGTGGCTGTAATTGCCACTGGTCTTGTGTCACTGCTGAGACTACTGCTCTTCATTCATCCATTTGTTCCTTTTCTTATCCCAGGTACACCTCTATAATTCAATAGTTCCAAACTGAAGCTGTGAGATGAATGCATGAAGAATGTGAAGCTTAAGCCTGTTTTCATTTTTTTTTTGTGTTCTTTCGGATGATGAGATGAAGTAGTTCATTTGTTAACATTTTAGATTGTTAACAGTCCTTTTTGTGTAATTATATTGGATTGTATGAATTCGAACCTTTGAAAACATCGCTGGTACTCGAGCTTTATCAAATATTTGAGACTATTAAGATGATTGTTAATAGGTTTGGATTTCAATTAAGCTTAGCGGGTAGAGAAATTAGAAAGGATTCACTGATATCCTATTGTGATAGCATTTCCAGAACGACATAGGTTGATGGCATGAAAACAGGTTCGAGTATTGAATAAGACATTACCATTCAGACTAAATCTCACAATAAGTAGTATTAGTAGTTAATGAAGATAGACTAAAATAATCCGCTAATGAGCGTTTGTAGATCAACTAATTTGAATGATTTTTGTCGGAATTTACTAGGTCACTTGAGTAAATAACATCGCTTTAAATAGCAATTTGAATAAAATTAGTAACTAATGTTAGTGATGAACGTTAGCATGAAGTTCAAAATGACTTTTGTATTACACATAGTTAACTCCATTGGCTCAATTCATCTAATACGGTCGGTTTAAATTAATTAGAGAATGGTTAGTTTGTTCTGATATTTTGTCAAATTCGTATGCTATTTATAATTTTAGTTTTAGTATTATTCGCTTGTAGAATAAGGCATAAAACAATTTCCCTTATGCAAGCTCGAGTGCAATTTCCGTTCACATTGATTCAATAACTAATAAGAGATCCGAGCTTGTAAACATGCAATAAATTAGGACCTTTTCTCTTTTATTTAGAGACGAACTTAGTAGAAAAAATGTAGTCACTTTAGGATTGTCCTTTTAAAATAAACGAGATGAGCCTCACCAAAAATACACCATTGTGGGGCCCTCGAATAATTGTCATGAAAACTTAGACTTGAAAGGACCGTCTAGTAAATTTCACGGTCCTTTTCCCAAAATTAAATAGACGATAGACTCTTTAGGCACGACTTGAAATAAAATTACTTTCCTGAATACGGGTGTGCATTTATGTAACCCAAATCTTACTCTCGGCGAAACTGAAATACATTAGAGTCGCAGGCGTACCGGTTACGGTGCGGCTCGAAATGTGTTTTCGTAACGTCGCAATTCTTCTAAAAAATAATAGCGGAGCATTAAAAGCACATAGTTAAAATATATAAAAGAATCAGATAGAAACAAAAATTGCAATTGAGCGACCGTGCTAAAACCACGGAATCCGGGAGTGCCTAACACCTTCTCCCGGGTTAACAGAATTCCTTATCCAGATTTCTAGTTTCGCAGACTGTATTACAGAGTCATAAATTTCCTCGGTTCGGGATTAAACCGGTGACTTGGAACACCATTATTTTTCCAAGTGGCGACTCTGAACTAAATAAATAAATCCCGTTTCGATTGTCCTTTAATTGGAAAAACTCCCTCGTGCCCTCGCATGTGCGTGAAAAAAGGAGGTGTGACAGCTCTGGCGACTCTGCTGGGGACGTGACACCTCGAACTTCGGTTCGGGGTCTAAGAACTCGAGCTCATTTAAATTGTTATTTTGTCTATATCTGATTTTATCACATGTTTAATTAATGTGCTACATGTCTACCGCTTTGATATTAGTTGTACTGTATATACAAACTGCTATATGTTTACCGCTTTGATATTGCGTGAACTGTATATAAAACTGTGCCGAAAACCCGTCTCTTCTTACCCCCGGGGATGTGCTTACTGGTTGAGACTCCCCTTCCTGTTAGTGTCAATACCAAAGTAAGAAAAGAGGCAGGATAAGTTACAAAGCCGGACGATCCCGCGGGTCCCCGGTACGTAGCTCCCTCCTCAAATCCGAGTCGTCCGCTCGGGTACACGGTCTAGTATCATTGAAAAGCATCAGGATATTGAGCCTAGATTCAGGACGTTTATTTGCATCATCTCTGACTTAGGGGACTCAACACAGGGGTTGGGTCCGTCTAGGACAGGTAACCCGAAAGGAAAGACCATCTTGCCATATCATATTTGTTGTGAGCATTTATTTAGACTGGCATGCTGACCGGGTTCCTTTAAATACCGAAGAAAAACGGAAAAAGAAAAAACACAAAAGGAAATAGTATGGGGAAGTAAATATATCTTTCGGAAAAATACAAAAATACGTTTCACCAACAAGTCCTCGAATTTAGTTTGCCAATAAAAGACGGCAGAAGATTGACTTTGCCGACAAAATGGGTTTTTGACAAAATGTGTTTTTGACAATCAATAAAGGAAAGATAGTTGTTTTGACGGACCGAACTACGCGAGTTTGATTCTCACCGAGTGTGAGATACGTAAGCAACCTTTAAACGGGTCTAACTCCCATGTATTTCAAAATAAGTTTTAATGGCGGAACGCCAAGATATTTAATTTTGCCTTAATGACCATTTTTTTTTTTGACCAGTCAATTCCTGGGGCCCGTTTCGTTTTTCAGGAAAAGATAGTTTTGGGGCAAATAAAAATTTCGCTTTCATCTAAAAATTACCTTAAATAAATTTCCAGAATGAGCACGAGTCAGAATACAACCGAAGCTATCATAAACAAGGTCCCCTTAAGTTTGCACAAGTGGTGGAGCGACTTGGGCGAGCAAGGACAAGATGCCGTTAAGCTGTACTTGGGAGATCTAGTGGGGCTGCTAAATATTCCCCCGAGAGGAGACATCATACGAGCTTTGATCTCATTCTGGGATCCGGCACACAATGTGTTCCACTTTTCAGACTTTGAACTCACACCAACACTGGAAGAATTAGCCGGATATGTCGGAAGACCAAAGGTCCCTATGAGGGATCAATACCTTATTGCACCAAGGGTAGTGACAGTACATCGGTTTTTGGATACGGTAAAGATCCGCAGAACTGTACACAACCCAGACTTATCAGAAGGGTTCTGCACTTTGGCATTTCTATATGACAAATATGGGCATTATGGGGGCTTCACCAAACACAAAAGCAAAATCTGCAGCGGAGACAACCAGTTAAAATGGGAGGAGCATAGACGCATCGCTTTCATGATAGCTTTCCTAGGTTCATTGATATTTCCTAGAAAAGATGGGAATATCAACATACAAGTGGCAGGGGTCGTCAGCACTTTGATGAAACAGAACAACAGTACTTTAGCTCCCATGATAATATCGGATATCTCTCGTGCACTCACCATCTGCAAAGCTGGAGGGACTTTCTTTGAAGCTTGCAATGTATTGCTCCAAATGTGGATGATCGATCACTTATGTCGTCATCCGCAATTTATGAGGTATAGTTCATCGAAGAAAACTTGTATAGAAGAATTTCCCGCGAGGGTCGAGGGACATGAGTTGCCAGAGGGGATCAGCGGATGGATACGACTTTTACGTTCGACTACAGCCAGCGAAATAGAATGGACGTTTGGTTGGATACCCGTGGAAGAAGTCATATATGCATCGGCCGCAGAATCGTACTTATTGCTAATGGGCCTCAACAGCATCCAGCCCTACGCACCAGGTCGAGTATTGAGACAGTTGGGACGATGCCAAATAATCCCAAAAGAAGAAGACCTCAGCCCACATGTAGTTGAAATTGGACCAGGAGGACAGTTCCCTGAAGCACTGGTCCGAAAGATTTGGAGTGAGTGTCAGACATTAAAAATAGACACTCGGGTGCGAGATCGAGCCCGGGGCGAAGTATCGTCGGAATACCCTGCATGGTATAGTAGAGATCCGGAGCATCAAAGGCCCGCAAAAAGGCCTCACCTCAGGGAGTTTGCTGGAGCGTCACGAGAACAATGGGACTGGTTGGCTAGAGAAGAAGCCTATAGAACAAAGATCAGCAGGATAGAACAACGGACCCAAGAGCTCCAATTTGAAATGGATGTGCAAACCGCCGCCAACGAAGGAGATAAAAAGAAGTTGGCACAAGAAAATGACTTTCTGAGAGCTCAAATCCAGCAAATGAAAAGGGATGCTGACAGACAGTTGAGGAGTCGGGCAGACGAAAAATTGATAAAGGGTTTGAAAAGCCAAGTTGCCGATGTCCAAAGAGAATTGGAAGAGTCCAAAGCCCAAACAATGAGGATCCGAGCTAGCTGGAGAAAAGAGGCACATCAACATGCACTTCACCTACAACGGGTGGAAGAGGATTACACTGATATCGTCACCAGTTTAAGGGAAGCAAATGTTGTCCTCAGAGAACGGGTTTTCAAGCAAGCCCAAGATGCCAGAGCGGACCTCGACCGTTGCCACAATCTGATGGCTCGACTGCAAGAACAAATAGACAGGCTCTTAGACCAAGTCACCAACAACGCTCAACGATTGGGGGCGAAAAACCAGCAGATAGAGCGGCTACTCGGAGAAAGGGACATGATCAAGGACCGAATCGGGGAAATCGGGCACTACGTCACCATGAAGTGCCTAGCTTGTGAACAAATGCCCCGCACCGACCTTTTTGCTTCAATTATGGGCTATGTTCATCGGATCATGGAAGAATTAAGGGGACTACACAAGGACCTCACACCCGGGCCCGCGGCAAGGCCGAATGATGCCTCGCGGGCCCCCAGGAATTTTAGAGCAGTAGACCTTTGATTAAAAATGTATTTTTGAAATATTGGGTCAAGCCAGTCGGCATGTTATTTTACGTTTTCGAGTCAAGCATTCCTTTATGTTGTAAGACCTGTTTTGTAACTTTAAGGTTTTATTTGATATAAAAGCTACCGAATTTTGCCACAATCCTGTTAACAGAACTACGCTCGGTCTGATTCACGCGAGAACGTGATACGTAGGCAATCCACATAAGATTCGACCACCACTAAAAAGAAAGAAAAAGAATCCAAAGGTTAAATAACAATAAGGCTTGCAAAGATAGTCGAAAAAGAAAAAAGGAAAAAGAAAAAGAAAAAGAAAAAGGGCCGGAATGACGCATGTTAAGAGTACATGTAGAAAGGGTTATTTGGTTAGGTGCATTGCATCCAACGTGCTATAACATATCTGTCAAACTCGGTGAACTAACAAGTTTGTTGCATTTCCAGAAAGTTTAGCAGTTGGTTTGACAGAATATACTGGCCAACCATCACTACCGTACTAGATCCAAAGGACCGGTTACAGTAAGCATGTCTAGTTCTGGCAAGAGTCTCGAGGAAGAAAAATCCGAGCTACAAATCATGAAAGAAGAGGTAGACCGGTTAAAACAACGGATAACAGAGATGCACCTGGCCTGGGCCAGGGAACAGTCTTCACCAAACCGCCCTACTCTCGCCTCAGCTCCGGAACATCCGCCCATCGATCCTTCAACAAGCGCCCCAAGCTATCCTTACTTTCAGGGGGAAAACCCATATGCCACCCACATTCCACCAGCCAAACCAAATCCTCCTCCGATCACCCCTGTTTTTGTGGCCCCTCCACCTGCTCCTCTGCAAAGGCCGGCCAGCGAGCCATATGTTCAGATCCATGACAACTCTTACTATCCTCCAGAGCCTACTTTCAGGGCTCCCGAACCACAATCACATACACCCCACTGGGATAATCCGGCAGAACCGGAAAAACACTTCCAAAGTTCGGAACACGAGGAAGTTGTCAGAAAAGTCAAAAGCCTGGAGCAGTCCTTCAAGAACATGCACGGTTTGGGCAACCAGGTCAGCGTCGCCTATAAAGATCTATGTCCATTTCCGGACGTCCAGTTGCCAGCAGGGTTCAAAATGCCCAAATTCGACCTATACGAGGGGCATGGCGACCCAGTAGCCCACCTCCGAGGGTTCTGCAGTAAAATGAGAGGGGCCGGAGGACGGGACGAACTTCTGATAGCTTACTTCGGCCAGAGTCTGGGAGGATCTGCGCTGGAGTGGTACACTAGACAGGATCCCAGTAGATGGTTCACGTGGGATGATTTGGCTCAAGCATTTATTGGCCAGTTCCAATACAATCTTGAGATAATCCCCGACCGCCTATCATTGTTAAAATTAGAGAAGAAGCCCGCCGAAAGCTTCAGGGAATTCGGTTTCCGTTGGAGGGAACAGGCGGCCAGGGTAGATCCGCCGATGAGAGAGAGCGAGATGGTGGACTACTTCTTGCAGACATTAGAGCCCACCTACTTCGGACATCTGGTAACGTCCGTAGGCAAATCATTCACTGAGGTGATAAAAATGGGGGGTATGATCGAGGAAGGTTTGAAGGCCAACAAGATCATGAGTTACTCAGCACTGAAAGCCACCACTCAGGCTATCCAAAGTGGTACTGGAGGAGTACTGGGGAAAAAGAGGAGAGAGGAAGTTGCGGCCGTCGAGTCCGGGGCATGGTTCGGAAATAGAGGCCCCGCACCCCAATATAGCCCACCCCAACCTCACCACCAAAATTACTCCCACAACCCATATAACCACCCGCAACATTACTATCCCGCACTTGATCCCCATTTTACTGTCCACCACGCACAGTCCTATTCTGCACCTCCCGTCCATGCACCGTGGCGTGCACCAAACCCGCAAAACAACCACCCACCCCCAAGAGCTTACAGAAACCCCTCGGGCGCGAGTTTCCGTCCAAACCAAGCATTCAGGGGCGACAGGGCGCCGAGGCCAAAGACTTTCACTCCCTTAGGAGAGTCTTACACCAGTCTGTTCCACCGGTTGAAGCAAGTAGGGTTGCTAAATCCAGTTGAAGCTAAGCTACCAAACCCTCTCCCAAAGAACCTGGACCATTCAGTAAATTGTGCCTACTGCTCGGGATGTCCGGGACACGATACAGAAAAGTGTTGGAGGCTAAAGACGGCCATCCAGGAGCTCATTGACACTCGCAGGATTGAGGTCCAGACTCCAACAGAGCCCAACATCAACCAAAACCCGCTTCCAACTCATCATGAGACTAATATGATCGAGTTGGTACGGGCGGAGGAAGGAAAGGAGAAAGCCTCTCGGACTGTAATGATGATTAAGTCTAGCGGGGCAGGAACGAGAAAAGGGCCAAGCTTTGATGAGTCGCCCAGTTGCAAGAAGGACATGCCAGGAGAGTCGGAAGCAGGAAAGGAAAGTGTGAACGAAGTACCGGTGAAGCCGGCCAAGATAGTTGTACCAGGGGCAGCAATCAAGCCCATTTTGACAGTAGCAGGCATTCGAATGGATCCCTTCATCATCCAGCCGGCAACACAGTTGCCAGTAACTGATAGCCGGGCCGTCCCATGGAATTATGCTCGGATTACAACGACCTACAGAGGAAAGGAGGTGAAAGAGGAAGTTTGTGAAGCCCAAGGGTTGACCCGCTCGGGGAGATGTTTTGCCCCTGCGGAATTGAGGAAGACCACTCCGGCAGCATTGAAAAAGCCGGTAACCGATGAAGAAGCGGAAGAATTCTTGAAAAAGATGAAGCTGCATGACTACTCTGTCTTAGAGCAGTTGAAGAAGACTCCGGCGCAAATATCATTGCTATCCTTGCTGATACATTCTGAAGAACATCGGCAAGCATTGATGAAAGTCCTCAATGAGGCACATGTACCGGATAAAATCTCAGTGAGCCATTTGGAGAAGATCACCAATCGGATCTTCGAAGCAAATCGGATCACCTTCACCGATGACGAGTTGCCCGAGGAAGGCACTGAGCATAACAGGGCTTTATATCTTACGGTGAAGTGTGAAGAGGCGGTGGTTACCAAAGTCTTGGTCGATAATGGGTCCAGTGCTAACATTTGTCCTCTCTCTACACTGGGCAAATTAAAAGTAGACATCGGCAGGGTACGCAAGAACAGCGTATGTGTTCGAGGGTTTGACGGAGGAGGCAAAGCATCGGTTGGTGACATAGTGTTAATCTTGACGATTGGGCCAGTGGAGTTCACCATGGAGTTCCAGGTGCTGGACATGGTGGTGTCATATAACCTCCTAATAGGGCGGCCATGGATCCATGCCGCAAGAGCAGTTCCATCCAGCTTACACCAGCTCGTCAAGTTTGAATGGGACCAGCAGGAGATCGTCGTCCATGGAGAGAACGATCCACAATCGGGCACCATCATTCCCTTTGTTGAAACAGAAGAAGATGTTGGGCCGTGGGTATATCAGGTCTGCGATGTGGTGTCCGCCCACCGAGTTCCGGAAGGGGAATGCATTCCCGGTGACAGAACAATTACTGCAGATGTCATGGTGGCTCATGAAATGTTGCGACATGGTTTCATACCCGGTAAAGGTCTAGGTGCATCTCTGCAAGGAATCATACAACCGGTATCGGTGGTCGAAAACTTGGGAACCTTCGGCTTGGGATTCCAGCCAACCTCAGAGGACATCCGGCGAGCAAAGAAGAGTAAGCAGAAGACATGGGTGCTCTCAAAACCTGTTCCACGCCTTTCCCAATCTTTTATCACGTCCGGAGCAAGAGGACATCCAGCGACAAAGATTCCCGGTCCTACGATCAGGCCAGATGAAGAGTTCTTCAGGAAGTTCGAGGACCTATTCACAGATGTATGTATGCTCGAAGATGGTGAAGGATCCAGTCATGCCGAGATACAATTTGTGGGACCAAAGGCAAAACCGAATAACTGGAAGGCTACTCCTCTCCCTGTCCGGAAGGAGTCTTGGTAGTTTGTCTTGGATTGTTTTTCTTTCGAAATGTTGTGTTGGGGGTTTGTCCCCGGAGTAAAATCCCGTTGTTTTGTTCATTTCTGATTTAAGTTTGCAGCTTGTTTTCCCTTTGTACAATTCCCATCAATGAAATTTGGTTCCTTCGTGTCTAATTTTGTTTATCTTTTTTTTCTTCTTTTTACTTTTCTGAACAGCCTTCTTGCAACTGATCTTAATGATATGGCGTGCTTAAAGATTAATCAACCCAGTCTAGAAAGTCAATCGGGTTTGGAAATAATAACACATGAAATAAGAAGTGATGAGAGTGAGTCAGAGTACGGCGATGATGAAGCCGTAGAAGAAATCGGTGAAGAATTAAGTCACTTCGAGGAAAAGCCCAAACCGAATTTAAATGATACTGAGGCCGTTAATCTAGGGAATGCGGATGACGTCAAAGAAACCCGGATAAGTGTCCATATTGAACCCAATCTGAGAGAAGAACTGATCAAAACACTCATGGAGTTTAAAGACATTTTCGCATGGTCGTACGACGACATGCCCGGACTCAGCACTGATCTAGTGGTTCATAGATTACCCACTGATCCGGCATATCCTCCCGTCAAGCAGAAACTGCGGAAGTTCAAGACGGAGATGAGTGTTGTGAGCACGTGATTTTTGCCCTACAAGAGAATTACTCCCAAAATTCAAAAATAAAATCGTTTTTGTATCATTATGATATCCGTGGATTTTGCGTTTTTTGTTTCTTATTATTTGTATTTTTGAATACGCATTTCTATTAATATAAAAAAAAAAAAATATATATTTGCATTTTTGCATATAAACTCATGCTCGTAATTTAGAGTAATTAAGTTCGTTTTACGAAATGAGAAAATAACAAAAAAATATGTATCTTTTTACATTTTTTAGCATTTAAATGCCTAATTGTGTGATTATGTTTAATTGATATTTAATTGTATGTAACGATTGTTAGTATAATTAGTATTAGTTAATTTGATTTGATTTTTAGTGTAGTTAGGATTTTTATTTATTTTTATTTTATTTTTTTTTTTTTTTTTTTTTTAAGAAAAACTAGGAGTTAAACTAAAAGAGAGAAGGAAAAAGATTGGAAATAAAGGAAATCGGATTTGGGCCAATAAATCCAAGCCCAAATGTTTTAACCTCCCCTGATCCAAACACCCCAACCCGGTCCATTCCCTCATTACCCAAACGGCGTCGTTTTCTTTAATGAACGGATCCAAGCCGTTGATCTCATCAGATCGAACGGCTAAAAATAAACCATCAATTTTAATATACCAACCCCTTACCCCCCCAAACCCCGCATCCGCCCCCATTCCCTCCCTCATCATCGTCCCTATCAGAGACGGTGCGCAAACCCTAGCGCCGCCTCCTCTCCCTTCGCCTGAAAACCCGGCGGCAACAACGCCGCCGTTCACCAAAATTACACCCTAGGTCCCCCTTCTTCCCCTGAATACGAATCCCTCATTTACCAGTCTCGAATCATTCCCAAATGTCTCGAATCTTCAATTGAAGATTCGAGTCCAAGTTCAACCTACACTAATCGCTCCCAAACTCACGCTACAACCTCCCCAGACCTCCCCCACGACCCCACCAAGGTTGGTCCGGCTCGAATATGACCGGAACCAGTCGAGCCCCAAATTTCGGCCATGAACCCTAGATTTCGCATTGCTTCTTAATTGAGGTCTAATAGACCTTAATTGGGATGTTTTCGTTGTTGAAAACATCTCAATTAAGGTCCAGTAGCCTCAAAAATGCAAGTCCAAGTCCGAACGACCCCAGAAAGTGTCTTGACTCTCGTTTTACGGTTCGAGGTATTTTCTTCTGTCTTTTCTTCTTTGTTTTATTCTTATTTTATTTGTGTTGATGTTCGTGTGTTCTAGCCGTTATCGCAATTTTCTGTTTTCATCTCTTCTCAAAAGACCCTTTTTGTATTGGTCAATTCTGATTCTGTGTTGTTTATTTGATTGTGTATGTTGTCGAACGCGTATTCGCTGCGATTAGAATCGTCGAATAATTAGTTTGGTATTTTTCACCTTTTGACCAAGATTGTTTGAATCACTGCCTATATCGATTATTCGTTATCAATGGTACAAGTCGTAGTTAATTAAACGAATGTCGTCGTAGGATCGACTGTTAGCATGTTGGCAGAAATATCATTAGAATTGCCTAGTTACATCCGAACCTTTGCTTGGGTTGATAACTGTGAGTAATTGTTTAAATTCGAATTAAGGACATTTTGGATATAGCTGCTTGTAGACAGGAACTAATGGGGTTAGTTGGTAGAGTGCAATGCACATGAGGATAACCAAATGGAACCTGCTGTACAGCAGGGTGTCCTATTAGTGCCCTGCACTTATCAATTTAATATTAACATCACATGCTTAGACATAGTATAGTGGTAAAAACAGAGGGATGGGTCTGTCCAGGGAATATCATGGGCTCAGCAGGAGAGGGATGGGCAGGGGTAATCCCTGATGTTTTGGCCTTAGTAGGTAGTTTGTTAACTATAAATGGACTGTCAAAAACACATAGAAGGGGGGTCGGAAAATACAGTGATAGAGGGGGATACTGGGCTTAGGAGAAAGATAATTCTGAAACAGCTAGATATTCCTATAGGCAGAAACTTTAAAGAGCAGATAGGGAGAGTTTGGATCCTTCTGGAGTGACCACTTGATTCATGCTCACTGTTTCATTAAATTCCTATTGGAAGTTCACCCAAATTCCCTGCCTTTAGTTCTTGGTCGACTGCTAAGTTTGGCTACTGCTGAAGATAGTGTCGCTGGTTTGCTGTTGGCTGTGTTTTAGTTTTTTGGATATTGTTGAAGATTGTATCACTGGTGCTGAGTTTGGTTACCACTGCTGGTGCTATGCCTGGGTGTATTTGTTGCTGTGTTTCAGTTATTGTTTGTCTCCGGTTGCTGCTGTTAGTATTGATGTTCTGGGTTTGTTGCTGAGTGTTGTATCTGGTTCACTTGAGTGTGTTGGGGTTGGGCTATTACTGGTTTGCTGGTTGTCCATTGGTCGTTTGCTGTTGTGTTTGGTTGCTGCTATTCACTGCTACTATTGCTATTCACTGCTACTATTGCTATTCACTGCTACTATTGCTATCACTGCTATAGCTGATCTCTTACTCCTTCATTTTTGCCAATTTCCAGGTATACTCTACCCCCTGGCAATAGGAAGTTCGATAATCGCATATGTATTACTTTGCAGAATCAAGTGATGATATTTTACTATAGAATGCCTTAGTTTTCATTTAATATTTGTAATGTTAAAGAGACAGACTCATCATGAATGAACTTGTATTTGATATTAGATAAGATAGTTCAAACACAACTCTTTTTAATATTGGACTATGAACAATATTGTTTCAAGTGTTGACTGTTAGATGTATCAAAATAGTATGCTTGTGTGGCCGCATTTCTGGAATTTATATTACCAGTTAAAGGTTCTAGTGTAATTTTGTAGTAATAAAAAATAGATTTGAAGCAAGTGCATCTTGAGCGGTTAAAGGTGATTACTTTGTCGCGGATTGTTAAAGAGAGCATCAAATGTCTAGATAATGACTCACACAAAAATATGTTACTATAACCAATGTTCGATTGTAGAGTCATACATACTTCTCTTAGGATTATAGACTCTAAATTGATAATAAAATATGGGCTATAGGAAACATTTGCAAATCAGCTGCACCTCGACTCAAAGGCTTCACTGTTAGCTTGTTACGACGGTGAAAGGGGAGAGACTCGACTCTTATTAACTAGATTAATGCACCACTAGTCCTCATAAAATACAACAGCTAGCTCATGAAAATTTAATTTGTAATAAGTTTAATTTGTTCAAATAAAAATAAGTATACTGTGTTACTCAAGCGAATTAATGTATGGCCGGTTCTGCCCTTCTTTTGGGGCCTATCTCAGGCCCAGCATGTTGGAAAAGAATTAACCTAGCATGCATAAATTGAGTTCCTCGGACCTAAGGATAAAATGACACTTGGCCCGTTAATGTTTAATTGATAGGCTATAACATTTCTTAATAATAATAAATTAGGACCTTTGTTTATTATTAGAGACCAATTAAGTAGAAAAAATCATAGTCACGTTAGTTTGACCTTAAATAAAAATGAGACGAGCCTCGCCGCACAGAAATATATAATTGCGGGGCCCTCAAATTAGTGGTTATAAAAAACTTAGACTTGGAAGGACCGTTTTGGTGAATGTCACGGTCCTTTCCCAAAGTTAATAAAGACGGTAGACTCTTTAGGCACGATTTGTAAGTAAATTATTTTCCTAAATACGGGTGCGCATTTATGTGACCCAAATCTTACTCTCGGCGAAACTGAAATACATTAAAGCCACAGGCGTATTGGTTGCGGTGTGACTCGAAATGTGTTTTCGTGACGTCGCAATTCTTCTAAAAAATAAAAGCGGAACATTAAAAGCACATAGTTAAAATATATAAAAGAATCAGATAGAAACAAAAATCGCAATTGAGCGACCGTGCTAAAACCACGGAATCCGGGAGTGCCTAACACCTTCTCCCGGGTTAACAGAATTCCTTATCCAGGTTTCTAGTTTCGCAGACTACATTATAGAGTCATAAAATTTCCTCGGTTCGGGATTAAATCGGTGACTTGGGACACCATTATTTTTCCAAGTGGCGACTCTGAATTAATTAAATAAATCCCGTTTCGATTGTCCTTTAATTGGAAAAAACTCCCTCGCGCCCTCTCGTGCGCGTAAAAAGGAGGTGTGACAGCTCTGGCGACTCTGCTGGGGATGTTTACCTCTGAACTTCGGTTCATGGTCTAAGAATTCGAGCTCGGTTAAATTGTTGTTTTGTCTATATCTGATTTTACTACATGTTTAATTAATGTGCTACATGTCTACCGCTTTGATACTAGTTGCACTGTATATACAAACTGTTATATGTTTACCGCTTTGATATTGCGTGAAATGTATATAAAATTGTGCCGAAAACCCTTCTCTTCTTACCCCCGGGGATGTGCTCACTGGTTGAGACTCCTTATTCTGTTAGTGTCATACCCCGAAATAATAAAGAGGCTCGGAAAGTTTCTAAGCCGGTTGGCCTTTTGGTTCCCGGAAAGGAGCTCCTTCCTCAGCCCGAGTTGTCCGCTTGGGTACACAGTCTAGAACACATACCCGGGTTTTGAACTTAGAATAACGTGACTTCATGCCGGATCCCTAGTAGGAACGCTTATTTGCATCATGACTTAGGGGACTCAACACAGGGGTTGGGTCCGTCTAGGACAGGTGACCCGTTAATCAAAGACCGAGTATATTATATGTTACATTTATTTGTCTTGTATTATTATGCTGATTGGTTAAATTCCTGAAAACAAAAAGAAAGAAATTTGGAACAAAAAGTATTAAAATATTGACAAAACGCAGTCGAAAATTTGAAAAGAAAAATTTGAAAAAATGGGAAGAGCAATTTTGTTGAAATAATTGGTCATAAAATAATCTGACCGAACTACGCAGGTTTGATTCTCGCCACTAGGTGGGATACGTAGGCAACCCTCATCGGGTCCAACCACCCCTTTAAAAAATAAAAAAAATATGTGTTTAATTTTGTCAATAAAATCAAAGTGATGCCGTTTTTGCAAATAGCCGAATGTTCCGAAAGGACGCCGGAAGGCTGTTTTTTGCAAAAATAGCCACTTTGAATCATTTTTAATAATTTGCGGGCACAGCCTTGAAATATTCCTTGTGGAAATGTTGCAAGGCCATAGCCGCAAAATCAAGTTCGGGTTCACACCCCATTTGCAAAAAAAAAAAAAAAAAAAAAAAAAAAAAAAAAAAAAAATCAAAAAATGTGTGTGTTTTAGTTTTCAATAAATCGAAGTGATGCTGTTTTTTAAAATAGCCAAATGTTCCGAAAGGACGCCGGAAGGCTGTTTTTTGCAAAAAATAGCCACTTTGAATCATTTTTAATAATTTGCGGGCACAGCCTTGAAATATTCCTTGTGGAAATGTTGCAAGGCCATAGCCGCAAAATCAAGTCAGGGTTCACACCCTATTTGCAAAAATAACCAAAAAATGTCAAATTTTTTATTTTGTTATAAATAAGTCGGGTGATGTGTATAATTTTGTCAATAAATCAAAGTGACGATGTTTTTGAAAATAGCCGAATGTTCCGAAAGGACCCCGGAAGGCTGTTTTTGCAAAAATAGCCACTTTGAGTCATTTTAATAATTTGCGGGCATAACCTTGAAATATTCCTTGTGGAAATGTTGCAAGGCCATAGCCGCAAAATCAAGTCCGGGTTCACACCCTTTTTTGCAAAAATAACCAAAAAAATGTCAAAATTTTTATTTTGTTATAAATAAGTCGGGTAATGCTATTCTTGCTTGAAATAAGCCGAATGTCCCTTAAAAGGACGCCGGAAGGCTGTTTTTTGCAAGAATAGCCATTTCGAGTCGTTTGTAAATAATTTTGGACACAACCTTGAAATGTTCCCTCGCGAAAATGTTGAAAGGTTGTATCCGCAAAAATCAAGTTTTGAGTCATCACTCAACTTTACAAAAAAATAACCACTTTATCAAATAAGCCATTACATGGCCGGTCTTTGCATAAATAGCCACTTTTGGCATTTGAACTTCTTCAGTCTTGTATTGGACTATGTCGGTGCTGAACGATGCCCCGCAGGCCCCATGATAAAAATTTTGAAATAAAGTTTTGCAGAAAGAGCCACCTTCTCTAAATAAGCCATTACATGGCCAATTTGTAAAAAATAGTCACAATTGACATCAAAAACTCTCAATCTTTTGTTGGCCTATGGCGATGCCGAACGATGCCCCATAGGCCCCAGGATAACAATTTTTTGATTTTGCGTCTTCTGAAATAAAATTTTGCAAAAATAGCCACTTTGTCTAAATAAGCCATTACGTGGCCATTTTATGAAAAATATAGTTTTGGGTTGGTTTATGGTGATGCCGAACGATGCCCCATGAGCCACGGGATAAAAAAAAAAAAAAAAAATTTCAAGTTTATCTTTTTTTAATTAAATTTCGCAAAAAATAGTCATTTTGTCAATTAAGCCATTATATGGCCAATTTTGTAAAAAATAGTCAATTGATATTAAAAACTTCTTAGTCTTGTGTTGGTTTATGGCAATGCCGAACGATGCCCCCATGAGCCGCAGGATGAAAAATTTTTAAGTTTATCTTTCTTAAATAAATTTTGCAAAAATAGTCATTTTGTCAAATAAGCCATTATGTGGCCAAATTTGTAGAAATAGTCATAATTGACACAAAAAATATTCTTATTCTTGTAGAAATATCTGGCACAAGGTGTGAAAGTTTTTCATCAGAGTTTGTACAATTGTTATTCAAAAAAAAAAAAAAATAATAATAATAATCAAATAAACATCTCTTTATTTCTTGCATTAATTTGCAAGAACTACGCTCGGTCTGATTCATGCGGGGTCATGATACGTAGGCAATCCACATAGGATTCGACCATTTCCATAACCAAAAAAAAAATGAAAAAAAAACTACAAAAGAAAAAAAGAGGAAAAATGAAAAAACCACAAAAAAGGAAAAAGAAAAGAAAGATAGAAAAAAAAAGAAGAATGATCAATAAGCGGGATACCTTAATGCTGACATGCTGGCTTTGTTTTGTTGTGTCCATTTCCAGAAAGGTGGTTGGTTGTGGTTCTAAAATAACTCTTCCCTATAAGACAAAGTCGGAGGACAATGGCAGATAATCTCAAGACTGAGTGGGTTGATACCGATACCCGACAACAGCTGGTTGAACGGAACCACGGGTTAGTAGAGGAAGTCAAGATATTGAGACAACATGTGGCTGATATGTATCGGGCGTGGATGGATGGAAAAGCACCACCCCCGCCACCACCTAGCTTCCTGGACTCTGTCCTTACCCGTACACTGAACCCGATGCCAGATGATCCCTCACACTCTCCATATGTACCCACCTACCACAGCTTTTCCAGCCACTCGAGTAGCTCAATTACTCGTCCCCCAGCTATGTTTTCACAACGCTACTCCCGTCCCCAACACCACTACTCTCCAAGGGACACCCAAAATCGTACTTCACCTTCCAGGTACCCAGCTCCACAAAAGCCTACCAACCCCCACGAACATACCGGAAACCCCCCGGGTCAGGTTTCAGGCCCAATAAGGCGTTTAGGGAGGAGAGGTTGCTGAAGCGAGAAAAGGCGCTCACCCCTATCGGAGAATCCTATGCAAGTCTGTTTGAAAAGTTAAAACATGTCGGCCTGATTACGCCGCTCCCCGGATACACTCCCGATCCACGTGCACGAAGCTTCGATCCTACTGCACGATGTGCATACCATTCCAATGTCAGAGGGCACGATATCGAGAGTTGCCGTACCTTGAAAAAGGAAATAGAAAGAATGATTCAAAAAGGGTGGTTGATTGTGGTCAATGATGATGACATGGGGCACACAAATCCTCTGGGGGGTGTATTGACTGGAGCTAAAAATGTTGAAGCAGATGGCAGCCTTGGAAATATTGATGCAGAACTTAGTGGCTAAAATGTTGTGCTTGGTAATTGGGAAGATACTCCATCTTTTGGTCAGCTAGATGGAGCTTTGGTGGTTCGTTTTTGTCGTCATTTTTGTTGTCCGAGTTATTTCCATGGTTTGCTTGTGGTCAAACCCTTTTGTCCTAGCAGTTTGCTTTGGTCTTGCCCAGTTTTGTTTCAGGGCTGTACTCTAGTTTGTTTTGCTTGTTTTGTCATTGAACCATTTCGTCATTAGTTTAACGAAGCTTTCGGTCTTTTGTTACTTCCGGTCATTTTATTTGTTTAGTTTGTTTACCCTTTAGATTTGTCTTGTGCTCAAACGCCGAATCTAGTGACATGACATGCGCACACATAATTGTGGCTTAATTCTAAAAGTTAATCATGAAGCAATTGGAAGATGATCGGGTCATTCAAAGGAAATAAAAACAATTTGAGATTATTTGGATCCCGAGTCATGTGAAACCGGGGCAACTAAAAAGGAAACAGTTAAAGGCAAGCTGGCCAAATCGACGTGGGGTCATTCACAATAATGAAATGAGAGTGTTGTCCAACTGTGCTTTAAAGATATGACGAATGTTAATTGTGTTGTTTACACTTGGCATGTTTTGAAGATTGGAATGACGAAGGCATTTTGTTCTGCTATCTAAACACTTTATCCATCGTCAACCCTTTGAGCCTTATTTTAAATTCTTTCATCCCCTCCTTCGGAATTAGTTGCAAATACTAGAAACACAAGTTTGAAAGGCAAAAGAAGAAAGGGATAAAGAAAAGTAAAGAAAAAGAAAACAACAAAAAGAGATAAAGAAAAGAAAAAGAAAAAAGTGTGGAAAAAGAAATTTGAAAAGAGGAATTGGGAACTACGTTTGACCTGATTCCTTAAAAAGGATACGTAGGCGCTTCACAGCTCGGTCATAGGGTAAATAAAGTAATAAAAATCCCCAAGTAAAAAAAAAAAACTGGGGCAAAGAAAAATTGTGTTTATTGTAAATAAATTTAGGTCCGAAGGTTGTAAATGTTGAACCCAAAATTGATTTTGTTTTGAGCCTTCAATACCCTTTCTTTCTAGCCCTAGCCAAATCCCACATTACGGTCCAAAGAAAGACCTTCCGATCAGTCTTCAAAAGATGCCGCGTCAGGCGAGGGATAGAGTCCTATCATAATATAACACGTTGATTCTCGGCAGAAAAGACGTTGATTCTCAGCAGAAAGGAAATACGAGAGAGTCTTGGCAGTGACACCCCAATCCCCAGCTAAAAGTGATACAAATGAGAGAATCTTACCGGTGAAAACCTTCACGGGCACCATAAGACGACGAAAGCTGAGAGAAAATCAAAATGAGAGAGGCCTGAAAGTGAAAACCCTTCGGGCACTACAAGTCGAATAAAGGTGATAATCAGATCACGAGACAGAAATCGTGAAAGGCAATTAACGACGAAGGATAGACCATATGTGCATGTCATGACCAAGTGGAGTTGGTATTCGCGTTTGATAAGTTTTTATAGATATTTCTTGTTAGAGAGTCATTTTCTTTTTCCTTTGTCTTCTATTTTGTTTCTTTTTATCTTTCTCATTTTTATCAAAAATTCCCCATCAAGGTCTGTCTAGTCAGAACAAGTGAGAAATGATTTCAAAACTTGCCACCAACTTTCCAATTATTATGCAAAGCAAGGAAATGCCATTGACGGCAGAGAAGTAGGGTGCGAAGAAGATTATTAAACCGGGGCAGAAAATTTTCTTTTCAGTTTGAAAATTTTCTGGAAGTCAATACCCACTTGGGGAAGAAGGAAAGTCTTAAGGGAAATGGTCTTCGAACTAGTGTCATCCTCAACAACCTTCAAGAAGAGTGAAACACCAATTTTGAGGAAATGAAAATCTACCGGCAGTGTTATCTTCAGCAAGTTCCGAGGTGGTCGGACAACACAGAGTGGTAAAGGAAGAAAGGAAATCTCATCTTCAACAAAATAACCCCCAGCAAGTTCTAATAATGAAACGCAGGGCAGGGAAAGAGGAGGAGAACAATCCCCAGCAGGAGCACCACAACCAGCCACCACATTTTAAAACTAACCAATTTTTCTTTGATTTGAAACAGGAAAAAGAAGGGTTGTTGGCAGAAAAGCATGCCACGAAGAAGATTCTCAAACTGGGCAGAAAATTTTCTCCCGTTGCGAAAATTTTCTCGAAACCAAATACCCGGTTGGGGAAAGAAGCCAGATAACGCAAGGAAATGATCTTTGAACCCGGTTATCCCAGCAGATTTGAAAGAAAGAAAACAACAAGCCGTGATAGATGAAATTATACCCCCAACAGACAGGACAAGACGAGGAAGCTTGCGTTCAGAAAGGCAAGAAGCCGGTATCACCCTCAGCACTCCTCGGAAAATGAAACATTGATTTCGAGATTTCACCGGCAGCATTATATCCTACAAGTTTTTCAAGGGAGCGAAGCGCGAGCCCCGAAGGAGGTTTGGAAAGAGGAAGAAGGAAAGGGGATCCCCCGACAGGGTAATCCCCAACTGATGACACTTCAATCCCCAGCGATCTCGAGAGAGAATAAAGGTTCTGAAGGAAGTAGAAAAGGAGGAAATAAAGAAGATTTTCCCCAGCAACATTACCCCAGCAGGTAAGTAATTAGTTCCAAAGACATCCCCAGCAGTCAAGAGAAAAATAACACAACCCGGGAGGAAAGCAATTCCAAAACAAGGTAATTCGGAAGAAAGGATGGCCCAAGAAGCGATGCAGAAAGAAGAAAGTGGTGCAGGAAGCAAAGGAAGGCGACATGGATGGGATGGAGTTAGTAAGATGTTGTTGAAGTCAGGAGCCCGCCTGAAGAGAGGAATGGCGTTTATTTTCAAAAGATGTTGTTGAAGTCAGGAGCCCGCCTGAAGAGAGGAATGGCGATTTATTTTCAAAAGATGTTGTTGAAGTCAGGAGCCCGCCTGAAGAGAGGAATGGCGATTTATTCTCAAAAGATGTTGTTGAAGTCAGGAGCCCGCCTGTAGAGAGGAATGGCGTTTATTTTCAAAAGATGTTGTTGAAGTCAGGAGCCCGCCTGTAGAGAGGAATGGCGATTTATTTTATAAGTTGATGTTGAAGTCAGGAGCCCGCCCGAAGAGAGGAATGGCGATTTATTTTAAAAGATGTTGTTGAAGTCAGGAGCCCGCCTGAAGAGAGGAATGGCGATTTATTTTCAAAAGATGTTGTTGAAGTCAGGAGCCCGCCTGAAGAGAGGAATGGCGATTTATTTTTAAAAAGATGTTGTTGAAGTCAGGAGCCCGCCTGAAGAGAGGAATGGCGTATAATTTTCAAAAGATGTTGTTGAAGTCAGGAGCCCGCCTGAAGAGAGGAATGGCGTTTAATTTTCAAACGATGTTGTTGAAGTCAGGAGCCCGCCTGAAGAGAGGAATGGCAATTTATTCTCAAAAGATGTGATTGAAGTCAGGAGCCCGCCCGAAGAGAGGAATGGCGTTTAATTTTCCAAGTTGATGTTGAAGTCAGGAGCCCGCCTGAAGAGAGGAATGGCGATTTATTTTCAAAGTTGTGTTGAAGTCAGGAGCCCGCCTGAAGAGAGGAATGGCGTTTATTTTCAAAAGATGTTGTTGAAGTCGGGAGCCCGCCCGAAGAGAGGAATGGCGATTTATTTTCAAAAGTTGATGATTGAAGTCAGGAGCCCGCCTGAAGAGAGGAATGGCGATTTATTTTTAAAAAGATGTTGTTGAAGTCAGGAGCCCGCCTGAAGAGAGGAATGGCGTATAATTTTCAAAAGATGTTGTTGAAGTCAGGAGCCCGCCTGAAGAGAGGAATGGCGTTTAATTTTCAAACGATGTTGTTGAAGTCAGGAGCCCGCCTGAAGAGAGGAATGGCAATTTATTCTCAAAAGATGTGATTGAAGTCAGGAGCCCGCCCGAAGAGAGGAATGGCGTTTATTTTCAAAAGATGTTGTTGAAGTCGGGAGCCCGCCCGAAGAGAGGAATGGCGATTTATTTTCAAAAGTTGATGATTGAAGTCAGGAGCCCGCCTGAAGAGAGGAATGGCGATTTATTTTCAAAAGATGTTGTTGAAGTCAGGAGCCCGCCTGAAGAGGGGAATGGCGTTTTATTTTCTAAGTTGATGTTGAAGTCAGGAGCCCGCCTGAAGAGAGGAATGGCGATTTATTTTCAAAAAAGATGTTGTTGAAGTCAGGGAGCCCGCCTGAAGAATGGAGTGGCAATTTACTTTCGAAGTTGTTTGAGGAAAGCAGTAGAGTATAACCGAAATCCCCAGCATGAATTCAAGTTCAAAATCAGAAGGAAGGCAACAAGGATCAGAAAGATAGATTCAGACTTCGAAAAAGAATAGTTCGAAGATCATAAGGAAGGGACCAACGGTCGGAGTCCGGCAATCAAGATAGGCCGTAATAACAATTGGCAGAAGAGAAGAAACATCAGAAGGAACGATCAAGCCAACAAAAAGCAAGGTGGCAAAAGCAAGTTGAAGATAGATAGGATCATGTGATCCGTAGGCTAGCCTAGTTTCTTGTTTTATTTTAGCACGATGTAATGAGGAGATCGGTAAGCAGTGATAGCAGCAACAACAACAGTAACAGCAAGATCACAGCAGTCACGGTAGTCCCAGCTACCAAAACTTCCTGAACTATATTGACCTGATTCCCTTTTAGCCAGGGATATGTAGGAGATCTTCCGAAGCAAAGGTTCGGTCAAACTTTTCAATAAAAAAAATGCTTTACGGAGTGCTCAGACGGGCAAAAATCGCTCGTATCCGCTCACTTGTCTTTGCACGGAAACTCTTCATGTTTCCGTGCAAAGAGGGGCAGCTGTGAGCACGTGATTTTTGCCCTACAAGAGAATTACTCCCAAAATTCAAAAATAAAATCGTTTTTGTATCATTATGATATCCGTGGATTTTGCGTTTTTTGTTTCTTATTATTTGTATTTTTGAATACGCATTTCTATTAATATAAAAAAAAAAATATATATATTTGCATTTTTGCATATAAACTCATGCTCGTAATTTAGAGTAATTAAGTTCGTTTTACGAAATGAGAAAATAACAAAAAAATATGTATCTTTTTACATTTTTTAGCATTTAAATGCCTAATTGTGTGATTATGTTTAATTGATATTTAATTGTATGTAACGATTGTTAGTATAATTAGTATTAGTTAATTTGATTTGATTTTTAGTGTAGTTAGGATTTTTATTTATTTTTATTTTTTTTATTTTTTTTTTTTTTTAAAGAAAAACTAGGAGTTAAACTAAAAGAGAGAAGGAAAAAGATTGGAAATAAAGGAAATCGGATTTGGGCCAATAAATCCAAGCCCAAATGTTTTAACCTCCCCTGATCCAAACACCCCAACCCGGTCCATTCCCTCATTACCCAAACGGCGTCGTTTTCTTTAATGAACGGATCCAAGCCGTTGATCTCATCAGATCGAACGGCTAAAAATAAACCATCAATTTTAATATACCAACCCCTTACCCCCCCCCCCAAACCCCGCATCCGCCCCCATTCCCTCCCTCATCATCGTCCCTATCAGAGACGGTGCGCAAACCCTAGCGCCGCCTCCTCTCCCTTCGCCTGAAAACCCGGCGGCAACAACGCCGCCGTTCACCAAAATTACACCCTAGGTCCCCCTTCTTCCCCTGAATACGAATCCCTCATTTACCAGTCTCGAATCATTCCCAAATGTCTCGAATCTTCAATTGAAGATTCGAGTCCAAGTTCAACCTACACTAATCGCTCCCAAACTCACGCTACAACCTCCCCAGACCTCCCCCACGACCCCACCAAGGTTGGTCCGGCTCGAATATGACCGGAACCAGTCGAGCCCCAAATTTCGGCCATGAACCCTAGATTTCGCATTGCTTCTTAATTGAGGTCTAATAGACCTTAATTGGGATGTTTTCGTTGTTGAAAACATCTCAATTAAGGTCCAGTAGCCTCAAAAATGCAAGTCCAAGTCCGAACGACCCCAGAAAGTGTCTTGACTCTCGTTTTACGGTTCGAGGTATTTTCTTCTGTCTTTTCTTCTTTGTTTTATTCTTATTTTATTTGTGTTGATGTTCGTGTGTTCTAGCCGTTATCGCAATTTTCTGTTTTCATCTCTTCTCAAAAGACCCTTTTTGTATTGGTCAATTCTGATTCTGTGTTGTTTATTTGATTGTGTATGTTGTCGAACGCGTATTCGCTGCGATTAGAATCGTCGAATAATTAGTTTGGTATTTTTCACCTTTTGACCAAGATTGTTTGAATCACTGCCTATATCGATTATTCGTTATCAATGGTACAAGTCGTAGTTAATTAAACGAATGTCGTCGTAGGATCGACTGTTAGCATGTTGGCAGAAATATCATTAGAATTGCCTAGTTACATCCGAACCTTTGCTTGGGTTGATAACTGTGAGTAATTGTTTAAATTCGAATTAAGGACATTTTGGATATAGCTGCTTGTAGACAGGAACTAATGGGGTTAGTTGGTAGAGTGCAATGCACATGAGGATAACCAAATGGAACCTGCTGTACAGCAGGGTGTCCTATTAGTGCCCTGCACTTATCAATTTAATATTAACATCACATGCTTAGACATAGTATAGTGGTAAAAACAGAGGGATGGGTCTGTCCAGGGAATATCATGGGCTCAGCAGGAGAGGGATGGGCAGGGGTAATCCCTGATGTTTTGGCCTTAGTAGGTAGTTTGTTAACTATAAATGGACTGTCAAAAACACATAGAAGGGGGGTCGGAAAATACAGTGATAGAGGGGGATACTAGATATTCCTATAGGCAGAAACTTTAAAGAGCAGATAGGGAGAGTTTGGATCCTTCTGGAGTGACCACTTGATTCATGCTCACTGTTTCATTAAATTCCTATTGGAAGTTCACCCAAATTCCCTGCCTTTAGTTCTTGGTCGACTGCTAAGTTTGGCTACTGCTGAAGATAGTGTCGCTGGTTTGCTGTTGGCTGTGTTTTAGTTTTTTGGATATTGTTGAAGATTGTATCACTGGTGCTGAGTTTGGTTACCACTGCTGGTGCTATGCCTGGGTGTATTTGTTGCTGTGTTTCAGTTATTGTTTGTCTCCGGTTGCTGCTGTTAGTATTGATGTTCTGGGTTTGTTGCTGAGTGTTGTATCTGGTTCACTTGAGTGTGTTGGGGTTGGGCTATTACTGGTTTGCTGGTTGTCCATTGGTCGTTTGCTGTTGTGTTTGGTTGCTGCTATTCACTGCTACTATTGCTATTCACTGCTACTATTGCTATTCACTGCTACTATTGCTATCACTGCTATAGCTGATCTCTTACTCCTTCATTTTTGCCAATTTCCAGGTATACTCTACCCCCTGGCAATAGGAAGTTCGATAATCGCATATGTATTACTTTGCAGAATCAAGTGATGATATTTTACTATAGAATGCCTTAGTTTTCATTTAATATTTGTAATGTTAAAGAGACAGACTCATCATGAATGAACTTGTATTTGATATTAGATAAGATAGTTCAAACACAACTCTTTTTAATATTGGACTATGAACAATATTGTTTCAAGTGTTGACTGTTAGATGTATCAAAATAGTATGCTTGTGTGGCCGCATTTCTGGAATTTATATTACCAGTTAAAGGTTCTAGTGTAATTTTGTAGTAATAAAAAATAGATTTGAAGCAAGTGCATCTTGAGCGGTTAAAGGTGATTACTTTGTCGCGGATTGTTAAAGAGAGCATCAAATGTCTAGATAATGACTCACACAAAAATATGTTACTATAACCAATGTTCGATTGTAGAGTCATACATACTTCTCTTAGGATTATAGACTCTAAATTGATAATAAAATATGGGCTATAGGAAACATTTGCAAATCAGCTGCACCTCGACTCAAAGGCTTCACTGTTAGCTTGTTACGACGGTGAAAGGGGAGAGACTCGACTCTTATTAACTAGATTAATGCACCACTAGTCCTCATAAAATACAACAGCTAGCTCATGAAAATTTAATTTGTAATAAGTTTAATTTGTTCAAATAAAAATAAGTATACTGTGTTACTCAAGCGAATTAATGTATGGCCGGTTCTGCCCTTCTTTTGGGGCCTATCTCAGGCCCAGCATGTTGGAAAAGAATTAACCTAGCATGCATAAATTGAGTTCCTCGGACCTAAGGATAAAATGACACTTGGCCCGTTAATGTTTAATTGATAGGCTATAACATTTCTTAATAATAATAAATTAGGACCTTTGTTTATTATTAGAGACCAATTAAGTAGAAAAATCATAGTCACGTTAGTTTGACCTTAAATAAAAATGAGACGAGCCTCGCCGCACAGAAATATATAATTGCGGGGCCCTCAAATTAGTGGTTATAAAAAACTTAGACTTGGAAGGACCGTTTTGGTGAATGTCACGGTCCTTTCCCAAAGTTAATAAAGACGGTAGACTCTTTAGGCACGATTTGTAAGTAAATTATTTTCCTAAATACGGGTGCGCATTTATGTGACCCAAATCTTACTCTCGGCGAAACTGAAATACATTAAAGTCACAGGCGTACTGGTTGCGGTGTGACTCGAAATGTGTTTTCGTGACGTCGCAATTCTTCTAAAAAAATAAAAGCGGAACATTAAAAGCACATAGTTAAAATATATAAAAGAATCAGATAGAAACAAAAATCGCAATTGAGCGACCGTGCTAAAACCACGGAATCCGGGAGTGCCTAACACCTTCTCCCGGGTTAACAGAATTCCTTATCCAGGTTTCTAGTTTCGCAGACTACATTATAGAGTCATAAAATTTCCTCGGTTCGGGATTAAATCGGTGACTTGGGACACCATTATTTTTCCAAGTGGCGACTCTGAATTAATTAAATAAATCCCGTTTCGATTGTCCTTTAATTGGAAAAACTCCCTGCGGAAATTCAAGACGGAGATGAGTGTGAAGATTAAGGAGGAGGTAACCAAGCAGTTGCAGGCGAAAGTCATTCGTGTCACTCGATACCCCGAATGGTTGGCTAACGTAGTACCGGTGCCAAAGAAAGACGGAAAGATCAGGGTATGCGTGGACTATCGCAATCTCAACAAGGCAAGCCCTAAGGATAATTTCCCGCTTCCCAATATCCATATCCTGATTGATAATTGCGCCGGACGCGAAATCGGATCCTTTGTGGACTGTTATGCGGGATATCATCATATTTTGATGGATGAAGAGGACGCAGAAAAGACGGCTTTTATCACACCGTGGGGAACTTATTGCTACCGAGTGATGCCGTTCGGTTTGAAGAATGCAGGGGCAACATATATGAGGGCGATGACTACGGTATTCCATGACATGATACACAAGGAAATTGAGGTGTACGTGGATGATGTGATCATAAAATCTAGACGTCAAGAAGACCATGTTGCCGACCTCAGGAAGTTCTTTCAAAGACTTAGAAGGTACGACATCAAGCTCAATCCAGCCAAATGCGCATTCGGAGTTCCATCAGGAAAGTTGCTAGGATTCATCGTCAACCGACGGGGCATTGAGTTGGACCCATCCAAAATCAAGTCCATTCAGGAGTTACCCCCGCCGAAGAATAAAACAGAGGTAATGAGTCTGTTGGGAAGGTTGAATTACATCAGTAGGTTTATTGCCCAACTCACGGCAACTTGTGAACCCATATTCCGTCTATTGAAAAAAGACGCGGCGATAGAATGGACGGCAGGAATGTCAGGAAGCGTTTGACCGGATCAAAGGGTATCTGTCAAATCCACCCGTACTAGTTCCGCCTGAGCCAGGTAGACCCCGATTCTTTATCTGACGGTCTTGGAGAATTCGTTTGGCTGCGTACTAGGGCAGCATGATCTTACCGGCAGGAAGGAACGGGCCATTTACTACCTCAGTAAGAAATTTACAGTCCACGAGGTCAAGTACACTCATCTAGAAAAGACATGTTGCGCCCTGACTTGGGTAGCCCAAAAGCCGAAACACTATTTGTCTTCTTACACCACTTACCTCATTTCGCGTTTGGATCCGTTGAAGTATATTTTCCAGAAACCTATGCCTACAGGGAGGTTAGCAAAATGGCAAATACTACTTACGGAGTTCGACATCATATACGTGACAAGGACGGCTATGAAAGCTCAAGCCCCGGCCGATCACTTAGCCGAGAATCCCGTTGACGACGAATACGAACCTTTGAGGACGTATTTTACAGATGAGGAAGTATTGCAGATTGAGGGGTTAGAACTAACCAAGGATCCAGGGTGGAAGCTCTTCTTCGACGGGGCGGCGAACGCAAAAGGGGTCGGAGTAGGGGCTGTGCTCATATCTGAAACAGGACATCATTATCCCGTTACTGCTCAACTGCGTTTCCATTGCACCAACAATATGGCTGAGTACGAGGCATGTATCTTGGGGTTGCGATTAGCGGTGGACATGGATGTACAGGACGTCTCGGTCTTGGGGGACTCGGACCTTCTGGTACATCAGATTCAGGGAGAATGGGAAACCAGAGATTTAAAGCTTATCCCATATCGTCAGTGTTTGCATGATTTGACCAAACGCTTTCGATCGGTAGAATTCAGGCACATCCCGAGGATGCATAATGAGGTTGCCGATGCGTTGGCTACTTTAGCATCAATGCTACATCACCCGGACAAGGTTCGTGTCGATCCGTTACATATCCATGTCCGAATCAACATGCTTATTGTAATGTGATAGAGGAAGAGGTGGATGGCGAGCCGTGGTTTCATGATGTCAAGGAATACCTCGGGTTAGGAGCATACCCAGAGCAAGCAACTGGAGATCAAAAGCGAGCTATTCGACGATTGGCGAACGGATTTTTCCTTAGTGGAGGGGTGCTATACAAAAGAACCCCAGATTTGGGATTGTTGAGATGTATAGATGCAAGTCAAGCCACAACAGTGATGACAGATATACACTCCGGAGTTTGTGGACCACACATGAGCGGATATGTATTGGCAAAGAAGATTCTTCGAGCAGGATATTACTGGCTCACTATGGAGCGTGATTGTATAAGTTTCGTGCGAAGATGCCATCAGTGTCCGATACACGGAGATTTGATTCATTCTCCGCCAACCGAGTTGCATACAATATCATCTCCACGGCCATTAGTCGCATGGGGTATGGATGTTATCGGACCTATAGAACTTGCGGCTTCCAATGGTCACAGGTTCATTCTGGTAACGATTGATTATTTTACCAAGTGGGTGGAGGCCAAAACATTCAAATCAATGACCAAGAAGGCGGTGGTGGACTTCGTACACTCCCACATCATTTGTAGGTTTGGAATTCCAAAGATGATCATTACAGGATAACGGTGCAAATCTTAACAGTGGATTGATGAAAGAGGTATGTCAACAGTTCAAGATTACACACCGAAATTCCACACCGTATCGCCCAAAAGCAAATGGTGCGGTCGAGGCAGCAAACAAGAACATAAAGAAGATATTGAGGAAAATGGTAGAAGGATCTAGGCAATGGCATGAAAAGTTACCATTTGCGCTGTTGGGTTATCGCACTACCGTCCGGACTTCGGTAGGTGCAACTCCTTACTTGTTGGTGTACGGGACTGAAGCAGTAATACCCGCAGAAGTTGAAATCCCATCCCTCCGAATTGTCGCTGAAGCTGAGATTGATGACGACGAGCGGGTCAAAACCCGATTAGAGCAATTGAGCTTGATCGATGAAAAGAGATTGACAGCAGTATGTCACGGCCAATTGTATCAAAAGAGAATGGCGAGAGCATATAACAAGAAGGTACGTCCCAGGAGATTTGAAGTGGGACGGCATGTGCTGAAGAGAGTTCTACCCCATCAGGCCGAAGCGAAAGGCAAGTTCGCTCCAAATTGGCAAGGACCTTTTGTGGTAACTAGAGTATTGTCCAACGGCGCTCTGTGTCTGACTGATGTCGAGGGAAGATGCACCGATATGGCTATCAATTCTGATGCAGCTAAGAGATATTATGTGTAATTCTTTAATGCATTTGTCAACGTTTGGTTTCGTTTGTGTGTATTTGGCATTTTTCGGAGAATGAAATGACAGAGGCAATTTTTCTACTACCCAAACACTTTAACCTTTGTTTCCCCATTTGAGCCTTAATTATTCTTTCATATACCCTCTTTCGAAATCATCAAGGAAGATGTGTAACAGAATAGAAAAGAAACAAAGAAGTAATACAAGAAAAAGTGAACTACGTTCGACCTGATTCCTCCAGAAGGATACGTAGGCGCCACACGGCTCGGTCATAATAAAATAAAAATCAAAAAAAAAATCCCCCAAGCAACAAAACTGGGGCAGAAGTCATTGTTTCGTTTGAAAGATAGTGTGGATTCCGAAAGTTGTAGTAAGCTAACCGTTGAGGCTAAACCCCTTTCTTCAGCCTCACGCGCAGAAACCATATCAAGAACCAGAAAGACCTCTCGATCAGTATTTGAAGAGTGCCAAGTCATGTGAATGAAAGCCAAGAGTGACATCCCGACCCTCGATTGAATCCAGGATACACAAGCCGAAAGGGGATAACGCTCTAGAGGGAATCTCAGGGGTGATACCCCGCCGCAGTGAAAGAAAGCATAAATGAGAGAGTCTTAACGGTGAAAACCCTCGCGGGCACCTTAAGGCGAAGGAAGTTGAGAGAAGCAAAATGAGAGAGTCTTACGGTGAAAACCTTTACGGGCACCTTAAGGCGACGGGAGATAGAGAGAAATGAGAGAATCTCATTAGTGAAAACCCTTGAAGGGCACTGTGAGGTGACAGGACGAGATGGTTACAAGATGTCTGCATGAGACAAGGTTTGGACATTCGTTTACCTCTAGCAGGACGCGGCATCAGAAAGTGATTGATATGAATAGACTGGGTAGTTTAATCTCAAAGGCGCGGCATAACATCGGATCAGGCACACATTCAGATAAGTTTTCCTATTTTTGAGTTCAGAAAAGTTTTTCTCTTCTTTTGTCATTTGCGGTCAGTATTCTTTTCTTTTCTTTCATTTTCGAAAATTGATTTTTCAAAGCTTACTACCAAGTCTCCCAAAGCAATATATTGAAAGTGAATAGGCGTGGAACGAGGCAATAAGACAGAAGTCGTTACGATAGTAAGATTGGGATGACAGGCTGAGTGGAAGGTTCGCAAGAATCATGGAGTATGATGGACACATGTGGCATGTCCGAAAGATGATTTCACGCAACAGATCACCAGCTAAAAAGAGTCGGATCAAACCAAAGATTGGAATAAAAGGAAAGATGAGAGGTCATTCGTGGAAAGAGCATCGTCCCCAGCAAGCGTCAACGTCGCCCTCGAAGTTCGAGAGAGGCCAAGCAGCTGAAAGAGAAAAGAAAATGGCCTCAACAAGAGTGGCACGACCACTCACCGCAGTTTGAAACTAACAATTTTTCTTTGATTTAAAAGCAAGAAAAGAGGGTTCGTTGGCAGAAAAGCATACCGTCCAGAAGTTTATCAAACTGGGGCAGAAAATTTTCTCCTATTGCGAAAATTTTCTGGAAAGCAAGACTCAGAGGATAAGGGTAGAAAGCAATGCAAGATTTTGGGAAGTACCGGCCCCGAACAGAATAGTTTTGAGAAAGGCCAGACGACACGATGGGGTAATATTTGAGCTTGGTATTGCCCCCAGCAGTTGTGGGAAAGTAAAACAATGGCTTCGAGATTCTCCTAGCAGTATTACATCCCATAATTCGTTCGAGGAGGCAAACGCGTGAGTCCCAGAAGAGGTGGGGGAAGAAGGAAGAGAATGGGGGGTGAAGGAAACAAAGAATACTTCCTCAGCAGCATCACCCCCAGCAGGCGAGTAAACAGTTCCAAAAATATCCCCAACAGCCAGAAGAAAAGTAATACGACCCAGGGGAAGGCAATTCCAAGACAGGTTAATTCAGAAGAGAAGGTGGTCCGAGAGGTAATGCAGGAACAAGGATAGGGTACAAAAGGCAAAGGAAGGTAATCGAGATAGGATGAAATCGGTGAAGTAGTAGTTGAAGTCAGGGAGCCCGCCTGGAGAATGGAAGTGGCGATTTAATTTTGAAGTTGTAGTTGAAGTCAGGGAGCCCGCCCGGAGAATGGAGTGGCGATTTAATTTTGAAGTTGTAGTTGAAGTCGGGGAGCCCGCCCGGAGAATGGAGTGGCGATTTAATTTTGAAGTAGTAATTGAAGTCGGGAGCCCGCCCGAAGAATGGAATGGCGATTTAATTTTGAAGTTGTAGTTGAAGTCGGGGAGCCCGCCCGGAGAATGGAGTGGCGATTTAATTTTGAAGTTGTAGTCGAAGTCGGGAGCCCGCCCTGGAGAATGGAGTGGCGATTTAATTTTGAAGTTGTAGTTGAAGTCGGGAGCCCGCCCGGAGAATGGAGTGGCGATTTTAATTTTGAAGTTGTAGTTGAAGTCGGGAGCCCGCCCGGAGAACGGAGTGGCGATTTAATTTTGAAGTAGTAGTTGAAGTCGGGAAGCCCGCCCGGAGAACGGAGTGGCGATTTAATTTTGAAGCAGTAGTTGAAGTCAGGGAGCCCGCCCGGAGAATGGAGTGGCGATTTTAATTTTGAAGTTGTAGTTGAAGTCAGGGAGCCCGCCCGGAGAATGGAGTGGCGATTTAATTTTGAAGTTGTAGTTGAAGTCAGGGAGCCCGCCCTGGAGAATGGAGTGGCGATTTAATTTTGAAGTTGTAATTGAAGTCATGGAGCCCGCCTGGAGAATGGAGTGGCGATTTAATTTTGAAGTAGTAGTTGAAGTCAGGGAGCCCGCCTGGAGAATGGAGTGGCGATTTAATTTTGAAGTCGTAGTTGAAGTCAGGGAGCCCGCCTGGAGAACGGAGTGGCGATTTAATTTTGAGTTGTAGCTGAAGTCAGGGAGCCCGCCTGGAGAATGGAGTGGCGATTTAATTTTGAAATAGTAAGGGAGCCCGCCTGGAGAATGGAGTTCGGCAATCAAGATAGGCCGAAATAACAATTGGCAGAAGAGAAGAAGCATCAGAAGGAACACCAAGTCAGACAGGATGGCAAGGAGCGCGACAAGATCAAGAAAAGGATAGATAAGAACTTGTAGTACTGTAACTTAGTTTAGCTTTTTGTTTTTGTTGGTTAGTACGGTGTAACAAGGAGATCAGCTAAGCAGTGGTAACAGCAGTAACAGCAATAACAGCGAGATCACAACAGTCATGGTAGTCCCAGCTACCAGAACTTCCCGAACTATATTGACCTGATTCCCTTTTTAGCCAGGGATATGTAGGAGACCTTTGAAGCAAGGTTCGGTCAAAACTTTTCCAAAAAATGCTTCGTACGGAGTGCTCGAATGGGCAAAAATCGCTTATATCCGCTCATTTATCTTTGCACGAAAACTCTTCATGTTTACGCGCAAAGAGGGGCAGCTGTGAGCACGTGATTTTTGCCCTACATGAGAATCACTCCCAGAAAATTCAAAACAAAATAGCTTTGGGCTACACTTGATTTTTGTGGATTTTGTACGGTCTCTCCGGAGCATTAACATTGATATGTGTGTTTATTTAGCTAGAAAATACAAAAAAATACGCATTGCATATTTGGGAATTAAGTGCGCGTTATGAGAATACATCGGACATAGGAATTAATCGTAAGAAAATCAAAAAAATATATGTGCACTTCGTTTCTCGATCATCATGTGAGTTTATTTAAATGCCTAAATTGCATTAATCATCAAGTGTTAATTAATAGAGGTAATTTCATTCCCTTTAAATTAATTTGTTCAAAGTAGTTAATAAAATTGGACATAAATATGTAAACAAGCCCAAGAAAGGTTGAACAACCCAGGCCCAAGCCAAACCCGGCCCAGGCCATCTCTGGATGCGCCCAAACGACACCGTAAAGGGCCAAGACATCCAAGCCATTGGATCATTTCGATCCAACGGTCGCCATTTCCCCTCACGGCCCGACCCATTCCCAGCCAAAGACCGACCCAGTCTTGCATTAGCATTACACGACGTCGTTCCCCCTAAGAAAAATGATCCTGGTCGTTGATCGTAAATGATCCTACGATCAGGATCGAATTTCCTATCTTGTATATAAATCAAATTTCCTACCCAGCCCCCCCCCCCAAGCCAAACCCGTCTCAACCTCGTCTCTCTCTCTCTCAGCTTCGTCTCTTTCACAAAACAATAAACCCTAGCCGCCGCCCCCTCTCCCCTCGCCTGAAAACCCGGCGGCAACGACGCCGCCGGTCACCAAACTAACACACTTTGACCATCTGACCACCCCCAATCCAAATCTCGGATCCGTTTGCTTCGAATCATCCCCCATCGTGTCGAATCTCCATTCGAAGAGTTGAGCAAAACCTGGACTTACCCCAAGTTACCCCAAACTCACACCACGGCACCCCCTGACATCTCT
Source organism: Nicotiana noctiflora (assembly GCA_032618575.1). Lineage (NCBI taxonomy): Eukaryota > Viridiplantae > Streptophyta > Magnoliopsida > Solanales > Solanaceae > Nicotiana > Nicotiana noctiflora. The sequence continues at coordinate 88,676 of JASVEL010002291.1, read as the reverse complement.
CGTGCCCAAAACACCTTTGGTTCCGTTCGAATCTTACTAGAACCATTCGAACCCTAAATTGAGCACAAGAACCCTAGAAAAACAAAGGCCTGGGTTCTGTCCGAAATGCGAAGGAATTGGGGCCTCAATCGACTTTAGTCGGGTGTTCTCAGTCGGGAACACTCGATTAAAGTCCGTTGTATCCCCCAAAAGCAATGGGTCTCGAGTCTCCGTTCGAACCTCGCTCGGCTAGTTCTTAATTCCGTCTTGGAGGTATGTTTTCTTTCTTTATTTGTTCCTTTGGCTTCTTGTTTGCTTGGGTTACTGTATTAATTTTGTTTTCAACTTTTGCTCATTGTTGTTCACTATCTCCATCTGGCTTTCTATTTGGCCGAGTTTGTTTCTATTCGTGGTCGAGTGTGTGTTATAAGCCGTGTAACTTATTAGTTTATAAGTTTCCAGTTTTTTCAAATACAATTCGAATCACTGGATGAACCATTTATTCTTATTGTTTGTTGTTGATTGCTGAATGTTATTGCCTGTGTAATCAATTAAATGAGTGTCGTCCATTAGTTTCCATGCTTGGATACTAGAATGACTCGATAGTAGTTTGGATCGTGCCAGTAGTGTTGTTTCTTCCTATTCTTCCTGCTGTGATTGAAGTGAACCTGTTGGTGAATCCAATTCTTTGTTTGAACCAAATTGCTTATATGTCACCCTTTGTTCTGTATAGTTTTTCACATGAACCTCATTTCCGGAGTCATAGTGCTTCAATACTGTTTGAATCATTATTTGAATTTTGACCAAGAGTTGGTTACAACCGTGTGTTGATCAATCAGCAGATAGTTTAATCAGCTTAGGTTTGAGCAGATCTAGAATGGCAGGGTTCTTAATTAGTTAAACTTAAGGGGTCTATCAAGTGGTTAGTTAAATATCACTAATTTAATATCAGTGGGATTTACTGCCACAGCAGAGCAGCCCACCAGTTGTCCCCTGCTACTGATTTTTAAATGACAAACCCATGCCTAGACATGTAGTAGTGGAAGTAAAAGAGAATAACATGGGCAAAGATGGGGGAGGGGATTAGTTTAAGTGATAAGGGGTCTGTTTTAGCTATATAAAACAGGGGGATTTGACAACCGAGAGATCTGGAGACACTCATAAAACACACTGGAGATACAAGAGTAAGGGCTCACAATACACACAAGAATATAGATAGAGAGAGCTGGGAAGGATAGACTGAGAGACTGTTTCATAGGCTTTTTTTTGGCTACTGGTTTCGTGTGCTTTAGTTGGGAGTGACTGAGTGTTTGGCCATTTTGGTTGCCTGTTCTTCTGTTGTTGTTGTTGCTGGTCTCCTGCTGCATGCTCCTGCTGTGTTGAGTGTTTGTTTGCTGCTGTTTGAGTTTGTTGGATGTGCATATTGAGTGTTGCTGCTAGTCCAGTGCTGTTGCCGTGTTGACTGCCACTATTTGTTGTTGATCTTGCTGTTGGATTTGTTGACTGGCCACTGGTTACTGTTGTTCTTCTGTTTGTTGTTGTTGCTGTGCTACTGTGGCTTTGATTGTCACTGGTCTTGTGTCACTGCTGAGATACCGCTCTTCATTCATCCATTTGTTCCTTTTCTTATCCCAGGTACACCTCTATAATTCAATAGTCCCAAACTGAAGATGTGAGATGAATGCATGAAGAATGTGAAGTTTAAGCCTGTTTTCATTTTTTTTTTTGTGTTCTTTCGGATGATGAGATGAAGTAGTTCATTTGTTAACATTTTAGATTGTTAACAGTCCTTTTTGTGTAATTATATTGGATTGTATGAATTCGAACCTTTGAAAACATCGCTGGTACTCGAGCTTTATCAAATATTTGAGACTATTAAGATGATTGTTAATAGGTTTGGATTTCAATTAAGCTTAGCGGGTAGAGAAATTAGAAAGGATTCACTGATATCCTATCGTGATAGCATTTCCAGAACGACATAGGTTGATGGCATGAAAACAGGTTCGAGTATTGAATAAGACATTACCATTCAGACTAAATCTCACAATAAGTAGTATTAGTAGTTAATGAAGATAGACTAAAATAATCCGCTAATGAGCGTTTGTAGATCAACTAATTTGAATGATTTTTGTCGGAATTTACTAGGTCACTTGAGTAAATAACATCGCTTTAAATAGCAATTTGAATAAAATTAGTAACTAATGTTAGTGATGAACGTTAGCATGAAGTTCAAAATGACTTTTGTATTACACATAGTTAACTCCATTGGCTCAATTCATCTAATACGGTCGGTTTAAATTAATTAGAGAATGGTTAGTTTGTTCTGATATTTTGTCAAATTCGTATGCTATTTATAATTTTAGTTTTAGTATTATTCGCTTGTAGAATAAGGCATAAAACAATTTCCCTTATGCAAGCTCGAGTGCAATTTCCGTTCACATTGATTCAATAACTAATAAGAGATCCGAGCTTGTAAACATGCAATAAATTAGGACCTTTTCTCTTTTATTTAGAGACGAACTTAGTAGAAAAAATGTAGTCACTTTAGGATTGTCCTTTTAAAATAAACGAGATGAGCCTCACCAAAAATACACCATTGTGGGGCCCTCGAATAATTGTCATGAAAACTTAGACTTGAAAGGACCGTCTAGTAAATTTCACGGTCCTTTTCCCAAAATTAAATAGACGATAGACTCTTTAGGCACGACTTGAAATAAAATTACTTTCCTGAATACGGGTGTGCATTTATGTAACCCAAATCTTACTCTCGGCGAAACTGAAATACATTAGAGTCGCAGGCGTACTGGTTACGGTGCGGCTCGAAATGTGTTTTCGTAACGTCGCAATAATTCGGAAAAATATTAAAGCTTGAAACATGTACATATTGTAAAAGGCATATAATAAGTCATATAAAATCGAGAACGACAGTTGAGCGACCGTGCTAAAACCACTGAATCCGAGAGTGCCTAACACCTTCTCCCGAGTTAACATAATTCCTTATCCAGGTTTCTAGTTTCGCGGACTGTATTACAGAGTCATAAATTTCCTCGGTTCGGGATTAAACCGGTGACTTGGAACACCATTATTTTTCCAAGTGGCGACTCCGAACTAAATAAATAAATCCCGTTTCGATTGTCCTTTAATTGGAAAAACTCCCTTGCGCCCCCGCGGGTGCGGAAAAAGGAGGTGTGACAATACTTATGCATATACCTCAACATGGGTTCATATTGGCCTGGTGTCGAGGGTGTGTTCTCCACCTTGAAATCAGCAGCAGTGGCACACTTCATAGGAATAAAGTCCGCAAGAGGGTGTTCCTCCGTGGCGGTGGCGCCGACGGACTTTGAGGAAGAGGCGAATTCTTTCTGTGGCACAGTTCTTGACATTTTCGACATTTTGGGTTTGAGTTTGAAGAAAGAAGAAGAAAATAAGACTTGGTATTTTGAGAAAGGGTTAACAACAAAACCTGAAGATTTTGCACAATGGAAAAATTTAAAGGATGTAAAAAGCTTTGGAGATTAGAAGAAATTGAAAGTAAAGTTTGAGTCAATGAGAAAAGGGCCTATTTATGGTTTCATGGCGACAGTTCGAAACGACTAGTGGCTGACCATCAAGTGGCACACATTAAATGCCCGAGGAATTGCACCGATGAGACGTTTCAGTCACATCTCTCGCTTACGTTACAGGAATGACATCATGACAGGTCGAGGATTAAAAGGCTCAATTTATTTATTGTCATTACACTCCAAAAAAAATTAGGGGACTATTTGTATACGGTTAAAATCAGGTCCACCCAATTTTGCTGATTTATGAGACCAGTGTGAATGATCGAAGATCGATCCTGTAATAGATCAGATCGAGGCATGAGGACAAGGTACCGAGTTCGAAATTCGAGGTGCTTATCAAGATCAATGGCGATAATGATTAAGACAAAATGAAACAGACATCGAGCAAGATCAAAGATAACATAATAACATAAAGGTAAGATACCCGTGACTGGTCGAAGATTATGGTGGAAATCTCGGAACGGGTCAAATTTAGGACAGTTAATTAGCTAATCATGGGATTTTCTTCTGTAATTAAAATTATACCATAATTAGAATTCATCTACTATATAAAGAGGAGTTTTAATAATTTGTAATGGACTTACATTCACGCATATCAAAGCAATATAGTATTCTTTTGGCTAATATTCTCTTGTTCACCAGCTTACCTTACTTTTTTACTTGTTCTGGTATCAATCAACTCGAGGACATTTTAACTCGAGAGTCAAATTCCGTCGCAACACTGGTTTGATTTACTTTATTGTTAATTACTATCACTAATCTTCTTATTTATTGGTTTGTATTAGGTGAAATCACGTGTCCTTAAAACCATATTATAAGCTTAATTGTTATCCAATTTTAAGGTAAACAAATACATTTTAATCAAGAAAGGATTTATAAACTACGTGAAGTGCGATGTAGAGAGAATATCTATGTTAACGAGAGAGAAAAAAAAAGTCATGGTAATAGAGGGAAATTATAGAGAATCAAAAAGTAACTAAGAATATGGTTAAGTGGTAATCGGTGAAAATCATGAATTATGGTTCGTAGAGTTATCTTGTATGTAGGTTCGGGCTACTAAAAATGATTAGAAGCAAAGGGCCATTTTTCATGGCAAGGAGATAGGAAACTCCCTTTGGTATTATTGCAAAAAGATACCAAGAACACATCTTATCACAAATCTTCTATTGAATCGTGTAGCCAACACAACATATACTAGTGAGTTGTATACATGAATACAAGATTAAGACATTAAACTAAAAAAGAGGCTACAATTTGGTGGCTAAGCACACACTTGATTAAACAAAAGGATTTTAAGTCCAAAATTCTTTAATATCAGTTGACAAATAAATAAGTACTCCTATATTCATTTGCATTTAATACCATTAAATACTTCTAGCCTACAATTAAATACACACATGAAATGTCCTATACTACTCCCATTTCCTTTCCACCTTCCTCTTTCTTCCCTTAATTATATCTCCTCTTTCCCCCTTCTATTCCTTCTTATAAACTCACTAGCTTTCATATCCAAAAAACTCCATTAAAACATACACAACAAAAAATTGAGAATATTTCAAAATCTCAAGTTTTAAGTTATATATTAGGGGAATATTTAGCAATTATGTCCAAGAAAATGAAGATTTCTTCTATTTTCAAGAAAAGAGAAATAGGAGCAACTAATTGGCAATGGCCATCTTGTGCACATTCCAAGACTCTATCTTTTAGAGCAGATGACAATATTTTCAAAACTATTAATTCAGTCTTTTTTGACCCTTTAGATGGTATTGAAACCTCAGAATCTTGGTTCACAAATTCCTCATCAGAATCAGCTAGCATTTCAACAGAATCCAATAAAGAATACTTAGGAAAAGATCAACCACTGGAAATGATCATAAAAGGGGTTAGATCAGAAAGATTATTTTTTGAGCCAGGTAATACAAGTTCAATATTTCAAGAATCAAAACCATGTAAAAATCAAAAACAAGAAGATGATGAAGAAAATAAAGAAGATGATTTGCCATTTAAAGAGAGTATAGTTTTGGCTATGGAATCAGAAGATCCTTATTTGGATTTCAAGAAGTCAATGAAAGAAATGGTGGAAAGTCAAGGGATTAAAGATTGGGAAGATTTACAAGAGTTATTAGCATGGTATTTGAAGATGAATGGGAAAATAAATCATGGATTTATTTTAAGTGCTTTTGTGGATTTGCTTATTGAACTTGCTGCTCCTATTGATCCTAGTAATTCTGATAATTCTGTTACTTCTTATTCTTCTGTTGCTTCTTCTTCTTTCTCTTGCCCTTCTTCTCCTTTGTCTTCTTTAGGTCATAAGGAGATTGAGGAGTAAGGAAATGGAGAAGTCCTTTAAACTCCATTTCTTTTTGGGCTCAAGCGACTGAAACAATTTCTTTAAGAAATATAGGGTAAAATTGCGTACAACAGATTCTTGTGATTCGGCACTTCTTCGAAGATCGCATATAACGGAAGTTTAATGCACCTGACTGCTCTTTTTTATTCAAATATTCGTATAATCTATTAGTCCAACTACTTCAGATTCATACAGAATAGATTTTTTCTCTACGGAAAGGGTTTTCTTTCTCGAGATTGATATTCGAGACTTTGTAAATAAATGGAGAGATCAAAATCATTCCGCCACAATACTAGGTGTGGCAGTGTATCTCTTTTTGTGTATACCATGACTTAGGTCTAAAGGAAAAAAAAATAGTATTATTATAATTATTATTATATATGTTACAGATGCAAGGGTTATCAATTTTTCTCCTTTTTTACACAATCCTACTTCATGAAAAAAATAAAAGGAAACAAAATTATTTAAGAGAACACTTGAAAAGTCATAACTTTGGAATTAAATGCAGTCACAATAGGTGTTTTTTTTGGCATTAAAAATTGATTGACTTAATTAGTGAAAACGTAAGAGTTTTGAGGTCACCTTCTTGTTTGAGAATAAGACAATCGCTCTTACCCTTTTCAATAGAGACGGAAAAGAGTTCTGCACTCCCTCAAAAGAGGGTCATAACTGCATATTTACATGGCCAGTGATATAATCAGAACACAAAAAAAAAAAAAAAAAAAATTCAATCTGTTTGAATAATTTGAGCTTCATTAGCTACTATAAGTAATTTCATAATTCGTAAGGTTTTTTTTCTTTCTTTTTGACATGAAGAAACTCCCTACACTATCATTAGAGTTAATTACAATAAACACTCATGTAATATGACTCAGTTTAGAATACACACCCCCTATATGTATTTTACAATCAAACACATATACCCTTTGTACTACAAAAAAACCCTACACCTACACCCCACCCTTATTATGAGGTATATCCATAACTAATTATATTATAATATAATTTTTTTAAAATAAATAAAAAGTCCTTTTATGTTCTTGTGAACTCTAGTTAGTTATAGTTATTTAGACCAGTTAGTGATTAATGTCAGTTCATAAGCTAATGATTAGTGTAGTTAGGCTAGTATGAATACTTCCCTGTATCTTCAGAGAAGAGATAAAGAATCATTTTGCAATCTTGCTTCTTCGTCATTTTTAGCTCTAGAAGTTTTTGCCAATTAGAGCAGTGAGAGCAGTTGTAAATCTGCTCATCGTGAGAGCATATTTTAGCATGGTATCAGAGCAGGTACAAGCTAATTAGATTCTCAGTCATTGATCTATCCTTCTACATCAATTTCAATTCCTCTAGAGATTGCTAAAGTGTGAGAATCAGTTATGGCGGAACCATCAATTCCATACACACATCCATTGTATCTAGGTCCTGCAAATACCCCGGGCATAGTTCTAATTTCTGTGAAGCTAACAGGATCTGAAAATTATGGGTAGGACGATGAAGATCGCACTACTTGGGAAGAGAAATATAGGGTTCATGAATGGAACTTGTACAAAAGAATCATGTACTGCTGAGCTACTAGAGAAATAGGAGATTTGTAACGCCATTGTCCTCTCATGGCTCATGAACACAGTATCCACAGAGCTCTTATGTGGAATCACATATGCTTCAAATATTTGTCTCGTGTAGGAAGGCTTGAGGGAGAGATTCGACAAGGTGAATCGCATGAGAATTTTTCAGCTGCATCAAGCCATTGCCACTCTCTCGCACAAGGTGCAAATTTTGTTTCATGTTACTTCACAAAATTGAAGTATGCTATGGTACCTAAGGCCAATTCAAGGGATTATGTTGATCATATAGAGCAACAGAGATCGCTTCAATTCCTTAGTGGATTAAACGATTCTTATGATCAAGCTAGAAGATATTTCCTTGTGAAGTCAGATGTACCTTCCATCAATCAAGTTTATGTAATAGTCAGTGAAGATGAATCTAGACAGTGTCCTGGTATGGGTGCAATAACTGATAAGAATGAGCCAGTAGCTATTCAGGTAGGTCGTAATTAAAGTTATAAGGAAAAGAAAACCTTTGTGCAATATGACCATTATGGTTACAAAGTTCATAGCAAAGAAAAATGCTATAAGCTCATTGGGTATCCTGAAGACTTTAAAGGGAAAAAGAGGTTCAATCGGCCAATAGTGGACATAATCAGCTCAATAATGGACAATTTGGTTGAGGAACTCCACAATTTAATGTTGTTAACAATGTTTCTAGCAATGCAAGTGTTCAATGATCTTCTACTAGTGACTTGCAAGATGTTTTTGTTGGAAAAGGACCATCCTTCACATAGGAACAGTACAAGCAAATTCTAGCATTGTTGAACAAGGAACCAGCTGAAATTCAAAACAACATGGTAAGTCAAATCAATATGGCACGTATTATAGCTTGTTTCATGACCAAGCCATTAAAAATAAATAGATTTTCAACTCAGGTGCCACACATCATGTGAGCACGTAATTTTTGCCTCATATAAATTACTCCCAAAAAATTTAAAATAAAAGAGTTTTGTGTTATTTGCAATATTTGTGGATTTTATGTTATTTTTCTCTTATTGTTTGCGTTTGTATGTCCATGTCTATTTGTTTAAATAAATACAAATACAAAAATATATTGCATTTGTATATAAAATTCAAGTTTGCAATTAAGAGTAATAAAGTTCGTTTTATGAAAATGAAAAAAATCACAAAATAATGTATTTTTTGAATTTTTACCATTTAATGTCCAATTGTGTATTTTTATTTTTAATTTGGTATGTTAATTATATGTGATAATTATTATTGAGATTCAATTAGTATTTTTTTATATGAAATAAAAGAAAAAAAGAAACAAAATGAACAAAAATAGGAAGAAAATCGAACTGGGCCACACCCAAAACCATCCAATCCAGCCCAATTCAACGCACTTCACCCGGTCCAATTTAATCTGTCTCCAAGACCACCCAAACGATATTGTGTTGATGCACAAAATCTGAGCCATTGATCTCCCAAAGATTAAACGGTTCAGCCAAGCCCCATTAATACAGAAACGACGTTGTTTCAGAAGCACTAATCCAGGCCGTTCAATTCAGTTGATCGAACGGTCAAGACCATCCCTAATAACCCGTTACCCAGCCCCTACCCGTTCCATAAGAGATCGATCTGATCTCAAACGACCCCGTTTCGTTAAGTAGTTTGATCCAAGCCGTTGATCTTAATTGATCCAATGGCCTGGATCAAATCATGCCGATGGTATATATTCCCACACCACACCCCTCCCCCCAAGCCAAACACCCCTTTCACCCCTTCGTTTCTAACCTCAGAGACCGGCCCCCATCCTCCGCCGTACACAGCCCCACTCCGCCCACCGGAAATCGCCTCATGGCGGTTCCGGTGGTCTAAACCACCCCATTTTTACACCCTAGGACCATTCAACCACCCTGAATCCAAATCCACAAACCATTAACCTCGAATCAGTCTGTAGCTTCTCGAATCTTCGATTGAAGATTCGAGCAAAACTCAAAGCTACCCCAACCGGCCCCCAATTCATACCCTGCACCCCCTAACCTCCCTAGTCACCAATCCACCATTGGTTTGGTTCAAATTAAGCTAAAACCCTTCAAGCCCCAAATTCGACCCCAAAAACCCTAAAATCCCAACACTTGGAATCCGTCCAGATTGATGAGGTTATGGGTGTCCAATCGACCTTAGCCTAAGTGTTATCAGTTGAGAACAGTCATGTTAAGGTCCGTTCGACCCCCAAAAGTTCAAGTCCAAGGCTCGAACCTGGGTTCATTTAGTTTTTGATCTCTTAAGGTATTTTGTCCTCTTCTCTAATTCTATTTTCTTTACCAATATGTGTTTAGTTTTAGATGCAGTCTAGTTTTGTTGATTGTTTTTCTTCTTCTCCAATCCGACCTTTTATTTGGTCACAATATTCTTCTATTCATAGTCGATCATATGTTTAAGCCATGTAATCGATTAGAATGTGTTTGGTCGAATAGTTAGTTTCATGATAATTCCCTATTTTTATTAGTACAACTTGAATCACATGTGTGTCTGTTTGATCCTGTTGGTTTGTTGTTAATTGTGTATGTTATAAACTGTGTAATCGATTGTTTAAAATATCGTTGATTAGTTGTATGGGTCTTTTGGTTAGAACAATATAGCAGTAATGCTCAATATTGGTTCCATCCAGAATCACTGATTGATTGAAAATCTATATTTTTCTAAGATTGGCTTGGGGATTAATGAATTTGAATTAAACCACTTGAACTAAACTGAATGGAAGCCATGTGATAATCAGGCATACCTGATTCAGCCTGCCTGTATTGATTTAGTTTAATAAAATAAAAATAATTTTATAAGGAAAAGGGGCTGTCAGGGGAATCTGATGGGGGAACACACTCATCATTAGCATTCTGAGTGGGGAATGGGTTCATTCAGTTATTTAATTTGTGATAATGCTCCTAAGAGCTGGAAAGCAAAAATAACATGGGGGAACAGTCAAAAAGCTGAAAGACATAGGTGTAAAGAAAAGGGGAGGGAATAACATGGCTGGTTGGTTTAAAATAATTAAAAAAGGGATGCAGGGCTGGTTCAGTTTGGTTATATAACTGACAAGCCATATAGATTAAAAGGATAGATTCTCATAGAGAAAAAAAGGAGATAGTTCCATTGGAAAATATCAAAAAGTATTGTTGCATTGTTCTCCAGTGCAAAGTTGATCCAGATTTCTTTTTTCTTGATTGTTGAAGTTCATTTGAAGTACATTGGTGGGAGTTTAACTGAGTTGTTGGTTTTGTTAAGTCATTTAGGATTGGGGGTTTAGGCTGTTGACATTGTTCAGTCGTTTGCTGGTCTATCTCGGTTTAACTCGAGATCAATTGAGTATAATTTGGTGGTAAGTGTTGCTGTCTGGTTTTACAAACTCTCTGGGCCTGTGTTTGCTGGTTGTTTGGAACTTCAAGTTGCTGCTGTGAACTTGTTGTTTTGATGTTACATTGTTGTGGTTGACTTCCTCTTCTTCTACTTGTATTTCGACTGCCAGGTACATATTTCAAGCTTATATTGATGTATCAACTCCTGCTAAAATTATGAGATGAAATGGAAGCTATATTTTGCCGATGTTATCTTATTTTTAATGCTTATAAATGTTTTTTATATAGAGTTTTTATGATTTGATTGTACTGCAATTGAACTAAGGATTACCTCAAATAATAATTGAGTTGTATGGAATGGCATGAGTGGTAGTGGTTTAGTACACTTGTATAATTGAATAGACTGTCATGTTGATTAAACTGAATAGTACTCATGGATCATAGTTAGTTTGATTTTGGTCTTGTATAGATTAACTGTCGAAGTTAAAAGAGTAGTTAAGCAGTAAATGAATTCAAGGTCTGCGATTTGCATGTGTTAACAATAAACAGGATGAATCGCGAATTAGTCTCCCAGCTTTGCTCATAATCGCAGAAGTTTATGTTTCAATCCCTAATGCTAGTTTAGTCTTGATTACTTGAATTAATATCCTGCCATTAAGAAATTACTATTGTCGATTGTCAACTTGAGGTCATCTTTAGCAATATTTAGAAAGATTAGTAAAATCTAGCTTCGAACTCACATAAGCTAGAATCGGTAGGTTTAACATATTTGAAGTGTGAATCAATATAATAAGGTTAAGAACATTAATCCAATAAGCTTGAAACATACAAGACGAGTTCGCGTTGAATTTTCATAAACTTTCGAATAAGTATTAGTAATTAAGGTAAGTTCTAGTTTCCAATAGTTGTAAATAATTAATTCCAATGGTTTATTCTCCTAACAATGTGGGTTTGAGTTAGTTATAAGATAATTAGTTTCTCTTAAAAAATATTACCCGTCAATTCCGTATTTTATTTGCAGTTTCAATTTTAGTAATATTCTTTTTCTTTAACAATGGTCTTAAGCTAGTAACTAATAAATGATGACCTTTTTAAGCATGTAGTTAATTAGGACTTTTCTACTTTATTTTTAAGGACAAACTTAAATAGAGAAAATGTAGTCATTCTAGGATTACCTTTTAAAATAAATAAGACGAGCCCCGCTAAATAACGCACAAATCGTGGCGCCCTCAATAGGTGGTTATTTTAATTGCTTAAATTTCGAGACAGACCATTTTAGCAAATTTTATGGCCCTCTCAAAATAATAAACACGTTAGCGCTTTAGGTCCGTTACTTAAATAATTTTATCTTCTTAAATTCGGGTGCACATTTATGTGACCCAAATCTAAATCTCAACTTAGTCGAAATGTGTTGACAACCACGGGCATACTGGTACGACGTGGTTCGAGGTACATTTTTGTTACGTTGTAATTCTTATAAAATAATAATAATCAAAAGCAGTTGAAAGTTAAAATATGTACATAAGTTAAAAGCATATTATAAAAACCAGATAATTAAGACAAATATGACAGTTGAGCGACCGTGCTAGAACCACGGAACTCGAAAATGCCTAACACCTTCTCCCGGGTTAACAGAATTCCTTATCCGAATTTCTGGTTCGCAGACTGTTAAATAGAGGCAAACATTTCCTCAATTCGGGATTCAAACCGGTGACTTGGGACACCATAAACCTCACAAGTGGCGACTCTGAATCTCTTAATAAATGAATCACATTTTGATTGTCTTTTAATTGAAAAAAATCTTTCTACCACACCCTTCACGGGGTGCGGTAGCGCCGAAAGAAGGTGTGACACATCATATAGCTGCATCTATGAATTTATTAACAAATGATAGAACTAAGAAAAAATCTAAAGACACAGTACACTTACCTACTAGAGATAAGATCCCTATTTCTCATATGGGCCATGCATTTGTGTTTGGTATTGAGGTTATAAAATGTGTTTTATACGTACCAGACTTCAAATTTAATCTCTTATCAGTCTCCAAACTCACAGGAGAACTGAGGTGTTCAGTAAAATTTTTCCCTGACTTTGTCTTATTCTAGGATCTTTACAGTGGCAAGGTGAAGGGGATTGGTAAGGAAACACGTGGTTTATACATTGTCAAAGGTAGCATTAATAATAACAATAGAAGCTGCTAGTAAATGAGGACTGTAGGTTGTCGTGTCAAAGGCTTGGCCATCCTTTATCTTCTGCTATAAAGAGTATGAACTGTTTAGGAAACATGTAAATAAGGATCTATTGAATAATTATCATGTATGTCACTTAGCTAAATAAACTAGATTGTTGTTTCCTACTAGTACTTCTAGGCTCCTTTTGATCTTGTTCACATGGATTTATGGGGTCCTTATAAAATACCTATCTATGGCAAGAAGTATTATTTCCTTACTGTTGTGGATGACTTTAGTAGGTTTACTTGGATTAATTCACTACAACTCAAATCTGAAACAATTGTTGCAATAAAAAACTTCCTGCTAGTGGTATAAAACTCATTTAAAGCAATGGTGAAAGTCTTAAGATCAGACAATGGCACGGGGTTCTTTAACTCACAGTGCAATGATCTGGTACAAGATTTTGGAAATTTGCATCAAAGTAGATGTGTTCACACTCCACAACAAAATGAAGTTATAGAGAGAAAACACTGGCACATCTTAGATATAGCAAGGGCACTGATATTTCAATCACAAATGCCAATTAGATATTGTAGAATTTGTGTAACTAGTGCATTATACCTGATGAACAAGTTACCCTCATCAGCTATTAGAGGAAAGAGTCCTTATGATATGCCATACACAATGCCTCCATCCTTAACTCACCTGAGAGTGATATGGTGCTTGTGTTTTGCTTCAGTTGTTCCCAAAGGAGATAAATTTTCTGCAAGAGCTAAGGCATAAGTCTTGATAGGATATTTAGAAAGACAAAAGGGTTACATCTTGTTAGAATTTGCTACCAATCTAATATTTGTAAGTAGAGATGTGGTATTCGAGGAATATGTATTTCCTTTTGCAAAATAACAAGAGTCTCCTATCAGTCACAGTCCTCATGTTGATCATCTGGATTCTGGCATACTTGATGCTGGAATGCCATCTGCAGAAATTATAAACAGTTGACAAAGTTTAGGCCAAGATCCAGATATGGATCAAGGCTCAATTGAACACACATCTGAAAATGCAGAGGAAGACAATCATACATGAGGATGAACATCATGCACCTAATCAAAGCATGGCATCTGATACTGCACTTAGGAAATATTCCAAGACCTTTGTACAACCTATTTTGTTGAGAGATTATGTCACAACACAAAAGGGAACCAGTATTTTCCATCACTAACTACATATCCTATGACAAAGTCACACCAAAGTACCAAAGCTATTTGAAAAAGTTTTCTACATTAGTTGAGCCCAGATCCTTCAAGCAAGCTTAAACAGATGCTAGGTGAATTGAATCAACGAAGCAAGAAATCAAGGATTTAGAGGATAAGAAAACTTGGGAAGTTGTAGATTTGCCATCAGGAAAACATACTATGAGATCCAAATGGGTATACAAGATCAAATACCAAGCAAATGGAGACATTGAAAGATTTAAGGCTAGAATAGTTACAAACAGATATAGCCAACAAGAGGGTATGGATTACCATGATACTTTCTCTCCTATAGTGAAGATGGTAATAGTAAAGTCAGTCATAATCTTGGCTGTTTCAAAAGGATGGAATTTATACCAGATGGATGTCCTCAATACTCTTTTTCAAGGTGACCTTTATGAAGAAGTTTACATGGATATCCTGAAGGCTTTAGGAAGCAGGGGGGGGGGCAAAAGGTCTACAAATTGATCAAGTTTTTGTATGGACTTAAGCAGGCATCAAGACAGTGGAACATCAAGTTGTCTGGTGCACTGGCAGCAGCATGCTTCATACAAAGCAACCATGATTATTCCTTATTCACATTGAGGAAACCAGAAGGCATGGTGACTATCTTAGTGTACATGGATGATTACTCATAATAGGTAGCAATGATCAACTGATTGCTGAGGCAAAGGAGATATTTCACAAGAAATTCAAGCTAAATGACTTAGGTGGGCTTAAGTCTTTTTAGGTATTGAGATTTTAAGGTCAGCATCTGGGGTAGTTTTGAATCAAAGAAAATATGGTCTTGAACTCATTTCTAAGATGGGATTCAGTGGTACTAAACCAGCAATCACCCCTTTAGAAACCAATGTCAAGTTAACCACAATTGCCTATGATCAGACAACATGTTCTACAGGTGACTCGCCTTTAGATGATGGCAGTGCTTATCACAGATTAATAGGTCGTTTGATGTACGTGACCACAACATGACCTGACATCAGCTATGCTATTCATAGACTGAGCCAGTTCATGCAACACCCCAAGAAATATTATTGGGAGGTTGCTCTTAGAGTGGTTAGATATCTGAAGAATTCTCCAGGCCAAGGTATTTGGTTGAGATCTAATCCTACATCAGAGTTGCAATGTTGGTGTGATTCTGATTGGGCTTCTTCCCCCAATACTAGGATATCAATAACAAGTTATGTAATAAAATTTGGTGAATCCTTCATTTCATGGAAGTCAAGAAGCAGTAAATAATGTCCAGAAGTTCAGCTGAAGCTGAATATCGAAGCATGGCTTTTGTTGTAGCTGAAGTCTCATGGTTACTCGGCCTCTTTCAAGAGTTAGGCGTTCCTATTAAGCTTCCCGTGTTTCAGTGCAACGTGAAAACAAATATGCTATACAATTGGCTACTAATCCTATTTTTCATGAAAGAACAAAACAAATTAAGATCGATTGCCATTTTATTCGTGATAAGATCAAGGCAGGGGTGGTCAAGTATGTCTATGTCCATTCTAAGGATCAGCCAGCTGATTTACTCACAAAGAGATCTCAAGCCTCACATGTTCATCTTTTTAGCACGCTTGATGTGCTGAATATATTGCACCCTCTAGCTTGATGGGGAGTCTTATAAACTCTAGTTAGTTATAGTTAGTTAGAGCAGTTAGCGGTTAATGCCAGGTCATAAGTTAATGGTTAGTGTAGTTAGGCTTGTATAAATATTCCCCTGTATCTTCAGAGAAGAGATAGAGAATCACTTTGCAATGCTTGCTTCTTCTTCATTTATGAGCTCTAGAAGCTTCTGCTATTAGAGCAGTGCAAAGAGCTTTTGTGAATCTGCTTATTGTGAGAGCAGATTTTAGCATATATTTAACAAAAATTATTTTGGTTGCAAATTTTTATTCACTCTTTTGCTTTAAAAAAATATATTTTGTTTTAAAATGTATCTTTTGAAAATCTCAAATAAGAAATGTACAAAAGTTACTCAATATTTTGTATAACAAGATTCTATTCATATTATTAAGTAACTTGTTCATTTCTTATCGAGTTTCGAAAGGCACATGTTGCAAAAAATATTTTTTCTCTTTTTTAATCAAAGGCGTGAATAAATATTTTGAAAATTTTATAATCTTTTTAAAATTTCATAAAAATAAATACGTAACACTTTTGGTTTATAATTTTAATTTATATTTTAATATACTTAGTCTCGAATATTACCTCGTGAGGGTATAAGGGGTGTAAGTATATGATTTTCATGGTATATGAGGTGTAAATATTTGACTTTGTAACACAGGGGGGCAACCAACAAACTAGTAAGATGATGATGCTAAGACCTATAATGGAGCTGAACTAGTAAGGCAGCGAAGAGTAAGGCGTTCGGCACCCAAGGATTTAACTAATGGTCAATGAAATAGAATGAAAATATAAAAATCATAATTTAAATTCGAGACAAAAATACAAGGTGATTTATTCTTACTTGTCCAAGCTTTATCGGAAATAACTACTCTATCTGATATATGTGTTTGCAGAAGATACCAAATACCCAATTAAATAATCGAGAAGCGTGTAAGCTGAATCAAGCTGCTTACCATGGATAGTTGAAGCATCACGTGTTTCATTTAATTGCAGGGCTTGGTGCCAAAATCTCTAAGACTTAAAAAAACAGCAATTAGAAGTAGTCATCACATGATCATGTGGTAGCAGTTACAAGTTTCATGACATGATCATGTGGTGTGAAAGAGAGTACTTGTGTTTGTAAAAAAAAAAAAAAAAGTTTAAAATAGTTTCCTTTTTAAGGGTTGATGAAGACAGATAGAAAAGAGTAACAGCCTGGAATGACAAAATTATATATAGGACCATCTCAAACAGTGTCTGACTAAACTCTCCCCACCATCGTTTGGACCATTTATATTATATATGCATAAATTGTCCATGAGATATGTGAACTGAAAATTGTTTAGAAGACCATGGTGTCAAAATTTGTATGAAAATTGTAAAATTCAAAAGCAACAAACGTAACAAAAACTATTAAGATTTATGCATAAGGCATTGGTGCATAATAGTTTATTAAGTTACAAAAAGTTAAATTAGAGAGTATATAAAGCATATTAGGTAAATTGTAGTAAGATAATCGAGAAGAAATTAAAAGGAACATGACCCTAAAGGGCAGAAAACTCAAGGCCAAGGGTGACGAGATATTCTTTATTGGGGCGTTAGCTCATGAGAATTTATCCTAGGAAGAATTTGAAGTTTATGGCTTTGGGTTTGGATTATAGCTCGTTTAAGTTATTGAGTTTTAAATTAATAATTTATACTTCCTCCGTTCCAATTTATGTGAACTTGTTTGACTGTGCACGAAGTTTAAGAAAAAAAGAAGACTTTTGAAATTTGTGGCCCTAAACAAGTCAAAAAGGGACTCAGAGTATTTGTGTGGTTATAAAAGCTTCTCATTAAGGGTAGAATTGTAAATTTAAGCTAAATTGTTTCCAAATTTAGAAATGATTCATTCTTTTTGGAACGGACCAAAAAAGAAATAGGTTCACATAAATTGGAACGGAGGAAATACATGTTTAATGTATTTCTTAAGACAATATATGGTTTTAAACCAAAGCTACTAGGTTCAGCTGAACTCATATCCCGCATGCTAGCTCCACCCCTACCTCCCAACAATTGCGTGTCGTCATAACCATGAGATATGTTGGATGAGATTCCTCCATCCTTAACCACAAATTTCAAATTCGAGCCTGAGAATGAAAAAATTGTAATATGAAGGCATAATGTGAATCTGTATTAGTCGAATCAACGCAAAAATGAGTCCTAATTTTGTCTTTTGGAACATTACAAAACTTAGCCCTACTGCTGCTGTATAATTGTACTCATCCTCACATGTATAATTGTAGGTGCCATAAAACAGACACGAAATGACTGCTCCAATAATAGTCTTCCAATATTGCTTTCAAAAATTCGGTAGAAAAAATCTGTACAAATTATGTGTTGTAAGTGGGGACTGTTTAGTGAAAATGTTTGAAATCCTCCGAGAACTAAACATGCATTGTACAAACAGAGGCGGAGGCAAGATTGAAAACAGAGAAACTCAAAAAACGCTAAGAAAATGTCATAGTTCGGGATTCGAACAGGGTAACATGAACAGTTATCACCTACATACCCTAACTCCATGACCAGTGGCAGAGACACCCTTTACTATTTTAGTAAAAAGTGACATCCAACACTGATTCGTATTAAAGATGTGTTATATACAATAGTCTGACACTAAGGACAATTCGGTGCACAAAGTATCCCGCATTCATATAGGGTCCGAGAAAGAGCCGTACCCCTAATGTAGGGTACGGGAAGGACCATACTCTAAGGGTATAATTCAAGCAACCTACCCTGATACAAGTATTAGTGTCTGATTCCACGGCTCGAACTCGTGACCTAGGTCACATGGAGACAACTTAATCGTTGTTCCGGGGCTTCCCTTCAATAGCCTGACACTGTTTGGAAATTTTTTGCATACGCTCTTTCTATGGTAATAACGTGTGAGACATTGATGCCAACTTCACTACAAAGTAACATTTTGAATAGGCAGACAAGGCAAAACAAGGAAGCATCCTATTGCAGTACAATTATTAGCTATTGTTGTCAAGTTTTAACCAAAGTTTTAACCCATTAAACATATGTAGGAAATTTGTCATTAGAAGTTGATAATGTTAGGTTTGAATCACCAGTAAGCAATAAAATTCTTACTACCTATAAACAGATGTAGAAAACCTCTAATCCTTGCATGTTCTGCTTCTGTTCCATCTGTTTCTTGAATTTCTAAAACCTACAAAAATAGAGGGAGTGCCACTAAATCACAATAACTGTCGTGTCAACAACCGCTTCAATTACTTTAGAAATTCTACTTCATTGTTGCAATGAGAGAAAAACGATGTTGGACATTGTTTTTTTTCCCTATATCAATTGGTCCAGAGACAAGCTCCTCAATTTGACAAATAAATGCTTGAAACTTAATGGGGACACCATTAATTTCTCCTTAACAACAACAACTAACTTCTAACAACAAGATTTGGGCAGTAAGAAATTGACAAATGGGGACACCATTCATTTCTCCCTTTGTAACTATAGCTAACTTCTAACAACAAGATCTTGGGCAGTAAGAAATTGGCAACCAAACATGAGAAATGTATGATGTCCACTAGAGATTAAAAAGGTTAGGTGGTTTTTCCCATTAGCCCTGGTCGGCAGAGTTACCTAGTACATGCACTGCACTGATAGGAAGATCACAATAGTCGAGGTACATGCAAGTTGGTCAGGCTACCACCATTTAAGGTGATATCACATGACTGATGTCACCTAAACAGTCATGTGATAACTTCTCAACCTGCAATTACACAATATGAACAAACAAGTTGCAGCAACTAAACACAACATTTCTCAGAAGGAATTCCTGTCTATTTTCAAAGAACCTGGCAATCTATCACCATATTTGCATAGAATTTCCTATGAGTAAACCCAAACTTCAAAGCTGTCCAGAATTTGACATTGTTTCAGCAGGACTACCTAATGAGGCCCATAGAGGCTTCAGTACACTTAAACTTCAATGCCATATTCAGCTTACTCATGCTTAAGTCTGAACGTCCTACAAATAGAAGATTTCATACGTCTACATCGTCTCTTAATATTATTCTAAACTCTACAACATAGCAACTCAATTTTCTTTGTGATTCGATCACAACTCAGACAAGATCAAGGTCAGTCAGAGGTGCACCCCTCAGGTAGATAACTCCAGTCTTACTGACTGTAGAAACTCAATATCTATAACAAACAAGACACTGAATTCCATTCAGCATAAATCAAATTTCTCCCTGCTATAAATTCAAATTAATATGGCAGACAGGCTGATAAAACAATCAAGAAGTCCCCTTCAATTGACATTTGTTCGAAAGAAACTGTTCCACATTTAAAGAAAAAACAAGTAAAAGTTTACAACAGCAAATACTCATTAATTTATATTAAGAATGACAGCGGGAACCTCATTGCAATGCTGACCGAAAAACTTCCACCATTGCAGATCTCTCATTCATTATCTGGACTTAGTAGACATAAATAATTGGCTTAATCAGAATCCTCAAAGTATTCTCCTTCATCAGATGGCTCATCGAAGGAACGCATGTCAAGCTGGTAACGAAGGATTCCCCCAATGCCACCAAATCCTCTGCAAAACTGTGATCCCTCTTGAGACCTGTTAGTAACAAACTCAAGCGAACAACCAAAAGTTTTATATTCATTTGCAAACCACTCGAGCAGGGGCATCTTATCCTGAACCTCCAATTCAGCTGATGTGGCAGGATCCTTGAAGTTGCTTTGATCAGCCTCTCCGTCCTTGTTTAGGTGCTTAATGACAATCTCATTAGTCACACTATTTTTCAAAACATACCGGTTTATATCAAGATTTTCCCACACAATAAGAGTTTCAACAGCTCCCATCTCCAAAGCTTTTATTGTGTCATCCACACCGAACACATACTTTCCAGTATCTTGACTGATTTCCTCGAAGAATTTCCCTATCAAGCGCTTTTCTTGTATAAATTTCACATTAGCTAGAATCTCAGCAGACAGCTCGATTGCCTGATTGAAACCATTTTCCCCACCATAGGACACATCGACCACATTAAGTATCTTTGCTTGTAGGCGCGGATCAAACATATCAGATTGGCTTAGCTCAGTCTTGAAATCAGCCGATCCAGCAAGTATTAGCCCAGATACATTTGGCTGGCTAGTGGCTGGATTAATGAAGAATTGAGTAGCAAGCTCTGCTGTCTTCCTCACATAATTATGACGTTTCTCCATTCGAAGACGAGCGAATCGAAGAGCTGATTGACCTCCTCTTCCGTGCTTCTTTGGGAGGTCGACAGTGAACTTATGAAGAACTTCTCGTGTGTTGCCACTTAAGGTCCCAAAAAGCGTGCCATTACCGTCCATGACAATGAAACCAAACTTCTCATCAGATTCCAACAATTCACCCAGAGGTTCTGTATGAAACTTGTTGTCACATAAGTAGAGAGATGCATTTATGGGTTTAAAAGGCGTAAGATCAAAGGTGACCTTCTTTTCCTTCCCATCATCTGTCACTATAGTTCCAGTATAAAGCAGCAATCCATTAGGAGGAACTTTGTTATACAGTTTAAGCCTCTGCTGGGCGGACGTTATTGCACCAAGCACAGACTGACGGTTTACTCTGCTCTTAATATTTGAGGCAGTACCGTATTCTTCTGCCAGCATCTTGGTAATACGAGATATCTGATCACCAGGGGGTATGATAAGAGAGATCATGCTCGTGCCATTTCCTCTGGCAGATTGTAGGGCTTTGATTAACTTTTTCATTTTCCATATTTCAATATTCTTATCATTTTCTTGGCCATCTGCCATTGCCGATTAACACCAAGCACTTACCTCAGCTACAAATCAATCTGACCTAGAGGCATACAGAAGATCAAAGTACATAAGAGAACAAAGAAACATGAGAAAAGAAAATAAACTGCAGGTCCATTCCAAAGTAATTATTTTGGAGACAATGCTCAGGATTTATTCAGTGAGTACATAGTTCACATCACACTTAAAAGGATCAGAAGTACTTAAAACTGAGAGAGATTTAGCATCTTTATATCAACTATGTAACAGGTCCAAATTGAAAAAACAATTCCCATTTCTTATTGGTTTACGTGCTCAACATGAATGTGCCCTTTTAAGGAAGAATACATAGGAATATTGAAGTTTCACTCTGTGTATCCTTATTTAAAAGCTAAGTTGACAGAAAGAGGATCCTTACATTTATCAAATATACGTCTTCAACATACCCCGTTATACTGGGATGCAGTTTTTTTCTTGGACTAAGAGCTAAGATTTTTATTGTTGATGAACGGGGCAATACAGAGTTGAACTCAGAACCTCTGCTAGCTTTGCTACTATGTTGAGCCGAACTATGTGTATCACCTCATTTAAAAGCTTAAGACGTGTTTCATCAAACATAAATGGGCACATTTCGCTTTTCGTGGTGCTTATATCCATCATTTTACTCAATTCTCAAACAACTTTACTTAGAAAAGAAAGAATAACTAACCAACTCCATTAACTACCAAACATCAAATGATAACAAGAGAAATCAAGTCCATGTCACAGTGTGACTACCCTCTATCATTGTCTTCATGATAAACTTCCAAACAAGTCGATCTCTTCTGAAGTTGCCTCCCCTCTTCGCTTCTCTTGATGTACCCTTGTCAAAAAGGTACGCCATAGGTATGGGTTTTTCCTGTGTGCTCATCAAATTTTCAAAAAAGACTTGCTAGAAGCTGGACATACTCACATCACAAACGTCTGCCCTTTCTTGATGAATAAAGGTAGTTTCATTCATGAATTAGAGCAAAGAATGTGCTGGACATGTACATAGCAAACATAGTTCCATTACAATCCAGTAAACATCTGCTTTTGATGATGGTACTTGAGTCCATAAAACATCTCTGACACAATAAACACCATCACAAATAAATGTTCCCGAAAACTGTGTCAAACTTCATCAAGAAAGACCTTCAGCCTCAACAGCATAAAGTTCAATAACATGCTTAGCTTCATCATGGAACACGATATGTTGAAGTCTCTTTTCTTTAACAACCTAAGAAAATTAAAAGCTACATTGTTCAGACCATGATCATTGAAAACGTGAAATCTTGAACTTGCACGACTGAGAACATTACTAGTCCTCTTTTTGTAAAGATGGTCCCCTTGTAGTAATTGAATCAACCAACCATGCCTCAATCCAAAACTTGTCTAGCTGAACTATATAAATCATCTTCCTCGTTCTACTCTATTCAAGTCCATTCCCTTCCAACACTAAACAATACACTAGCCGCAACTACCTGCCCATAAAACTAACCTACGCTGGCTATGAAGAAGATCAAACCCACAGACCTTAGCTAAAAGTGACTCTGGTTTAAAATCTCGAAACTAAACACTATAGAGCACTTTTTTAAATCTCTAATCAGACACCACTAAAACAACTCTAATACCTCAAGAGCAGTAACATAGTTGCACAAATATAACATGGCAAATATGTGAGGACGGGGCCAATCACACTTTACTACAACTAGCCCTAAGGATGCCAGAGAACGGACATAGAGTTCAACTTATGGGTTCATTGGAACCCAGTAGCTCCGGCTGTAGCCCTTTATAAGTGTTAAAAGGTTCACTACATAAGTACAAATAATTGATCTCGAACCAGGAAATTAAATGAGTTGTGATAGGATCACAGACTCAAAACACCCATAAAGTTCAAATCCTTAATTCGCCTCTGGAGGATGCATAGATCTATTAGCTGATACCTTCTAGCATGAAGCAATTAGACTATCAGGTTTCATAATAAATCTTAAACCTTTTCCATTATTTACCCATTGACTTCTTTATTAGCAAGAAAAAACATAGTCAACATTCAAGCACAAATCCCTTCAGCAGCGGATAGCAGCATGGGCAAAGCACTCTGCTGCGGCGAGCAGCCGGTTCTTATTTCATAATTTCTATATATTTTGTAGTAGTGCTACCAATACTGATGTAAGAACCTCGCAATCTATGCAGATAACCAAGGGAGGATGTACAGTATAAGCTATAGGTTCAGCTAAACCTAGTAGCTTAGGTTCAATACCCGTATACATGTTAATAAAATCTACTTTAGTAAATATGTATAAATATTAATTTCAAACACCCGAACTCAAATAGTCAATGGGCTCATTCCCAACCTATAAAGTTCAAATCCCGGATCCGCCTCTGCAGTACCCATATCAAATAAAATCAAGAATTCAAGCAAATCCCAGCTATGGTTTACCCTTTAGATTGATCTCAACCAATAATACCCTTAATTCAAGAAAACCCATATAAAAATAACAAAGCTAATCAATAAAATGAAATTCAAGAATTCCAATTCTGGGGGATTTTTAACCATTAATAACTTCAATCAAACAAAATCCGTATCAGAACTACGAGCTAAACAATGAAAAAGTGAGTTTAATTATTTGAGAGATAAGAAGGGTACAGTACCTTTTCGAAGCAGCGTTCGGTGTAGCTTGAGCAAGCTGGTTGTGAAAATATGTTAAATCCCTATATTAATTGTTTTTCCTATGACAGAAATAATACAGTAATATGACTAAAGTTGATATTTTCAAAAAGGGCCTAAGGCAAGATATTTTTCAATAAATAGAGAAGTTTGGTAGTGCATGGAATATAAGAAATAATTATTAATAATAGAGATAAATTTTAAAATTAATTTCTTAATGACTCTGTGTCATACTTTAAATTAAATACAATATAATTTAATATTACATTAGTGGAAAGACTCTAATATCTATATACGTAAAAATAGCACGGGCTAGCTAGTTTTCAGACTAGTCATTTAAAAATAGCCAACATTTGTTAAGGCATTAAAAAATAGCCAGCATTTATAAAGTCATTGAAAAATAGTTATTATTTTGCTACAATACGGAAAGTTCCAGCATAAAATACTGGAGATCGGTTCTCCTGTGTATGACCTTCCAACATATTATGCTGGAACTCCAACACGCGGAGAATTCCAGTATAATATATTGTAGATTGGAGCACCAGTGTTCCAATCTCCAGTATATTATGCTGGACGAGTATTATACTAAAACTCTCTAATATATTATACTGGAGTATCTTTTCGAATTTTAAACAGTATTTTCATTCAGATTTATCTTTACATGAAAAGTGGCCAAATATCTATTACTTTTAAAACTATGGCTATTTTTGAATGACCACTTGTAAATCTAACTATTTTTTAATTTCTCCCTCTATATACACACTAGACGCTACAGGCCCGTGGTGAAAATTATTACATTTTCGAGGGATAAACAAATTTGAGTTGCTTATTGTACTTGTAAGCAATAAGTACAATAATGTGTGTTTCTTAGGTAAGATAGGTTTCTCTTATGGTAATCAACCTCTACTTCCAACCAAAAGGTTGTGAGTTCGAGTCTCCCCAAAAGCAAGTTGGAAAGTTCTTGGATGAAAGGATGCCGGGTGTCTATTTGGAAACAATATCTCTACCCCATGGTACGGGTAATGTCTGCGTACATACTATCCCCAAACCCCACTAAGTAGATTATACTCAGTTGTTGTTGTTGTTGTACTTGTAATGTGTTTGTTGCTAGATTTCAATCTGGGGAAGTTCATATACCTATCTAGAGTTCCTCTTTACACCATATATTCTAAAGTTAAAAATCCTTAAAATAGTTACTTCACATAACCTAATTGTCACGATTACATATTGATTCCCTTAAATGTAGTTATAACTCATGATAGTAAATTGAATATTTCTATTTACCTCTCTCCTATCAAAACCAATTACTCAAGTTTATCATATTCCTAGAAAATACATTACATTGCACAATACAAACTTTTCAAACTAAGAAAATTAAATATAAATCCCACGATAAATAAAAATATTCAATTTACAATATTGATAATATTTAATTTATATTGATTGTTGTTACTGTAATATTCCTATTTCATTCTTATATTGATAATATTTAATTGAAAACTTGGAGTATTCACTATATCTATGATAATACTCAATAATTATATAATGATATTCAATTTATATGTTATGATTATTATCTCACTCATACATTCAGCTTAATTTTTAATATACAACTCAAAAATATTCTAAATAGCATTATTCAAAACTTAATCAGCAATATTCAATTTATATGTCAATATTAGAATATTCTATTAAAGTGCCCAATTAAAATCTAATAATACATTAACATTACTAAAATATATTATTTAGGAATAGTAGTATTCCAAATTATTTCTAACAATATACCAATATTCAATCATAAAATAGAATATACTATTAATGTGTTGTACTATTAAAGTGTGTTGATTTGAATATTGTATTCTAAATTAGAATATTATGATTTAGTTTGAATATTGTATTCTAATTTAGACGATTGTAGTATGCATGGTTTGAATATTATATTATTTGATTAAAATATTATGATATATTATTTTAAATATTATATTCTAATATTTTAATTTTGGTTTGGATCCCATCTTCTAAATTAGAATATTGATCTAGTTAAAACTTATAAACTACTAAGATTTAATATAATAATATTTGCAGGGATAGGTGAATTTGATCCATATTGCTAAATCCCCGTCCGAAAGCTTCTTTTTGCAATTGTTATCACCAACCTTTTGTCTTTTCGGACCCGAAATCCTTGTTTTTACCATATTATTTTTTTCCTACTAAAATTAATGTCATCGTCCTTTTTGGATGCTCGAACTTTAGAATTTTGAGATCGTATTTTTACAAATCTAACATTATCATCCCTTTTGGAAGCCGATTCACAGATTATATGTCGAGTTTCTTCCAATAATTTTACTTCACCCGATTGAATTTCAATTAATGGGAAAAAAAAACTTTATCGCCTTTTCCAAGTATTTTTTCAGTGCTATAAAAAATCAATTTTCTCTTCATCATTTCCTCTATTTTTTGATTGCTAATTTCTTGCGAGGAAATTTTTGAAAGAGAGATTGTGTGATTAGTGAAAAACTTAGCTAGAAGAAATACAGTACTTGAGAGAAAAATCTAAAAAGAAGAGATTTTGTGAGTATACAATATGTTCCTCATTTATTTTGGGTATACGATGTTTAATAGAATATTGAGAAAGATACGGTATTTTATCTCAATTAAATATTAATTGAAGATATCCTAAAAGAACCTGGGGGAGATAATCTAATCCCTTAAAATGTGGGATATGTCTAATGGCATATAATGATATTAGATTTAAGAAATAAATAAAGTTCTATAAAATAGATATAGAATGTAAAAAATATATTTTAAAAGTATATAGAGTTAACTGGTGTTTTTAATGGGTAGACCACGTATTCATTTTTACTTATATCTTTTTAATTTTAGAGCAATAAAGTGCTCACGGAAGCAGGTACATATTTCTAATTGCCCACTTGTTAAAAATATCAAGTTAATATTATAAAGAATACAATAAGGATGAGGAAATAAAAAACTAACTTCTTAAATGAGAGTTTATTCTAATCTTTCTTGTTATGGATTGTTCTGGAAAGCATAATATATTTTAATTATAAACAAAATTTTGAACAATTCTAAATTGAGCTCACATCATAGTCCGTAGATGCGGAAGAGCAGTCGCAAAAGAGGAAGGAGCCAAGAAAGGCAGGAAACGCAGGAGAGGTTAAGGAACCATCGCAAGTGCGGGTTGTGCATTGTAGATGCAAAAATTGAAGGTTTAAGTGAGGACCGCAAATGCGGCGTCTTAGACCGCATAAGCGGTAGCTGGACCGCATGTGCAGAATCCCTAGGCTAGAAGGTATAAAAGGTTTCTTTTTGTGATTTTTGAGTTGTTCTTTTATTTTTGTTCGATTTTGAGCTTGGGGAGAGCTATTTTGAAGAGGGATTCAAGGGATAACATCTGGAGGTAGGCTCGAACCTAATAATCAATCCTATGGAATTATTTCACTGATTTGGCCTAAGATTCATGGAAATTAAGGGTTAAAAATTGGTAACTAGGGGTTGAAAATTGGAGACCTTTGAGCAAGTATTTGAGGGGTTATTTGTGATCGAATTTCAGTACTTTTGATATGTATGAACTCGTGGGGAGATGAGGAATCTATAATGTGAATTTTACCAAATTTCGAGACGTGGGACCAGGGATCGGGTTTGGTTAATTTCAGGATTCACGTTGTTTTTCGATTGTTTTTTAGTGGGCTTTATCTCCTTAGCATATTTTGATGGTTATGTACTGATTTTGACAAGATTTGGAGCACTCGGAGGCCGCTTTGATAGGCAAATGCATCATGAGCTAGAGTTTGGGCCGGATTGAGGTGAGTAATGATCATAAATATTATCATGAGTGTATGAAACCCTGAATTACACATCGTTGTGCTATGTTGAGGTGACGCATACGCTAGATGAGGAGCGTGGAATCGTGCACCATTGGGGATTGTGACTTAGTCCATCCCGAATTACTATTTTACCACGTATTTGATTGAAAATTATTTGATGTTATTATGTTTTGAGTTGAATGTCATATTTGGGCTTCGTGCCAACTGTTTGGACCCTTAGGGGATTTTTAGTGTTATTTCCTCACTGTTTTGAATTTACATCTATACTCAGTCATGCTATATTATACCTTTTTCATAACTCAGCCATGTTTATTCCGTTTTGGTATTGTAAATGATATTTTGGGCTGAGCATCATATTTTACAGTGCCCGAGTGGCTTTTAGAGGTTTCTGACTGAGTAGGGCAGATGGCCTGTGTTGTGAGAATTATTATGGGGTCAGGCTAGTCACAGAAGTATTGTACTAACTATGATTATGAGGTCGAGGGCCTGGGTTGTACGCCACGGGGGTGGCTTGATATGAGGCCGAGAGCCTAATGATTATGCAGATGACTTGATATTGCGCTTGAGCTGTACCCCCCCCCCCCGGAGTCTGTACATCCCCAGTAAGTGTGAGTACCTATTGTAATATGAGATATAGCCCGAAGGGCTGGTGTTTTTCCATGTTATTGCCCGAGGGATTGATTCTGTTGACATTATGCCCGAGGGCAGATTTTATGTGTTTATCCTTTTTAGTTGCCTTTTATTTACTTGTTTAACTGTTAAAGGTGTTTTAAAGAAGCTTATACTGAACTAATGTGTTTTTGGCGAGATTTTACTATTTTATTGCACTTTATTGATTTTACTCTGCCTCTTTATAGCTTATTATTGTGATTTTACATGATTTCTTATCGCTCAGTCTTCATTTATTATTATTACTAACTGAGTTGGAGTACTCACTTTACTTCATGCACCTTGTGTGCAGATTCACACGCTTCAGGTCTTGCTAGCGAGGGTTGATATCTTATAGCAGATTTTCGGAGTCCACTAGGTAGTTGCTTGGCATTCGCAACCCAGTGTTCTCCCTCTTATCATTATTTCTTTGCCTCGTACTGGATTTTGTAATAGACTGTGTAGTCCCTTTTCCATATTTCGAGACTTATGTTAGATGCTCGTGATTGGTGATACCCCGATGTCGGGCTGTGTTATTTTTTCATAAATTGTACTATTTCACTTTTATTTTGGTATTATTAGAATTTTAATGACTTAAATTGTGTTATTATAATTGTTTAGAATAAGTTAGGAGTTGTGTCGGTTGGCCTAGTATTCACGAGAGGCTCCATGAGGATGATTTGTAAAAAAAAAGCTTTACACGAACTATAGGGATTGATTTGTAAAAAACAAATCTAACATTTTAAAATGGGTATTACAATTGAAATTCTCAAAAGAAAGTTTACTAAGTACCCCATTAATATGACTTTATTACATTGTAATGACCCGACCAATCATTTCGAGAGTTGTAGCCTCATTTCTCCATTTCTGCTCCTTTTGCATTCAATAACTATATTATGACTTACCGAATTAGTTGGTTTGGGTCTAGCGTGATTCAGAATGAATTGAAGTACTTAGTCTCTTATTTGAAAGCTTAAGTTGGAAAAGTTGATCGGATGTTGACTTATGTGTAAATGACCTCGGATTTAAATTTTGATGGTTCTGTTAGCTCCGTTAGGTGATCTTAGGGGCGTGTCCAGATTATATTTTGGAGTTCCGTAGTAGAATTAGGCTTGAAATTCCGAAAATTAAAACTTTGAAAAGTTTGACTGGGAGTGGACTTTTTTATATGGGGCCTGGATTGGATTTTTGAAAGTTGGAGTAGCTTCGTAGGGTCATTTATGGCCTGTGCGTAAAATTTAAGGTCAATCGGACATGATTTGATAGGTTTGACGTTGTTTGTAGAATTTTGAAATTTCAAAGTTCATTAGGCTTGAATCATTGTGTAATTCGTGTTTTTGATGTTGTTTGAGGTGATTTGAGGTGATTTGAGGGTTTGACTAAACTCGTATGATATTTTGAGACTTGATGGTATGTTTAGTTGAGGTATCGGGGGCCTCGGGTGAGTTTCAGGTGGTTAACGAATCATTTTTGAACTTTGGTTGATTGCTAATGTCTGCTGCAGTGTTTTCTCTGGTTTCCTCTTACGTGTTCATGAGAGGAGACTCGCCTTCGTTAAAGGTGTTATGAGATGGGAAGATTTTTGTACTTCACGTTCGCGAAGAAGAGGACACGAACGCGAAGGTATAGTTTGAGTGTGCATCGCGAACACGAACATGAACGCGAAGGCATATTCAGAGTGTGCATCGCGAACGCAGGAGTAGTGTCGCATTTGCGAAGGGATGTTGAAGCAGATGGGGACCCCAGGTCCCTAGTCTACTCGTCCGCGAGGCATGGCTCGTGTTTGTGAAAGTCAAAGTTGGTAAAACTTCAGGTTCGCGAAGCATTCGTTGAGTTCGCAAAAAGTTAAGTTGAGGCAGTCAGAATTTGATCTAAGCTAATGCGAGTGAACAGCCGCGTTCACGAAGAAGGAAAATGGGCGACAGTATTAAATTTCAAAAATGAGGGTTTGAACCCATTTTTTTATATTTTGAGTTAGGACCACAGATTTGGGCAATTCTTGAAGGGATTTTGGTGGAGTTGATTGGGGTAAGTGATTCTTACTTAATTTTAGCTAAATTTCATGATTAAATCCTTAATTTCATCAACTAATTTGTGATTTGTGGTGAAAAATTGGGGGAAAAGAGGAAAAACTCTTGAGTTAGATGTTTGAGGTTTTGAATGGGATTTTATTATCAGATTTGAGCGGGCGTACTTTCCGAATTTTGAACACTGTTTTCGCTCAGATTTCTCTTTACATAAAAAGTGGCTAAATTTCAATGACTTTTGAAACTTGGCTATTTTTCAACGACCAGTAGTAAATCTGGCTATTTTTAAATTTCTCGCAACATTATTGGATCAGTCCGGTAGAATGCTGGGCTTAGAGACTTCTAGCACTTGATTCTTTTCTTAAAACAAATTAACTAAATAGCCGCTCATTAAATCGCTTAAATTTAAAATATTATATATATATATATATATATATATTTAAATTTAAAATATTATATATATATATATATATATTATGTATATCGATTAGAAAAAGTAAATAATAATTTTAGCTGGCTATTTATGTAAAGATTTATTTTTTACAGTTTTCTTTCTTAAATAGTATGGGCTAGCCAGTTTTCGGATTGGTAATTCAAAAATAGCCAGCATTTGCAAAGTCATTAAAAAATAGCTACTACTTTGCTGCAATATGAAAAGTTCCAGCATAATATACTGGAGATTGAAACATCTGTGTATGAACTTCTAGCATACTATGTTGGACTAGTATATTATACTAGGAGTTCCAGTATATTATACTGGAACTCCAATATATTATGCTGGAATAATTTCCGGATTTTGAATAATATTTTCGTTCAGATTTATCTTTACATGAAAAATAACTAAATTTCGATTACTTTTGAAAATGTGCCTATTTTTCAATTACCACCTTGTAAATCTGGTTATTTTTTTAATTTCACGTTGGTATGGGGAGAACTGGAATAATATCTTTTACATCACGTTTCTTAACTTTATTTTCAAGAATGAACCTGCAGTTCTTATGCTATAAAAGAATGTCTTTATGATTCACATCACATCCATGTAGGTGCAGATTTAAATTGCATAGACTGATAATGTGAAAAATTATTACACTATTCAAGTCATTTCTCATATTTATAGGTTTATAATTTATATTACAGATCCAGTTACTTGTAATTGGCATATGAATAATCTTGTATTGTACATTAGTTTACGTTGACAGAGTATCAATATTAAATCCAAAATTTACTATTTTTTTCACCTCTTAAATTATAACCTTATACAATTGACACATGAAAAAAGCCAAAAGGAAAAAAGAAAAGAAAAGAAGACAAAACTCTTTGAAAAATAAAACTAAAGTACATTACAAAATCTAAAGACATCAACTTTTGGAGAATATTAAAGTAATCATCCAAAGAAAGTTTAGTTCTTTATTCTTGAGTCTCAAAGGAGAAATGTAGAGATCAAAATATAGTAGGAAGCTTGAACTAGAAAAAAAAAAAAAAACACATTTCCCAATTCTTTCAACAGACAGGCAGTCTTCATCTATCCTTTAAACTCTTTCCTTTGATCTTTTCTCTTTTTCTATCCTTTCTCTTTTTTTTACCAAAGTTATGGTAGAGATATCGACTACTCCTGTCCTTTTAATTCACGACGCATAATTTGATTGGTTTTGGAGTTTTTTTTTTAATTTTAGAAAAATATTTTTAAAACTTAAGATCTTAAATATGCTACTCCCCTGGTGTAAAAGAAGTGATTTTTTTGACATTTTTCTTGTGGTCCAAAATAAATGGTTTTTTTAATATTTCAATAATGAATTAATTATTTTTTTCATATATTGTCCTTGAAATAAAAATATTGGAATATGTGTTATGAGTGTTTATGTGAGATAGTAAAGGTTACTATGATCAATTTTATTACTGATTAATGCTAAAAGGTGAATTTATTAATATGTGTGAAAATATCTAAAAATTTACTTATTTAAGACCGGACGGAGTATGTGAATGATATGATTATAAAAGCACACCATCAAAAGTAATAAGAAGTCTAAGTTGAGTTGTTTGAAAATATAAAAGCTAAAGTCACATGTTTTTCATATAAGAGTTTAAGTTATATATACGGATAGAATAATTTTTTTTTTACAATATTAACACTGTTTAATCGATTATAATAATTATTACGTTATTTTTCAAGTGATCGTATCAAGTTTGACATGAAAAATATTGTTGTGGGTCAATTTAATGAGAGGCAGAGCTAGGTGAGCATAAAAAGGGTAAAAATAGCACAGGCTAGCTAATTTTTGGAGTGATCATTCAAAAATAGCCAGCGTTTGCAAAGTTATTGAAAAATAGCCACTATTTTTCTGCAACACGAAAAGTTCGAGCATAATATATTGGAGATTGGAGCACTAGTGCTCCAATCTCCAATATATTATATTGGACTAGTATACTTATGCTGGAACTCTAATATACTTATGTTGGAATTTCAGTATATTATACTGGAGTATTTTTCCGGATTTTGAATAATATTTTCGTTCAGATTTATCTTTACATGAAAGTGGCTAAATTTCGATTACTGTTAAAACTATGACTATTTTTGTAATGACCATTTCTAAATCTGACTATTTTTAAAATTCTCACATAAAGGGGTTCAGTCGAAACCCCTTTGCCCAAAATTACACTATATGTATAAGGTTAAGTTTTTTTTCATGTATATATATTAAATATTTATTATTTTATTTTTTGAATTCTAGTAAAAAAATCTTGCTTCCCCCCTGAATTTAATGTTCCACTGCAGGAAACACATAAACTCAATTCACAAAGGTTTTAGTAAGCTATACTAACTACAAATTACTTAAATATCATGGAGTATTACTTTCTATAAAAGATTAGGCAGTCCAACTTCTTGTAATCCAATACACCTTTATCCCTTAGAAAAGCCAAAAAGACAATAAAAGAGACAATTTAGCTTTGCCTCACATGCTTTCCACTTTTTCCATACATTAACCAACAACCACAAGAAAGGCACAAAACCCCCTCTTTAAAACCTCTATTAATTCCCTTCACTTCTCCACTTACCAACAATTCACATATCTCTTCTTTACCACCTAATGAAATTCAAGAATTCAAAAAATATATTTCTCCATCTTTGATCTTACAAAAGAAAAAAGAGCGAAAAATGAGAATTGGTGGTAATTATACGTTCCAACGGGCACTAACTACTGAATCTACAACCATAGTAAAACAAGCTTTAAACTTAGCTAAACGAAGAGGCCATTCTCATGTCACTCCTCTTCATATAGCTAGTGCTATGTTAGTTTCCTCTTCAGGCCTTTTGAAAAAAGCTTGTCTTCAATTACATTCTCATCCACTTCAATACAAAGCTCTTGAACTTTGTTTCAATGTAGCACTCAATAGGTTACCTACCTCAGTTTCTAGTCCTGTTTTTGAGCCTCATGCTCAAAATCCTTGTCTTTCTAATGCTTCAGTTGCTGCTTTTAAAAGAGCACAAGCGTACCAACGTCGCGGCTCAACAGAAAACCAACAACAACAGCCTATTTTAGCGCTTAAAGTAGAGATAGAACAGCTTGTTATTTCAATTCTTGATGATCCAAGTGTTAGTAGAGTAATGAGAGAAGTTGGTTTTTCTAGTATTCAATTAAAAACCAGTATAGAACAAGCTATTTCTTTAAATAGTTGTTCTAAAAATGGTGGTGTTAGTACAAAACCAATTGTCCTAGGAAATACCAACATGTCTCAAACAACATTAGGTGATCAAGTGAGGAATGATGATGTGATGAGTGTAATAGAAGCAATGATGAACAAGAAAAGGAAAAACATAGTTATTTTAGGAGAGTGTTTAGCTACTGTTGAAGGGGTTATTAAAGGAGTTATAGATAAGTTTAATAAAGGAGAAATATCATTAGATATGAAACATGTGCAGTTTATAAGTGTTCCACTTTTTACACTGAGAAATGTTTCAAGAGAAGAGTTTGAGGTCAAGATTGGAGAGCTTAGGACTTTAGTTAGAAGCTATGTAAATAAAGGGGTTGTTTTATATTTAGGTGATTTAAAATGGATATCTGAGTTTTGGACTAAATACAATGAGCAAAGTAATAGTGGTTATTCCACTGTGGAACATATGATAATGGAGCTAAGTAGATTATTATGTGGTGGAATTAAGGAAAATGGAAGGCTGTGGCTTATGGGGATTGCCAGTTTTCAGACTTATGTAAAATGTAAAAGTGGCTTTCCTTCTCTACAGACTCTTTGGGATCTTCATCCTCTTACAATTCCTGTTGTCAGCTTGGATCTTAGCCTTAATCTTGAGAGGTATATATTTCCCAAACATTTCCCCTTATTTTTACCATTTATAATATGGAACTGCCTTTTTTGCATGTGTCTTAAACTTTCATACACTGATACAACAACAATAAATCCAGTGAATTCTGCAAATGGGGTCTGGGGAAGGTAAGATGTACGCAGCCATACTCCTAATATAGAAGCGTAGAGAGGCTATTTTCGAGCATATACTGATAGTGTAAAAGAATTTTTACACTATGATCAAATAACGGAAAAAATAACGGCAGGTAACCACCCACTATAAGTGTGATTTAACCGGAATAGACAATAGGGTAAATTACTTGCTATAACATATTAAAATATACTGATAGTGTAAAAATTCTTTACATTATGAGTGTATATAGATTAAATTTTTTTTTACACTATAAGTATATGCTCGAAAACAGCCTTTCTGCGCTTCTAAGGTAGGAGTAAGGCTGCATACATGTTACCCTCCCAACCCCACTTGTGGAATACAATATATTTATTGTTGTTGTATCAATGTATGAAAGCTTAAGACGTATTAAAATATACTGATAGTGTAAAAATTCTTCCAATGGTCAGTGTATATAGGTTAATCATTTTTGCATTACTTTTCAAGAAAGAAAAAGTAAAAGGAAAAAGAAAAGCAATATAACTGTTCTTTTTTGGTTTATTTTCTTGAAGTTTTCTCTTTGACTAATCATCTTTTTAATTTATATTTGCACTTTCTTGTTTCTTTTCTCCAGTGATTTGCACAGTCAGTTTAGAAGCAAGAAAACAGCAGATGGTTCAAGTTGGTCACTTGTTAGAGATGGAGTGAAAAAGCAGCTAACTTGCTGTGCTGATTGTTTGGCCAACTTCAACAGAGAAGCTAAAAGCATTAATGTAGTCAAAACTGAGTCTACTACATTTTACAGCAGCTCAAGTTTGCCTTCTTGGCTCCAAAAATACAAGGAAGTGAATACCCAAGATAACAACAATAATCAGGTTTCTAATAATATAATTCCCTTAACCATCCTTGTTTAAGTATGAAATCTTGAACACCAAAAATATTTTTGAAAGAGATTAACTTTTTAGTACATTATTTATGTCATGCACCGAGGGGTCGTTTCATCTGAAGACAAGTTATGTTGGGATCAGTTATGTTGAAAGTAGTTATGCCATGATTTATTATTATGGTATTATTTTTTGTGACTGTTTGGTATGTTATATTAATTATGCGATTGTCAATTTTACTACTTTATCCTGGGATTACTATTCTACCCTCTGGTAGGTATAAGTTATCCCGCTGCTATTTTTAATCCTAGGATAACTTATCGCAAAATTAGTAACCAAATGAGGGATAAAGCGGTAATTGTGTAATAATCTTTTACGTTGTAAGTACATATAACTTAAACTTAACTTTTTATAAGATTATCTATTTTCTTACAATAATTATTACACGTAATTACCTTATAATGATCTGATTGTATAATTATCTTTTTACACTGTTGACAGTGCATACAACTTAAACTCAACTTTGTATTTGATCATGCAGGAATCTGAAGAAATGAGAAATCTTTGCAAGAAATGGAACTCTATTTGCAATTGTGTCCACAAACAATATCATAATTTTCTAGAGAAAGGCTTTGGTACACTATCTTCATTATCATCTCCTTGTTCCTCTACTTCAATATCTTCATCAAACCAATCAAAGAAAGAACACCAATTCTTGGATACGAAGCCTGAGCTTTTATCCAATCCAAATTCAAGTCCTAATTCAGCTTCCTCAAGTGAAGCAAGTGGATACAATATTGATTGCTTAAATAGGTTCAAAGAGTTTAATTCAGAGAATATGAACATTATTTGCAAGGCGTTGGAGAAAAAAGTTCCATGGCAAAAAGATATAATTCCTGATATAGTAAGCACAATTCTTCAGTGTAAAGGCAAAAAGGAAGAAACTTGGCTTTTTTTCTTAGGTGCTGATTCTGAAGGAAAAGAGAAAATCTCAAGGGAATTAGCTAAAATTATCTTTGGTTCTCAAAATAACTTCATTTCCATTGGACTTAGCAGCTTTTCATCATCAACATTAAAAGCTGATGATTCAACTGAAGAAGTCAGTAATAAAAGATCTAGAGATGAGAACGGTACGTACTGTTGAATTGTGCTATCACTTCATATAAAAATTTAAGCTGTTAGAAAAAGTATACTTATACTTACTTTGTTATTTTATGTCTCAACATATCCCTCACGATTGGACCTGATTCTTTTTCGTGGGCCAAACACGTTGAAATATTTTTTTTTACTTTTAATTATTTAATTATATTATGTCTCAAAAGGTAGGAATTATCTGGAAAGGTTTGCAGAAGCAATCCAAGAAAATCCGAGCCGTGTGTTTTTTATGGAAGATGTGGATCAAGTTGATTCTTTCTCACAAAAGGGTATTAGAAAAGCTATTGAAAATGGAAGCTTTACACTTCCTGATGGAGAATTAGTGTTTGTTAAGAATTCTATAGTAATTTTTAGTTGTGAGGAGTACTTAAATTCTTCAGTTTCAAGACCTTATTCTCCTACTACTACTACTATTGAGAAGAGTAATGGTGATGTTGAAGAGGAAAAGAGAGAAAATGCAGCTTCATTGGATTTGAATATTGCCATACATGGAGATGATATTGGAATTTTGGAGGCAGTGGACAAACAAGTCATGTTCAGTATTCAACTCTTGTGAGAATTGAGAAAAACTCTAAGCTTCCCCCATCCCCCCCCCCCCAAGGCTAGGACTACTTTTTGGTATTTTTGTTGTTTTTCTTTAATTAAGATCCCTTTGATTAGATGAAGAGTTTAATGAAGAACTAAATGTATATTAACACCTCTTTGATCTCTTTAATAGACTGCTGAATTCTTCGCTTCCATACACTTCTGAGTTATATCTTCTTTCTTCTTTCATATATTATGTTGTACTTCTGTTGTTCAAAGAAAACATATTGCTTCCTTATTAGTCTGTTAAACAAATGAATGACACTATTATAATTTTTTTTTTTTTTTAAAATCTTAATTTCAATTTTTCATTTTACACGGAATGACAAGTACTTTTATAATCGCACAAATATAATGTTATTACATAATTCAAAATTACAAGTTATAAAAGTCCTATAGCTAGCCATAAAAATGTTATAACATACATAAGATCACAAATATCAAAGTGTAATTTTAGCCAATGAGGAGAGCTCAGTGGGAGCTAGAGCACCACTCACAGCTTCTGTCTGATCGAAATCATTAAAGAAAATATAGGTCGGAGTCCACATATTATGATTAAGGCTAAAATTTCTTTGTATAATTTAAAATAGTGGGAGTATCTTAGTTGAGTCCATCAGTTATCGTACCATTTGTACTCTCCTTATTCCTTTTTTCTATCTTTTTCCTCTTCGGAAGAGGTTATTTTTCATATTACAAATACTAAAAAACATTGAGTTATCACGTGTATCACCTTCAGGTAGTTCGTGAACTCTTAAAAATCATTGAGGAAAATAATGTAATTAGATAAGATTGGTTTTGTGTTTGGTAATACAAAAAACAAGAATGAATTGATCATTTCAACTTTGAACAAAAGGTAAAGTAAAAAGGAACAAGCAGTGATCGATTTATGTATTCCATGCAAAAAGAGACAAAAATGAAAGCGAAAGATCAACAAGTTCATGCACGTCAAGAAATATAAGTAGCTCTTTCTTACTCCTATTTTTCCAAAAGAGTTATATTTAAATTAGATATTGTATCAGTATAAAATCTTTTTATACCATGAGTCTTGTTTGGCTCAAAAGTTAAATATTATATATTACTTTACAAGCTTAAAACAATCAAAAAGATAAAAAGGGTAAATCGTAACCAAATATAATAAACCTATAGATACGAAATCGATATAGTTATGATAGATCGGGTATTATATTGCAAAATGAAGAACTTAAGAACAGTTACTTGTCGAAGTTAAAAAGTAGAGAGAGAGATAGGAGAGACTAAGAGAATTGTATTATTAGATAATAACACATATACCCCTTACAATGGGGCCCCCCCTTTATATAAGAAGAGCCTCCTTTAAAATAACAATAAAAATATTAAAATATAGTCGACGTCCTCTTAGCGAGGACACCTAACCGTGACTGACGTCGTCCGTGCCCTCACGTCTAAACCGTACCCATATTATAAGAGGTATACGAGGGAGGTCGTACCCTCTTGAAGTAAAGACGTATAGGGTAAAATTTGACCCCATACAGCTAGTCCCTCCACTTGTTGGAGGTGTATACGACAGATATCTTCAATGGGCGGAAATATCGATCTCGCCCTTCAAAGAATTTGACCTTATTATAAGGGCGACGACGTGAACAGAAAGGGGGAAGTACATGGCGTTGCCAATTCGTTGACACGTGGTTTACTTTCTGAACTGACATCATAGTCGGCATGCGTCATAATTATACCTGCTCCCGAGATGTTTCAGGAGGTGATTTGACGTTTTGGTTTCCCGCGCCCATTTCGAATCATGCCTCTTCGATTTCTGTATATTTTAGCCCTATAAATAGGATGAAGGCTTAATCGTTGCCATCTTTCGAACTTCTGAGATTTTTTACTCCCTCTTTTCATCTGACGGCGAAGATATTGTTTGTCTGACAGCGAAGATATTGTTGACCCTTGCTTCCGCTTTCTTTGCACCCGCTTGGGCGGTGACGAACTTATCTGCCATTTCTTCGAACGTTGATATGGCA
The DNA here is from genome assembly GCA_032618575.1 of Nicotiana noctiflora. NCBI lineage: Eukaryota > Viridiplantae > Streptophyta > Magnoliopsida > Solanales > Solanaceae > Nicotiana > Nicotiana noctiflora. The sequence goes on along the minus strand of JASVEL010002291.1, from coordinate 48,821 downwards.
TTAGTAGGCAACTGGGAATACCATGTTAAGGCCCCTCCGGTTAACTTCTCGCCAAACTTTTTCAGCAGCACCGACGGTATCTGTTCTTTCGATAAGTCATTAACCTTCACGGCAGTGACATAGTGGATCAGATGATCCTCGAGATCTGTGGTTCCATGATACACCCTCAAGTAAGGATACATCTTGAATGTTTTCGGGATAGAGTAGGGGGCAGGTTCCTCAGTGTACGACTGCTCTACGAACCTTCCCATGTCGCATTTTGGTAGCAACTTAGGGGCTCCGTGGATTTTGTCGACCCTCTCCTGGTGTTCCTTCATCTGGTTGCGGAGTGCTTTGTTTTTGTTTTCCATTTCCTCCATCTTTCTTAGGATGGCAGTCAGCGTGTCATCGCTGGTCTGTGCCTCGATAGGTTGATTATTTGCTCGAGTTTCCTCCTGCTTGCCCGTGGCAACAATGATACTTATCGTTGGCACTGACCTGAAGTTTCCTTGCGATGATTTCTCAACCAAACCGCTTAGGGTGCTTGCCATCCATTCTTCCAGTAGCATTTTGACCACCGATGGTGCTCCCTTGACAGCCGATGTAGAATCTTCTTTGTCGTGCAAGGTTATTGGATCCTCAGAGGGAGAAAGTGAGATCTCCGCACCTGGTGCGGTGCTAGGAGTTACGTTGATGATGGCATCGTCACTAACCTCGTTGAGAGGACCAAGAATGTTGGTTGTGACCCTCATTATAGCTTTGGATCTAGTGTCATTTTCAGCCATCTTTAATTTTCGAGTGGTGTAGAGAAAAGTGGTAGGCCGATCTCTAGGTGGATACTATAACTTTAATTCTTGAAATCCCCACAAAAGGCGCCAAATTGTTTGGCTCAAAAGTTAAATGTTACTTTACAAGCTTAAAACAATCAAAAAGATGAAAAGGGTAAATCGTAACCAAATATAATAAACTCAAAGATACGAAATCGATATAGTTATGATAGATCTGGTATTGTGAAATGAAGAACTTAAGAATAGCTGCTTGTCGAAGTTAAGAAGTAGAGAGAGAGAGAGAGAGAGAGAGAGAGAGAGAGAGAGAGAGAGAGAGAGAGAGAGAGAGAGAGAGGAGAGAATGAGAGAATTGTATTAATAGATAATAACACTGATACCCTTTAGAATGGAGAGGTCTCCTTTATATAAGAAGGGTCCTCCTTTAAAATAATAATAAATATATTGAAACGTAGTCGACGTCCTATTAGCGAGGACGCCTTGCCGTGAGTGACGTCGTCCGTGCCCTCACGTCTAAATCGTATCCATATTATAAGAGGTATACGAGGGAGGTCGTACCCTCTTGACGTAAAGACATATAGTGTCAAATTTGACCCCATACAAGTCTCATTCTTATCTAAGAATTTTTTCATTCTTAAGCTTGAACCCGAAACTTCTTATAAGGATGAAATAGTCCTAACTATTCAATCACATTCCTTAGTATTAAATAGGTATATGAAAATCATTAATCAAACCAAAGGACTTAAACACGAGATTTTGATTAAGGGTAGAGATTCGGACGATACAATCGGGAGGCGGATTTAGGCGGGGTGGAAGGGGTTCCTCTGAACTCTCTTCGTCCAAAAATTACACTATATATATAAAACAAAATCTATTATTTACCTCTATATATTATGTTTTAAATCCCCTTAACATAGCCCAAAAGCATAGCTCAGCGATTTAATTCATACTAACCACAATCTCTTTTCATTTTTTCATTTTTTTCTTTTCTAATTAATATGGATGATCGGTATTTTTGACATTATGGTGCGCGAAGTCTCTTCAAAAGTATCTCCACGTCAATCCTCAATCTTTTAAATATTTTAATGCTTTCACATTAATCACAGAATCATATTATTAATAATATAAAATCCTCCTAGTTAATCGCCGTCCAAGCTTTGAGGCAGAAAAAAAAGTTAGACTTTAGAAGCATGGTAGTTAGTGGAGTCCTCAACTATAGTGGAGTTCTTGTCCATTTAATTTGAACACCAAATATGACCTCGAGTTTTGTTCCCATTATGGCATGAATGATACTAAATGACATTATGCGATTCAAATAAATACAAAGTAACACCCCATAGAGATTTTTTACACTTTTTTGTATATTTAAATTAAATTTGTATAAGTAGCCGATAACATGTACTTTTCAAGTTACTAATTACACTTTTAAAAATGATTATCTATAATTGTCTTTTAAATAAACCGATAGTGCAAGAAATTATGTTAAGTGTATGAATATTAAACGAATAAAAATTATATATATATATATATATATATATATATATATATATATATATATATATATATATATATATATATATATATATATATATATATATATATTTTTTTTTTTTTCCTACCGGCAAATTATAACAGGTGGAATTTAATTAGCTCTAGCTTAAATCTAAAGCAAGAGTACCAAAATTAATATGTGAAGTATAACACGCAGAATGCGCAACCTGTAGACTTATCCTCTTATAAAGAGAGTAAATTGTCTTGCAACTAATTTTATTCTAATACAATAAAATTGAATGTTTTTCGTGTTCAGACTTAATCAAAGTTCTTGAAAAGCAAGACTTAACTCTTAGTATATTAATGTTTTACTTTATACTTAGATAACCATGTGACTCAAAGATATGGTTTCCCCAAAAGTTTGATCTTAGGATATATTTTGTATTCTTTTCGTTTTCCTCCCAATAAGATTCATTGTGGTAAGAGAATTCATAGATAAATTTTGGGTCCAATATGTCCAAAAATACTTTTGATATAATGTGATGTTGTTTGTCTTGAGCTAAGTCCGCACGATTTTTCTCAAAAGGTCACAAACTATTAAGGAAGAATAAAAAATTTATTTTTTAGTCACTCCCAAAAAATTGCTGATATATGCATATAATATACATTTTTGCTAGTGAATACAATTAGTTTTAATCAACCAGCCAATTTTGTTATTTTGCCCTTAAAAATCCTACACCTTATATACGTCTTTCTAATATTTTTAGCAACAAATAAAAAACTTTATTTACATATCCAACAATAAAAATATAAATATTGTTAGCCGAATAAATATCCGCCACAAAAATTGCTAATACACATAATATTACGAGGCCAAATAAATTAAAGTTATCCTCATATCACCAAGTCACAATTACAGCTTGTAGATAGAATATTACTGTCTTTATCATCAGTATTAATAATTGTGCTTGGCTTCCTGAGAACAATGATTGAACTAACAATTTTTTTGTAATACTAAAAGCCACCCATCAATTATAAATAAATTTATTACGGCTGTTTGAAGAGTGATATCTGGACATGATCTAGAAATGATTACTATTGAAAAAGGGATGGAGGAGAAAAGGAATTAGAAGAAAAAAATGAAACTAAAGTAGGCACTAAATGTCTTTTTAGGGTTTAATTAATACCATAAAAGCAACAATTATGTGTACACTTTTGAAGGGCAATGTGACTTTTCTTTTTCATTATCAGAGTCTAACTAAGACCAGACAAGCTTCCTCACTTCAAACTTTTAGTTCTACAAAAAGAATAAGAAGTGGAGTATGGGTAGGTAATTTTGGGTGGAGTGAAGCAGGGGTGTACGTACGAATTTTTGTAAGCGATATTGCAATTACATACATACGGGGATTATAACTTCAATTATCATGATAGACAAAAAAATATTCTTAGTATATCCGTTTTGTTCAATTTCAAGTTAGAAAAAGGTCCTAGATTCAATTACACTCGTCATAATTTTTAACCATGCAAACTCTTTCAAATATTTGCAAAAAAAATGTTCTAGTTAAGGTTTGAACTCTAACATTTTAGACCAAAATCAAGCACATAACCAAGTAATCAATACACCAAGAAATAATTTATGTCTAAGTAGTGTTAATTTTTTCTACTTATTTATTTTCTCATAGTATTAATATATATACGAAAAAGGCCTAAAAATACCACTCAACTTTTAGAAATGGTCTATTCATGTCATCCGTTAAAAAAATGCTCATTTCATGCTACTGTCGTTACACATTTGGTCCATCCATGCCATTATTGACTAACGGCTCAATTTTTATTTAGCTCATCCATGCCACTGCTGTTAGTCAATAATGGCATGGATAAGTCAAATGTGTAACGACATTGGCATGAGATGAGTGTTTTTTAATGGATGGCATGGATAAATTATTTCTGAAAGTTGAGTGACATTTTTAGGCCTTTATTCGATACATATATATTTAAATTTTGAAAACAATTTTTTTGAGTTTTTTCATATTTTCGAAAAATTTCAAAACTCATGTAAAATAAAGAGTAAAAATTTATAGCCAAATATTAATTTCGAAAAAAAAAATTCTTACGTACAAACGTGGTCTTAAACTCGGTACATATTTAGAGGAAAGATTGGCACGTAGACAAAATCTCCACAGCGTGGTATTTTGCAGAGTTTCTTTAAGAAAAGAGTATAGTATAATATAAAGATAGAAATTGCTTATTTTACATGTGGTCATTGTCAACATAAAGCTTTTAATTTCCTTTCAATTTAGATGTGATTTCTGCATGAAAGTAAGAGAAACACTCTCTTGGATCTGCTGCTATATAACAAAATAATGAGTGAATTATCTTTATTGCTTTCATCCTTTTCTTCTTTTGTGCTTTTGTTATTAGCTTTTGATCTCATCACTCTTATCTTTCTCTCTCTCGTGATGAAAGCCTTGGATCCCTCAATCATCATGTTCAAATAACGAGTAATTCATAATTTGAATATTATGGTTCTGAGTTCGAGATTTTACTATAACTAATTTGATTTATTGGATTTTAAATCTATTATTTTTACTTATTTATTGAATTCCTTAACACACGTACTCCTATAACATTAGAGTCAAAAATATTGAAATTGGATATACACATGAATTTAATGCGATAACCGCCCTGAATTATAATTTGGTGAAAATACCAAATGTTGATAAGTATATTTGAATATACATAAACTAAAACTTATATAAGCACACACATCCGGTCGCATCTAACACAATTGTACCAGTTTCAATTAAACTCATAACTTTTGACACTAAATATATATTTACATGTAAAATTTTATTAAAATTACGATAACTAGTAAATATGCACATTAACTTTAAAATATAGTGAATTTAATTCTAAGAATTTTTAATATTCAACTCATAAAATTTAAATCTTGAATCTGTCGCACCAGTTTCTTTGTGGGGTTGGTTATTTGGTTCAAAATGCGCAGCTTGAGGATCAAGACCTAGTCAAAAAGATGTGCCAAAAACAAAAAAGTTAACGAGAATGTTGTTTTTTAGTTGAGTTTCTTTTTTAACTTTAAATTGTTTTTTGATACGGCATAGTGGCATATGACACTGTTTTCAACGATCGTTTTCTCGTTGTTTTTTACCCCACACCCTTAAAAACGAAGAGAGACATTGGCATGTGCAAACCATTACCTTGAACTAGCTAGGTAACATTAAGAAAATATTACAAGATTTGAACTCAAATTAAGGGTGTAATATCCCATGCAATTCTAAACTAAAAAATCATACAGTTTGGAGAAGCGGAATCAGAATTTAAATTTATGAGTGTTTATTTTGTCGAGAGTGTGTACACAATGGACTATAAGTATATATAATCAGAAGTCGTTTGGTATGACGTATAAGAAGGTATAGTGGTAGTATAAAAATGTAATACACCTTAATAATTTGTTTGGTTAGCAAATCTGGTATAAGTTATCCCGAGATTAAAATTAGTACCAGGATAACTTATACCTTGTAGAGGGTTATTAGTGTTGGGATAACTTATAACTTCTTCTTAGAAATTATGCAATTATCGTTTTTAATACTATATACCCAACAGTGGATAAAAAATAATACTGGGATAACTAATTTCAGCATAATAACTTATCCCGGCATAAATAATATTCCAATCAAATGACGCCTCATTGAATAAAGTATACACACTGCTTGTACACAAATTATATAGTGACTATACATTGACTACAAATTGTATACTGGCTAAAATTAGTAAAAACTAAAGATAAAAGTTTATTTTGGTTGGTGTGGACTTTGTCGGACTGCTGAGTAATGTAAAGATCCCAAATGAAAAGGGGGCTCCTCAGGCCAACATTCTACTGGACCAACCCAATCATGCTTAATTCTCCACCTTCTCGATGGGTTTGTCCTACGGTCTTTAATTAAGTAAGTTGCCAAGGCCCATATCATGGTCGTTTAAAGACAAAGCCCAATATTATTTGGTAAGTTATGGTATGACAACGCATAAAGTGAATTGATATTCTCTCCGATTCACAATAAGTGTCCAATTTATATTTTTATTTTGGTTCAAAATAAGTGTTCATTTATGTAATCAAGAAATAATTCAATTTGTTTTACAAAATAACTCATATGTACATATCCTAAAAGGTTTTCTTACTCTTCACCTTAAATGTTTAATTAGGAATAATTTAGTCTAGGCATTTTTGTATATAATTTAGTATTTTTTTAATAGACGTGCTAAAAACAAATTGAACAATTTTTGTCAGAGGAAGTATACAAGAAACCACATATCAAGTGCCACAAAATTGCCGTAAAGGCTTAAGAAAACGCTTAGTAAACTGCTATTAAGGGTGCATGTGTATAACTTAAATGACATGCACAAAATGAAAGAACATCGTATACAAAAAGTATTATATTTATGCCATGAAACATCTGGAAGCTACCAACAATTCAACAATACAAATGAAAGAACGTACTTATATCCTAGACATTACCTAGAAGCTACCAATAATATAAATAAAACTATGTAGTTTTGAGCAATATTTTGAACGTATAGGTATATTATTGCTCAAGTACAAATTAGGCCAAGCCATATACGTCCACCTCACTTGTGGAATCACACTATTGTTATAGTTATTTTATGCCCATACCAAATAGTCCGTATTAGCCACACAAGGTTGAACACAACCAGTGGCTGATTTAGGATATTAGGTTCCTGGGTGCTCAAATTTTTTTATATAAAGTTACTACAATACATAACTATTTCAATACGACAGTCAAAAAAGTTAACGAGAAAACTCATACAAAAAAAAAAAAGAAGAAGAACGAGAAAGAAAGTAACCTTGAATATAAGAAAAAGAAACAGGTTGAAAAAAATGTTGTTGCTAAGAATTGAACTCCCGCCATCAAACATTACTAAGCTTTCAGGACCCCTTATTCACGAAAGTATCCACCTGCAGTTTTGTTATGTGAGTGCTATCGGATAATTTATATCCATTTCGTTAAGTTTTCTATGGAATTATACCTACCCCAAGTTAAGATTAATGAATGCTCAATCATCCAAATTTTCTACATAGATTCGCCATTGAACACAGCGATAAAGATCAAAATGTAAATAAGCATATGAATAAGAAATAGTTGTCGGTGGTTATCATTCGGATTTACAGAAACATAACAATCCGAGCTTTCACAATCATCATCAGAAGTAGTGCTGATCACATAACTAGGAGCAACGCTCTCATAACTAGGAGCGACGTCAAGAACCTGTACTGTTGGGTCTTCATTTAATGACTTGGTAATAACATTATTGGGTTTTGGAGAAGGAGCTGGTAGTTTTCTACTGGTTGAGAGGGTGGAAGGGAAAATTATTATGATTAAAACTACTGTAACAAGAGAATATGGAAATAGTTTAGCCATTAATGATTAGCTAAGCGAGAAATTATGAAACAGACTTTTATTTTTACTCTTCACGCATGTTTGTTGAATGGACGTAGTATATATATATAGGAGACAAAGCTTCCTAATTATTCCCTTTTTTTCATTGTTTGTGTTGGATTAGGATTTCCTTTTCTTTTCGTTTACTCCAAAAAATTTAGAAGTTTAATGTAATGTTGACTATATGCATTTGTGCTAAAAGAAAAGGGATATGCAAATCTAAAAACATACTCCTTCCGGTCCAAAATAAGTGATTTTTTTGGATGTTTTCACACATATTAAAAGAGTTACCTATTAACATTAATTAACAATAGAATTAACCATTTTAACCTTACTATCTCACATAAACACTCCTAACACATATTCCAATAATATTTACTCCAAGGACAATATAGGAAAAACATCATTAAGTCATTCTTGAAATCTGAAAAATCACTTATTTTGGACCACAAAAAAAAAGGCCAACAAATCACTTATTTTGGATCGAAGGGAGTACTTAATATATATAGTTAATAATGGAGACCTTTTTCTGGGATAGTTAGTCATTCCAAAACCTTAAGCAGCTAAACAGACTTGGTTTAATAAAAAGAATAAAGTACACAAATTAACTAATTATAGTCCCCCCTTTAGAACAGAGACATCATAAGCATGCACCCTAAAGATTATGAAAATTAATTACAAGGCATAAAGAAGAGTAGGTAGCTATATTTACACAAAATAGGGTGACAGCCGTAAGGTTGTAATTAATTAGATACCACGTTTAGTTAAAGTTTCAGATTAGTTAAAAATAATAATGATCAAAACTATCCCTTAAATTAAGGTTATTATTTGTGACAACAATTTTTAAGAAGAGAACATATTAAATTTTTCTGTTTTTTTTGGGAATAAACAAAAAACATATTTGGACAATGGGTGTGTTTAGTATAACGGAAAATATTTTCCAAGGAAATGTTTTCTTGAAAAAATGTAGTAATTTTATTCATTTTTTGGTGTTTGGTACGCAAATTAAGAAAAATGACTTCTCAATAGTATTCATAAATAATTTAGATATAATAAACATGGAACCATAAACTTTCAAACCAACAACCTTACGGACCCACAAATTTCATAAACTTTCAAAATCGCAGAATTTCGAACCCGTAAACCTTATAATTTCTAAACCCGTAAACTTCCAAACACATAAACCTCCGAATTCATGATTTTGAAACTTGTAAAATTTTGAGTCTTTAAACCGATAATTAATAAAATTAAAACTGAAAAATATATTTTAATTTTTTTCGGGAGGGGGGGAGGGGGAGAGCGGGAAGGGGAGGGGCTGGGCATGCATGGGGGGGGGGGGGTGGAAGGGAGGGGCTGGGCGTGTAGGGGGAAATAAAACAAAAAAAATAAATATTTAAATTACAAAATAAAAAGTAATTTTTTTTTTGTGCGTGGAGGGTGGGGATGATGCAGAAAAATGAAAAACAGAAATTTAAAATTACAAAATAAAAAAATTAAGGTAAAAAAGTTATTTTCTCTTTTTCTGCACGGGAGGGTAGTAGGGTGGGTGGTAACGGAAAAACTGAAATTTAAAAAAAAAAACTTTTTTTTGGAGAAGGGACGGGATGGTTGGTGAAGGTGGGGAAGGTTGAGAAGGAGCTTTGAAAAATATTTTCCTTTCTCTTGATAAGGAAAATATTTTTCTCCAATTAGAAGAAAATAAATTGAAAAAGAAAAATTTTTCCAAAATATTTAAGCCAACTAAATATGAAAAAATTGAAAAATATTTTCCGAAAAATATTTCCTTAACAATAAGAAAATTTTACTCAATTCTAGTAGCAGTTAGCAATTAATAAATATGACAGCTTATTAATTACATTTCTAGCATAAACCTATAATGTCGGAACGATCCCATTAAAATAGAGATTAGTAATTAATGGTAATCCACATAACTTTTGGAGTCTTCCCCACAATTTTCTCTCCCTCATTTAATGTTGTGTACCTTAAAACCCTCATTTTCTCCTCTTTCTTGAATAGTTGTACGGTTATACATTTTTCTCACTCTAAATCCTTTCTTTTTGGGTCTATTCAATTGAGCTTTTGTCTTCAATTTATTCCTTATTTCATTCCTCCTTCAAATAAGTGACTTTACCTCGATTTTTATATTAATACGTAGTATATTAAATTTAATTATTCACTTTATTGTATAATTATTAAAAACATGATGAATATATTACTAGTATATCTTAATGGGATATATAGATTATTGTGGATAACTATCTTACTCAACGTATTTTAATGGTATACACATATTATATAATTCTTTGATAAAATACATTATGAAGCTTATAATATAATATTATTGGTGTAGTATTTGTTTCTGTTAATATTAGTTGTTTAATGCATGAATATATACGATGTATATTCAGCATATATTAAATTAATTTAATAAGTCAATTAACTGTATATTTACAGAATTATTTTATATATTCAATGTATATATACCTCATATATACTACCTCAAGAATAAATCACTATCACCAGGCCCACCACAACTCCATCATACATAGCCTTCACCACTATACATGTCAATCTTCAAAAATACCATTCAACGCATTATTTTTTTTAAGGAGAAGAAACAAGAAGGAAGCAAAATAAAGAATAAAATGAAAAAAACGAGAAACATAAATAAAAAATTGCTGTAATTATTAAAAAATTTATTTTTTAGTCACTCCCAAAAAATTGCTGATATATGCATATAATATACATTTTTGCTAGTGAATACAATTAGTTTTAATCAACCAGCCAATTTTGTTATTTTGCCCTTAAAAATCCTACACCTTATATACGTCTTTCTAATATTTTTAGCAACAAATAAAAAACTTTATTTACATATCCAACAATAAAAATATAAATATTGTTAGCCGAATAAATATCCGCCACAAAAATTGCTAATACACATAATATTACGAGGCCAAATAAATTAAAGTTATCCTCATATCACCAAGTCACAATTACAGCTTGTAGATAGAATATTACTGTCTTTATCATCAGTATTAATAATTGTGCTTGGCTTCCTGAGAACAATGATTGAACTAACAATTTTTTTGTAATACTAAAAGCCACCCATCAATTATAAATAAATTTATTACGGCTGTTTGAAGAGTGATATCTGGACATGATCTAGAAATGATTACTATTGAAAAAGGGATGGAGGAGAAAAGGAATTAGAAGAAAAAAATGAAACTAAAGTAGGCACTAAATGTCTTTTTAGGGTTTAATTAATACCATAAAAGCAACAATTATGTGTACACTTTTGAAGGGCAATGTGACTTTTCTTTTTCATTATCAGAGTCTAACTAAGACCAGACAAGCTTCCTCACTTCAAACTTTTAGTTCTACAAAAAGAATAAGAAGTGGAGTACGGGGTAGGTAATTTTGGGTGGAGTGAAGCGGGGTGTACGCATGAATTTTTGTAAGCGATATTGAAATTATATATATACGGGGATTATAACTTCAATTATCATGATAGACAAAAAAATATTCTTAGTATATCCGTTTTGTTCAATTTCAAGTTAGAAAAAGGTCCTAGATTCATTTACACTCATCACAATTTTCAACAATGCAGACTCTTTCAAATATTTGTAAAAAAAATGTCCTAGTTAAGGTTTGAACTCTAACATTTTTAGAGCAAAATCAAGCACATAACCAAGTGATCAATACACCAAGAAATAATTTATGTCTAAGTGGTGTTAATTTTTTTTACTTATTTATTTTCTCATAGTATTAATATATATACGAAAAAGGCCTAAAAATACCACTCAACTTTTAGAAATGGTCTATCCATGTCATCCGTTAAAAAATGCTCATTTCATGCTACTGTCGTTACACATTTGGTCCATCCATGCCATTATTGACTAACGGCTCAATTTTTATTTAGTTCATTCATGCCACTGCCGTTAGTTAATAATGGCATGGATGGGCCAAATGTGTAACGACAGTGGCATGAAATAAACATTTTTTTAATGGATGGCATGGATAAATCATTTCTGAAAATTGGGTGACATTTTTAGGCCTTTTTCGATACATATATTTAAATTTTGGAAACAGTTTTTATTTTGAGTTTTTTCTATTTTCGAAAAATTTCAAAACTCATGTAAAATAAAGAGTAAAAATTTATAGCCAAATATTAATTTCGAAAAAAAAAATTCTTACGTACAAACGTGGTCTTAAACTCGGTACATATTTAGAGGAAAGATTGGCACGTAGACAAAATCTCCACAGCGTGGTATTTTGCAGAGTTTCTTTAAGAAAAGAGTATAGTATAATATAAAGATAGAAATTGCTTATTTTACATGTGGTCATTGTCAACATAAAGCTTTTAATTTCCTTTCAATTTAGATGTGATTTCTGCATGAAAGTAAGAGAAACACTCTCTTGGATCTGCTGCTATATAACAAAATAATGAGTGAATTATCTTTATTGCTTTCATCCTTTTCTTCTTTTGTGCTTTTGTTATTAGCTTTTGATCTCATCACTCTTATCTTTCTCTCTCTCGTGATGAAAGCCTTGGATCCCTCAATCATCATGTTCAAATAACGAGTAATTCATAATTTGAATATTATGGTTCTGAGTTCGAGATTTTACTATAACTAATTTGATTTATTGGATTTTAAATCTATTATTTTTACTTATTTATTGAATTCCTTAACACACGTACTCCTATAACATTAGAGTCAAAAATATTGAAATTGGATATACACATGAATTTAATGCGATAACCGCCCTGAATTATAATTTGGTGAAAATACCAAATGTTGATAAGTATATTTGAATATACATAAACTAAAACTTATATAAGCACACACATCCGGTCGCATCTAACACAATTGTACCAGTTTCAATTAAACTCATAACTTTTGACACTAAATATATATTTACATGTAAAATTTTATTAAAATTACGATAACTAGTAAATATGCACATTAACTTTAAAATATAGTGAATTTAATTCTAAGAATTTTTAATATTCAACTCATAAAATTTAAATCTTGAATCTGTCGCACCAGTTTCTTTGTGGGGTTGGTTATTTGGTTCAAAATGCGCAGCTTGAGGATCAAGACCTAGTCAAAAAGATGTGCCAAAAACAAAAAAGTTAACGAGAATGTTGTTTTTTAGTTGAGTTTCTTTTTTAACTTTAAATTGTTTTTTGATACGGCATAGTGGCATATGACACTGTTTTCAACGATCGTTTTCTCGTTGTTTTTTACCCCACACCCTTAAAAACGAAGAGAGACATTGGCATGTGCAAACCATTACCTTGAACTAGCTAGGTAACATTAAGAAAATATTACAAGATTTGAACTCAAATTAAGGGTGTAATATCCCATGCAATTCTAAACTAAAAAATCATACAGTTTGGAGAAGCGGAATCAGAATTTAAATTTATGAGTGTTTATTTTGTCGAGAGTGTGTACACAATGGACTATAAGTATATATAATCAGAAGTCGTTTGGTATGACGTATAAGAAGGTATAGTGGTAGTATAAAAATGTAATACACCTTAATAATTTGTTTGGTTAGCAAATCTGGTATAAGTTATCCCGAGATTAAAATTAGTACCAGGATAACTTATACCTTGTAGAGGGTTATTAGTGTTGGGATAACTTATAACTTCTTCTTAGAAATTATGCAATTATCGTTTTTAATACTATATACCCAACAGTGGATAAAAAATAATACTGGGATAACTAATTTCAGCATAATAACTTATCCCGGCATAAATAATATTCCAATCAAATGACGCCTCATTGAATAAAGTATACACACTGCTTGTACACAAATTATATAGTGACTATACATTGACTACAAATTGTATACTGGCTAAAATTAGTAAAAACTAAAGATAAAAGTTTATTTTGGTTGGTGTGGACTTTGTCGGACTGCTGAGTAATGTAAAGATCCCAAATGAAAAGGGGGCTCCTCAGGCCAACATTCTACTGGACCAACCCAATCATGCTTAATTCTCCACCTTCTCGATGGGTTTGTCCTACGGTCTTTAATTAAGTAAGTTGCCAAGGCCCATATCATGGTCGTTTAAAGACAAAGCCCAATATTATTTGGTAAGTTATGGTATGACAACGCATAAAGTGAATTGATATTCTCTCCGATTCACAATAAGTGTCCAATTTATATTTTTATTTTGGTTCAAAATAAGTGTTCATTTATGTAATCAAGAAATAATTCAATTTGTTTTACAAAATAACTCATATGTACATATCCTAAAAGGTTTTCTTACTCTTCACCTTAAATGTTTAATTAGGAATAATTTAGTCTAGGCATTTTTGTATATAATTTAGTATTTTTTTAATAGACGTGCTAAAAACAAATTGAACAATTTTTGTCAGAGGAAGTATACAAGAAACCACATATCAAGTGCCACAAAATTGCCGTAAAGGCTTAAGAAAACGCTTAGTAAACTGCTATTAAGGGTGCATGTGTATAACTTAAATGACATGCACAAAATGAAAGAACATCGTATACAAAAAGTATTATATTTATGCCATGAAACATCTGGAAGCTACCAACAATTCAACAATACAAATGAAAGAACGTACTTATATCCTAGACATTACCTAGAAGCTACCAATAATATAAATAAAACTATGTAGTTTTGAGCAATATTTTGAACGTATAGGTATATTATTGCTCAAGTACAAATTAGGCCAAGCCATATACGTCCACCTCACTTGTGGAATCACACTATTGTTATAGTTATTTTATGCCCATACCAAATAGTCCGTATTAGCCACACAAGGTTGAACACAACCAGTGGCTGATTTAGGATATTAGGTTCCTGGGTGCTCAAATTTTTTTATATAAAGTTACTACAATACATAACTATTTCAATACGACAGTCAAAAAAGTTAACGAGAAAACTCATACAAAAAAAAAAAAGAAGAAGAACGAGAAAGAAAGTAACCTTGAATATAAGAAAAAGAAACAGGTTGAAAAAAATGTTGTTGCTAAGAATTGAACTCCCGCCATCAAACATTACTAAGCTTTCAGGACCCCTTATTCACGAAAGTATCCACCTGCAGTTTTGTTATGTGAGTGCTATCGGATAATTTATATCCATTTCGTTAAGTTTTCTATGGAATTATACCTACCCCAAGTTAAGATTAATGAATGCTCAATCATCCAAATTTTCTACATAGATTCGCCATTGAACACAGCGATAAAGATCAAAATGTAAATAAGCATATGAATAAGAAATAGTTGTCGGTGGTTATCATTCGGATTTACAGAAACATAACAATCCGAGCTTTCACAATCATCATCAGAAGTAGTGCTGATCACATAACTAGGAGCAACGCTCTCATAACTAGGAGCGACGTCAAGAACCTGTACTGTTGGGTCTTCATTTAATGACTTGGTAATAACATTATTGGGTTTTGGAGAAGGAGCTGGTAGTTTTCTACTGGTTGAGAGGGTGGAAGGGAAAATTATTATGATTAAAACTACTGTAACAAGAGAATATGGAAATAGTTTAGCCATTAATGATTAGCTAAGCGAGAAATTATGAAACAGACTTTTATTTTTACTCTTCACGCATGTTTGTTGAATGGACGTAGTATATATATATAGGAGACAAAGCTTCCTAATTATTCCCTTTTTTTCATTGTTTGTGTTGGATTAGGATTTCCTTTTCTTTTCGTTTACTCCAAAAAATTTAGAAGTTTAATGTAATGTTGACTATATGCATTTGTGCTAAAAGAAAAGGGATATGCAAATCTAAAAACATACTCCTTCCGGTCCAAAATAAGTGATTTTTTTGGATGTTTTCACACATATTAAAAGAGTTACCTATTAACATTAATTAACAATAGAATTAACCATTTTAACCTTACTATCTCACATAAACACTCCTAACACATATTCCAATAATATTTACTCCAAGGACAATATAGGAAAAACATCATTAAGTCATTCTTGAAATCTGAAAAATCACTTATTTTGGACCACAAAAAAAAAGGCCAACAAATCACTTATTTTGGATCGAAGGGAGTACTTAATATATATAGTTAATAATGGAGACCTTTTTCTGGGATAGTTAGTCATTCCAAAACCTTAAGCAGCTAAACAGACTTGGTTTAATAAAAAGAATAAAGTACACAAATTAACTAATTATAGTCCCCCCTTTAGAACAGAGACATCATAAGCATGCACCCTAAAGATTATGAAAATTAATTACAAGGCATAAAGAAGAGTAGGTAGCTATATTTACACAAAATAGGGTGACAGCCGTAAGGTTGTAATTAATTAGATACCACGTTTAGTTAAAGTTTCAGATTAGTTAAAAATAATAATGATCAAAACTATCCCTTAAATTAAGGTTATTATTTGTGACAACAATTTTTAAGAAGAGAACATATTAAATTTTTCTGTTTTTTTTGGGAATAAACAAAAAACATATTTGGACAATGGGTGTGTTTAGTATAACGGAAAATATTTTCCAAGGAAATGTTTTCTTGAAAAAATGTAGTAATTTTATTCATTTTTTGGTGTTTGGTACGCAAATTAAGAAAAATGACTTCTCAATAGTATTCATAAATAATTTAGATATAATAAACATGGAACCATAAACTTTCAAACCAACAACCTTACGGACCCACAAATTTCATAAACTTTCAAAATCGCAGAATTTCGAACCCGTAAACCTTATAATTTCTAAACCCGTAAACTTCCAAACACATAAACCTCCGAATTCATGATTTTGAAACTTGTAAAATTTTGAGTCTTTAAACCGATAATTAATAAAATTAAAACTGAAAAATATATTTTAATTTTTTTCGGGAGGGGGGGAGGGGGAGAGCGGGAAGGGGAGGGGCTGGGCATGCATGGGGGGGGGGGGGGGGAAGGGAGGGGCTGGGCGTGTAGGGGGAAATAAAACAAAAAAAATAAATATTTAAATTACAAAATAAAAAGTAATTTTTTTTTTGTGCGTGGAGGGTGGGGATGATGCAGAAAAATGAAAAACAGAAATTTAAAATTACAAAATAAAAAAATTAAGGTAAAAAAGTTATTTTCTCTTTTTCTGCACGGGAGGGTAGTAGGGTGGGTGGTAACGGAAAAACTGAAATTTAAAAAAAAAAACTTTTTTTTGGAGAAGGGACGGGATGGTTGGTGAAGGTGGGGAAGGTTGAGAAGGAGCTTTGAAAAATATTTTCCTTTCTCTTGATAAGGAAAATATTTTTCTCCAATTAGAAGAAAATAAATTGAAAAAGAAAAATTTTTCCAAAATATTTAAGCCAACTAAATATGAAAAAATTGAAAAATATTTTCCGAAAAATATTTCCTTAACAATAAGAAAATTTTACTCAATTCTAGTAGCAGTTAGCAATTAATAAATATGACAGCTTATTAATTACATTTCTAGCATAAACCTATAATGTCGGAACGATCCCATTAAAATAGAGATTAGTAATTAATGGTAATCCACATAACTTTTGGAGTCTTCCCCACAATTTTCTCTCCCTCATTTAATGTTGTGTACCTTAAAACCCTCATTTTCTCCTCTTTCTTGAATAGTTGTACGGTTATACATTTTTCTCACTCTAAATCCTTTCTTTTTGGGTCTATTCAATTGAGCTTTTGTCTTCAATTTATTCCTTATTTCATTCCTCCTTCAAATAAGTGACTTTACCTCGATTTTTATATTAATACGTAGTATATTAAATTTAATTATTCACTTTATTGTATAATTATTAAAAACATGATGAATATATTACTAGTATATCTTAATGGGATATATAGATTATTGTGGATAACTATCTTACTCAACGTATTTTAATGGTATACACATATTATATAATTCTTTGATAAAATACATTATGAAGCTTATAATATAATATTATTGGTGTAGTATTTGTTTCTGTTAATATTAGTTGTTTAATGCATGAATATATACGATGTATATTCAGCATATATTAAATTAATTTAATAAGTCAATTAACTGTATATTTACAGAATTATTTTATATATTCAATGTATATATACCTCATATATACTACCTCAAGAATAAATCACTATCACCAGGCCCACCACAACTCCATCATACATAGCCTTCACCACTATACATGTCAATCTTCAAAAATACCATTCAACGCATTATTTTTTTTAAGGAGAAGAAACAAGAAGGAAGCAAAATAAAGAATAAAATGAAAAAAACGAGAAACATAAAAAAATCAACTTTAATAGCCACTAATATCTAAAATAGCTTTTCATTTGGTCAAAACATGCATTGACGAAGAAAAAATAACGATCAAGATCTACTAATCCACATTACTAGTGTTTTCATATGCTGCCAGAAAAATCATATTGATTTCTGATTGGTAACAACATAGCAGACAAGTAGTGGACAGATTAATGGAGATGTGGCTTAGAATTGCAAGAAAAGAGATAAGAAATAAGGTTGAGAGTTGATAAATATGGTGATAAGAATAAAAATGGATTCCGTGATTTGTGGAGTTAATTCATTACTTTGAAATATAATTTTGTATTAAGCTAATAATGTAAAAAAAAAGTGCTATTTATGGAATAAACTAGAAATAATTTTATTTTTTAAAATAATTTTAAGAAAATGATCAAGCGTGTAAAAAGCTCTTATTTATTTATATATATTCCCTAAAGAGTAAAGACTACGGATACTCATTAAATTTGCACTGATAATTTTTTTTTTTTTAAACTTTACATATACGTCCAAAATTACCCCATACCTTTTTACTTTCCCTTAGTTTATTGCAGTTGATTATTAGTTTTAAGGACTCGAGACTTCCAAGTATAATACCCTTTAATTCTCCGAAAATAATTTCTTTAATTTCCACGCAAAAAGAAAGAAAATGGTTTAATCCACAAAATAAGAGGCTAGCTTTTCTTAAGATGGAGGTACAAATATAAATACATTTCTATTTAATTTGTTACAAAATTCACATATTACTTAAAAATCAATTTCAGATGGCCTATAATAAGTTTGAACGATTTTTTTAGGAAAACGATAACCTGTTATGACTGATTAAAATTATTGAATCATGTAAAAATACACTATTGTGCGACTATAACTTGATGAACCAATTCATTCTTGTAATGCTCCACTTTGTTATTCTCATGCAAACGGATATTCCAGCCACAAACAATAGAATAGATACGGCAAAGGCAATCTAAAAGGATTAGCATTATATAGCCAAATCCTAAAAGACCCTAGTTTCTTATTTATTCTCTTCTCGTGTTCTTCTTCTCTCTCCAATATTTTTTCTTTAATTTCACTTTCTTCTCTTGCTTTTTCAAGCGGCAGACTCTAAATTTCTTCTTTTTCCCTCTTTTTTTTTTTTAATGGTAAGAAAAGAAAATATGTGTGTTTGAGATGGTGTACATACATCATGTATACATGTGTGTATATCGTGATATACATGTTAGATTTGATAATATATAAGATCGGAGTAAAATCGACTAATTTAATTTTAAGAGTGAGAAATTTATTTTGGTTAAAGTTATTTCAATTTTGTTCTTGTGGAAGAAGAAAAACAAATTTTGATATAACAAGTTTAAATATAATTGGGAATAAATAAATTTTGGTACACATTTTAATATATAAAAATTTCATGCGCCGAGGGTCGATTGGAAACAGCCTCTCTGCCCTCTCGGGTAGAGGTAAGGCCTGTCTACATATTACTCTCCCCAGACCCCACCCTGTGGGAATATACTGGGTTGTTGTTGTTGTTGTTGTTGTTGTATTTTAATATATAAAAAAGAAAAAGAATTTTCTTGATATACTCGAAGAAGAAACATAAATTTGTGATACCCATTTTTCTATTATATAGAAAAGAGAAGGGAGATTGACCAAGGGTATTATGATCATTTAAAAAATATAACCACATTGTTTGCTTGTACAATAGGCTTAAAAGATTGATTTTGGGTTTGTAATATGGGAAAAACCCAAAAGTAACATAGCCCAAACCATTGAATTCTTGTGAACCCACTCCACATTCAACCTTAACCATGTTTTTCTTTAAATGCACTACTTAATTAATGTTACTCTTCAATTTGTTTAAACGCAGACTATTTTTACTTTATTTTTTTCTCCTAATTAGTACTTCTAATTAAAAAATCATCCGTTTGATAATTTTATAATTCAATGTTCATTTGATAAAAAATATACAATGGCTACATACATTTATATATAGCAATTATATTATCTCCTTAAGAAATATTATTTCATTTGTTTTATTTATTGGCTATATTTTAACAAAAAAAATGGAAATAAATTACACAAATTTTTATTAGGGTGTTCTTATATTAGTGTAAATTGATATTATTTATACAAGTCCTTATTAAATTATAATTTTAATTGGAACACTTTATAAAATTAGAAAAAAATATTTAAAAATAAAATATAGTATCAAGTTCTTTTTTTATTATAGAATATTGAATATTGTTTATAATGATTCTCTCTATACAAAATTATGTAAGAATAATCTGAAAAATATTAGACAATTAATTTGGGATTTTTTATTACATATTATGCAACATAAGAAGTATCATTATGCAGGATTGTATGTTTCCCTCTATGATTAAAGTTAATTGGGTACTTCATGTGTATTAAATAAAAAATTCAATATAATATAAATTTTAAAATACATAAATATAAATTAACTATTTAAAAAAAATCTCGACAAAAAATTATGGTAAAGAAAGTTATATTACACCCTAGAGTATCTCAATCATATAAAATGAAACTAGAAAACGATTGTAACGCTTCTTTAAGGTCAATTTGATTAGTATTTAGAGTGATTGAAAAATAATTTTTTTTAGTAAATTATTCAGGTATGTCATTGAACTATAATAAAATATAAATTTCTCGTAAAATTTTTGGGTAACTAAAAAATACGATTATTATTTGATAGAAAAAAAAATTGTCAACTATTTGAAAATAAAATAAATATATTTTATTATTCAAATTTTGATTAATATAAGAAGAAAAATCAATACATTAACACAATTGAAAATACAAAAGAGTAGAAGCATATATATTAAATTTAAACAATGAAAAAAATACATCAATGAATTATTTTTCAATTGACCTTTCAATCATTTTTTACCATCAATTTTTATGTTTGGTGGTGCACAACTATTTTTTAAATAGATATGTGTAGAACCTACGTAGAAATACTCTATATTGTACTTGAAGTATTGTATAATTTTTGTACAACAAAGTGTCGGACTTCGACAAGTATAACAAAGTGATATAGTAATACGATTTAATAAAATTTAAAATACACATAACGCAATAGATTAAAAAAAATACAGGTAAATGTGATTCTATACATTATTACACAAATGTGTGTTTTCTTTTTTCTTTTCCTAAAGACGAATAAAATGTTTAATTAGCAATAGATCAAAAGATATTAAAAAGAAGAAAATAAGAAAAAGGAGCAACAATTGGGCCTGTGCATCGCACAGGTATGTTGGTATACACATATGCGATATACTGCGATATGCAAGCAATACAACTATTATTGTTGTGATATTTATTGATATAAATACAACAATATATTTTAAACAACTATATTTATAACTTCATATTTGAGATATACAAAGAAAGATTTTTGGTTAACATCAACCCTTTTTACGATCAACATCAAGCCTTTTTACAAATTTTTTGTTTTTTTTTTAATTCGAAACCAAAAAAAAAAAAATCAAACTAAACTAAAATTCGATTTGGTTTTGTTTAATTTTTCGGTTTAATCCGAATCATGAACATCCCTAGCCCAGGGCACATTTGGTGACCTTCATTGCATTTTGGGGGCACATGCCTTATAGGGGCAGACCCGAGTGGTGAGAAGTGTGTTCAACTAAATCTGCTTCGCCAAAAAATAACACTCTGTATATGTATAAATTATAGTTAAGCAAGGTAAATTTTGTATAGAAATTATTTTTGAACCCGCTTATACGGGTTATTACTTATGTTAGTTATGAACTTCTCCGGCTGAACCTGTTTGCATAAAATTTTGGGTCCGCCACTGCCACTTAAGATAGACCCAAGTTATTGGGCCTACATCATAATTTGTAACATTAGGGGCTTGCGTTCTCACCGTCCCTTCTCTTAACAAAGATAGTTTTCACGCTTCAATACCATATACAATGACATATTATCGAGCAGGTATGTTAATTTTTCAAGGGAGTTTTATAGCTTTACCCATAAAAATCAAACTAATTACCCTTGCCTACCCATTTATTTTTCTACCCATCAAATTAATTACCATTCATACCTATTGAATGTACGCGGGTGATTGCCTCTTCTTTTTTTCTCATTTTGCTTATGCTTTGCTTTTTTTTTTCTCCTTTTATGTTATTTTTTTTCCACCATAATCTGATTCCTTGCTCAATTTTGGCTTTTTCCATTTTTTCCTTTGTCTTGTTTTATTTATAATTTCATTTATATCTTTTATCAATTTATTTCTTTTTTTTTCTACATGATTTAATTTTATTCACTTTTTTTGCTCTTCTTTATTCTTTTTTTTCCTATGCAATAATAAAAATATAACTAATATAATAACTATTTATCGCCTTTTTTAAATACAATTGATATATATATATAATATATATATATATATATATATATATAATCTAACTTTTTCCCATTTTCTTTTTCTGTAGATTTAAAAGATGATAACAACACACTAATATGATTTTATAATCTAATTAGTTCATAGTATATTTCAATGTAAGAAACACGACTATAAAAAGAGATTAAAGTATATATATTGTGAATTCACCATATCTTTTGTAAAAAGTTATCAATGCACATGAAGTAAATCGTCTATTGCATTTGACTTTTTCTCGCTTCTTTGTTCTTTTTGCTACCTTACTTTGGCATTAGTGCTTTTTCTTTATTTTATACCTTTATGGTACATTAATGTTTATTTTTATTTTTATTTTCTATGCAAAACTCACTCAAATTAGCGAGATCGTACACTTAAAATTTGAGGATATTATATATATATACATGAGTCTTTATAATCAGATGAAAACTTATGTACACACACACGCTAATTATATATAAATAGATATATATGAGTCTTTATAATCAGATGAAAAATTATGCACACACACGCTAATTATATATAAATAGGAGTCTTTGTCCAAAATTCTAAATTTTTTAATGAGATATAAAATTTGAGTGAAAAAACATACTTATCACAACAATTTCCTATAACTATAAAAACATTACATAACATAATCTATATCCATCGGCACAAAAAATTCTTAGCACTGCAAATCATGTTCATATAAACAATTCTAGAATAGAAATCACTTAAAATGTAGATAAAACAACCAATAAAATATTCAAACTACCATATGATACCAACATGACATATAACTATACCAACATGGTATACAGTTATACTGGTAAACTTTTGGTAACTACGTGACTATATTACTATTACACAAACACATGCGTAAAGAGAATAGTAAAAAAATAGCATATTAATATAATAAAGTATTTCAAGATACTATTATTAAAAGAAACTTAAATAGTGTACTAATTAAATATAATTAATATAACCCAAAAAAGATTCAACTAACATATGATACCGATATAGTATATAGTGATACTAATAGGGTATATAGTTGTACGGGATCGTTCAACAACCGCATCTAACTATAAATACTAATACATATACACAAAATCTATGTCCATATGTACAAGAAAATCCAACACAACAAAATATGATCATATAAATCATTTCGGAATAGAACTCATTTAAAAATATAGCTAAAACAACAAAAAAATATTCCAACTACCATATGATACCAATATGACATATAATTATACCAGTAGGGTATACAGTTCTACTAATCAATTCCAGGCAACTATATATGACTATACGACTATTACATAATACACATGCATAAGGAGAAAATCAAAATATAGTGTACACATATTAATATAATAATATATTTCAAGATATTGTACTATAATACTATTATATAAAACAAACACATAAAGAAAAAATTAAAATGATTACATAATACATATGCATAAAGGAAATTAAAATATTCAAGATATTGTAGTATTCTACTATTACTAAAGAAAAATCAAATAATATACTAATTAAATGTAGCTAATACAACCAAAAAAGGGTTCGAACTAACATATATGTTAGTTTAGTGTATGAATATACCAACATAGTATACAACTGTACGTAAAGAATTTAAAATAGATTTTTTAAATTTAATTATTAAACTTAAATAATATTAACTGTCACATAATTTAATTAACTCAATTTTGTGCGTCATCGATTATACTAAAATTTAGATATGTTATAATAATATACTATATATCATTTTGAAATGGAGAATAAATTAATAAAAAATATTTAATGGACACGCACATCCTATTATGAAATGAGAAAGTTAGAAGAAAAACTTTTATTTATATTTGAGAAGACAATAAAAGAGAAAATATATTGGGGCAATTAATGGAGTTTTACGTGATTAGAAAGGAAGGATTTTGAAAATAGGTAGTTGGGATAAATACTTTAGATTGCATAGGTACACTGATAATACAAATTGTAATGGGTATTAACGGGTAATTAAAATTGCCTGAATAGGCATTTAGGGTAATTTTCTCATTTTTCAAAGTTAGAGATTTTATAGAGGACTTTGCCAATTTCAACCATCTTCTCTTCAAACAAGTTGAAAATTGCTGGTATTGAAAATGAAGACACCTTTGAAACACACTCTCCCTTTTTTTCTCCATTAAAATCAAGTTTCTGGAAAATATTGATTATTTTAAAATAAATCATTGACTATAGAAATGCTGCAATCTTTTTCAATTCCGTAGTAGAAGCCTACACCAAAGAAACTTGGGGGAAAAAAATAGAAATAACCAGATTTACAACGGGTAATTGAAAATAGCACAATTTCAAAAAAAAAAATCAAAATTTAACCGCCTTTTTATGTGAAGATAAAATATGAACAAAAATATCCTTAAAAAATAGGAAATATTCTAACATAATATATTGGAGTTCCTATTTTGTACATATGAGATTCTAGCAAATTATATGCAAGAGTTCCATAATCTAGCATATTCCATGTGGTGGAGTTCCAACAGCTTGAAGTTTATAGGCATGAGCTCCAGCATGCAACTTTTTCCGCGTTTCAGCAAAATAGTGACTATTGTTGATGACTTTGTAAACGCTCATTATCTCACAAGAAACTTGTGAATAATTCAGTTCAAGTGGTATAGCTAGACAATAATCATTTAACTGCTATAAAAACACTTGACAACTTAGGATAATATTATTCATCATCTTGAAGCCATGTGGTTAAAGAAAGATTTTCATATATTTGCTACTTTAGTTTATCATTTTTCGATCGTTTATGGCTGCTATGAAACTGAAAGAGCAGCTCTACTGAGCTTCAAATCAATGCTAATTGATCCATCTAATCGGTTATCGACATGGCAAGGTGGAAACTGTTGCAATTGAGAAGGAATCAAATGCTCAAAATCAGGTCATGTTGTAGTTGTCAATCTCAGGAATCCTAATCCGGATGAAATCATGATCAATGTCAATAAGGAATTTGTTTCAAATTCTAACAATACATCTGATTTTTCCCTTAAAGGTACTATATCTCCATTGCTCTTCACTCTTAACCATATGCAATATCTTGACTTGACTTGAAGGACTTTCTGTTGCTAGCAATCCTGCTATGATCATCAATCTTGTTTCAATGTTTTCAGTCCCATGGCCAAAGTTGACATTTCTTGACATAAGCTTCGTTCAGGTCGCTGGACCAATCCCTCCTTCCTTGAGAAATTCAACTTCATTAACCTTTTTCCGAGGGGTAAGAATGGAGTAGGTATCTTGGTAGATAGGAATCTTAGGGAGTCCGTGGTTGAGGTTAGGCGAGTGGATGATAGGTTAATGTCTATTAAACTGGTTATTGGCGGTAGTGTTCTCAATGTCATTAGCGCTTACGCGCCGCATGCAGGCCTAGCTGAGGAGGTTAAAAGGCGTTTTTGGGAGGGCTTGGATGAGTTGGTGAGTAGTATTCCCCAATCTGAGAAGTTAGTTATTGGAGGGGACTTTAATGGCCATATTGGGGCGGAGGCTGGTGGTTACGGTGAGGTGCATGGCGGCTTTGGCTTTGGGGTTAGGAACGGAGGGGCACTTCGCTGCTTGATTTCGCTAGGGCTTCGGAGCTTTTGATCGCGAACTCGTCATTTCAGAAGAGGGAGGAGCATTTGGTTACTTTCAAAAGTTCCACGGCGAGGACTCGGATTGATTACCTCCTCCTCAGAAGGAGCGATAGAGGGTTGTGCAAGGATTGCAAGGTTATTCCGGGAGAGTCCCTTTCAACTCTTCATAGACTCCTAGTGATGGATGTAGGTCTCTAGGTGAAGAGGAAGAGGAGGGGTTCTCGGGGCCGACCGCGGATTAGATGGGGAACTTTGACTAAGGAGAAAGCCCGGGAGCTGGAGAGGAAGCTAGTTGATGGGGGAGCTTGGAGTAGCTCTGGGGAAGCGGACGCAATGTGGTCAGTGACGGCGAACCTGGTTAGGGAGGCTGCGCGAGATGTGCTTGGGGTAGCCAAGGGCTATTCAGGCAGGCACCAAGGTGACTGGTGGTGGAATGAGGTAGTCCAAGGAAAAGTGGAGGCGAAGAAGGCGGCGTTTGCTAAGTTGTCAGGGAGCTTGAGCGAAGAAGAAAGGAGAGCGAACAAGGAGAACTACAAGGTGGCGAGGAAGGAAGCGAAACTAGCGGTCACGGAAGCTAAAAATGCCGCGTTTGGGCGCATGTACGAGGAATTGGGGGAGAAAGGCGGGGACAGAAAGTTATTCCGGTTGGCTAAGGTGAGGGAGAGGAAGGCGCGGGATCTAGACCAAGTTAGGTGCATCAAGGACGAGGATGGTAGGGTTCTGACGGGGGAGTCGCAAGTCAAGCGGAGATGGCAGGAATACTTTCGAGACCTTCTTAACGAAGAGGGGATCGAGTCTTAGAGCTAGGGGAGCTGGGGCATTCAGAGTGTACTAGAGACCTCGGGCACTGCAGGTGCATTAAGGAGGAGGAGGTCTTGAGGGCGTTGCGTAGGATGAGTAGGGTTCGAGCGACTGGGCCAGACGAAATTTCGGTGGAGTTTTGGAAATGCATGGGTAGGTCAGGAGTGGAGTGGTTGTCCAGGTTGTTCAATGTGATCTTTAGGACCAAGAGGATGCCGGAGGAGTGGAGATGGAGTACAGTGGTTCCCTTGTACAAAAACAAAGGGGATATCCAGTGTTGCAACAACTATAGGGGTATCAAATTAATAAGTCACACCATGAAGGTCTGGGAGAGGGTGATCGAGGCGAGGGTGAGGGAGATGTCATCTATATCTGTGAACCAGTTTGGTTTCATGCCGGGTCGCTCTACTACAGAAGCTATCCGCCTTGTGAGGAGGGTGGTGGAACTGTTCAGGGATAAGAGGAAGGACCTGCATATGGTGTTTATCGACTTGGAGAAGGCGTACGATAAGGTCCCTAGAGAGGTTCTGTGGAGATGCTTGGAGGCGAAGAGCGTGCCAGAAGCCTACATCAGAGTGATCAAAGACATGTATGATGGAGCCAAGACTAGGGTTAGGACGGTGGGTGGCGACTCGGACCATTTTCCGGTGGTTATGGGGCTACATCAAGGATCTGCGTTAAGCCCTCTCTTATTTGCCTTGGTAATGGATGCTCTAACTCGCCATATTCGAGGGGATGTGCCATGGTGTATGCTCTTTGCTGACGACATAGTCTTGATAGACGAGACGAGGGCTGGTGTTAATGCGAGGTTGGAGGTCTGGAGACAGACCCTCGAGTCTAAGGGTTTTAAACTAAGCAGGTCTAAGACAAAATATCTAGAGTGCAAGTTTAGCGCCGAGTCGAGCGAAGTAGGCTGGGACGTGAAGCTGGGATCTCAGGTCATAGCCAAGAGGGACAGTTTCAGATATCTTGGATCAGTGATTCAAGGGGACGGAAAGATTGACGGGGATGTCACTCACCGTATAGGAGCGGGGTGGTTGAAGTGGAGGCTCGCATCAGGAGTCTTGTGTGACAAGAAAGTTCCACAGAAACTCAAGGGGAAGTTTTATAGAGCGGTGGTTAGACCTGCCATGTTGTATGGGGTGGAGTGTTGGCCCGTGAAGAACTCTCATGTCCAGAGAATGAGAGTTGCGGAGATGAGGATGCTCAGGTGGATGTGCGGGCTCACCAGGTTAGATAAGATTAAGAATGAAGTTATTCGGGAGAAGGTGGGGGTGGCCCCAGTGGATGAGAAGATGCGAGAAGCGAGACTCAGGTGGTTTGGGCATGTGCGGAGGAGAAGCCCTGATGCACCGGTGAGGAGTTGTGAGCGACTGGCGGTGGTTGGCGCGAGTCGAGGCAGAGGGAGGCCTAAGAGGTATTGGGGTGAGGTGATTAGGCAGGATATGGCTAGAATGGGGATTTCCGAGGACATGACCCTCGATAGGAAAGTTTGGAGGTCTAGTATTAGGGTTGTAGGGTAGGGCCTTCTAGAATTCTTAGTACTTCTGTTAGGGGCTGAGTGGGGTTTGGTAGCGACCTCTATAGTTAATTAATGTATTGTGTTGTGCCTCTTATGGTAGTAATCGATTGGTATTATTGCATGTCATTCTACTTTTGGTTTTATGTTTAGATAATTATTTATTTGATTTATCCCGGATTTACTAACATTGTTTTGTTTTGTTTTGTTTGTTGATTTTCTCTCTCTTTTTCTGAGCCGAGGGTCGGCCGGAAACAGCCTCTCTACCCTTTTGGGTAGGGGTAAGGCTTGTGTACGTATTACCCTCCCCAGACCCCACTTTGTGGGAACATACTGGGTAGTTGTTGTTGTTGTTGTTGTTAACCTTTTTCCGAGCTGATGGTTGCTCGATCCAAGGGTCGATACCTTCTTCTGTCACAAACCTTAAGAAATTAAGCATACTGATGCTCAATGACAATAATATCACAGGCCAACTTCCTGTAACCATGTCCATGTTAATAAGCCTTCAGTACTTATCTCTATTTCAGAACAGATTAGAAGGGCATATTCCAGTTTCAATATGTCGAATCCCCTCCCTTGAGTACCTGAATTTAGAATGGAACGATCTAACAGGGCGTTTTCCCTTGTGCATACTTCAGCTTCCTAAGCTGTCATCTCTTTATATTCAGAGGAATAGACTGAATGGTAATATGCCATTGTCTTTATTCCAGAAGTCTAGATTGAAAGAAATTAGTTTAGGAACAAGTGGATTGTCATTGGAAATTGATTATCGACATCAACACTTTGTGCAAACTTTTCAGCCCAAGATTTTGGAATTTTCATCTTGCAACATGAAAGGAGAAATCCCAGCATTCTTTTCAAATTTAACGAACCTCATGGTTTTAAATTTGGCTAACAGTTTATCAGGTGCCATACCATACTGGTTATTCAATCTCCCTTCCCTCTCTATACTAGCTTTGTCTATGAATAACTTCGAGGGATTTATACCGCCAATGATTCAGCTGAAATCTTCTCGTTTCCCAACAATTGTAAATTTAGCCAGAAATAACCTTCAAGGTCCTATCCCTTCTCAACTCGTGAATGTTAATGTCATCGATATGACACTTAACAACTTCGTAGGCTTAATACCAACACAGATAGGAGAAGTTCCTGGTATCAGGTCCATATCATTATCCGGAAACAAAATTCAGGGTCCAATACCTGAATCATTTTGCCGAGAAGGTAATATTCTCCATGTTCTTGATCTCTCCAATAATAGCTTGTCAGGTACCGTACCACGTAATCTTGGGAACTGCAAGTCTCTCATTTACCTTAATCTTGGACAAAACAAGTTTACTGGAAGTATTCCAAAAGAACTTGAACACGTTACAAGACTTCGTTACCTGGATTTGAGTGGGAATGAGTTTGATGGATTTTTTCCAACAGTGATTGAAAACTTTCAAGATTTGGAGATTCTGAAGTTGGCAGGCAATAGATTTGAAGGAAGGATACCAAAGTTCATTGGCGAGTTACATCAACTCCGTATTCTCGTGCTTGCATCAAACTCTTTCAGTGAATCAATTCCAAAAGAGCTAATGAAGTTGGAAAATCTACAATATATTGGCTTGTCCAGGAACAATCTATCTGGCCCCATTCCTGAGAATCTTGATGGCTTGAAAATGATGATGAAAAGACAAAATGAGGCGACCATCTTAGGTTATGTTTACTCCCTCAAGTTCACTGGTGCTCAGCTAGAAATAGCCACCAAAGGACAGACACAATGGCTTGAGTCAGTCTATTCCTATAACACTGGATTCAACGTCTCAAGCAATGCTCTCACTGGTAAAATCCCTGAGACAATTGGCCTTTTAATGATCTTTTTGGACTAATCCCAAATACTATTGGTGAGATGAGTTCCCTCGAGTCGTTGGATCTCAGCTATAGCCATTTCACAGGGGAAATTCCAGTGACATTGACACTGTTAGATTTCCTCCAGCATCTCAACATGTCTTATAACAATTTGAGTGGAAGAATTCCAAGCGGTCCGCATTTCGACACATTGTATCAAGATGGAACAACATATATTGGAAACAAATACTTGTGTGGTGCTCCTGATGGGATGAACTACAGTAACAATGGTCCCTCTACTGCTGAAACTTTAGAGAACAGATATGATCAAGAAAATGTTCTTTTTGTTGTAGTTATACTCTTGGGCTATGTAACAGGAATATCTGGATTATTCTTGCTCTTATATTTGATGAAGGAAAATGGGAGGAACAGGTACTGGAGAGCACTAGAGAGAATTGTGTTGAAAATAGTAAACCATAGGTCGTGAAGACAATTTTACTGTCATTCCAAACGCTCCTTTTGAAATGGTACTATAGCTTTTAACATTGTTTTGTTGGAGTTACAAGAAAAAAAATTTGTAAAGGATGCTCTTTTCTCTATTATATATATCTTTCTCCAATACTGTGTGGCGTGATTTACATACTAGATATGCGGTGATTGATAATGAAGAAATTATATGAATGGGTTAATAATGAGGAGATTGTTATACATGAATTACTGACTTTAAAAGAGTATTTTGATGTATTAATTTCCCATTTCTAATAGATGTATTCTTGTTTGACATTTTATTTGGCATAAAATAACACAGTAATTTCTATATAATTCAATACGCCCAACCAAATGATGCATTAGTTATGCAGCGATTAATTTTTCTGGCCAACCAAACACCATTATATTATACAAGATTTTATTTGGAATTCATTAATTGATCCAACGCCACAACCAAACGACAAACCATATTATAAAAGTATATATCTATCATAGATTGACTAATTTTACGAAGAATCATGCAACTTTTACTTTATTGCACCAAAGTTGCTAAATCATTTGTTGTGATGGCAAAGTTACTCAACTTTGCTTAATTATCACGCGAAGTCAGAATACGATGTTTATTCATCAACAACAACTCAAATTTTCACCAATTATATTGTTCAAGAATTGTATAAGAACCCGTTTGGACATAAGAATTTTTTCATTTTTTTTCAAAAAAAAGTACTTTTTTTTTTTAATCAGTGTTTGGCCATAAAATAATCAATTTCCCAACCTAACCGTTATAACCATAGGTCGGTACTTGTTTCGGCGTCATATTAACACTTGGCTAGTTGGGGCCCTGAACACAAGGTGGCGGAGCTAGCATGCTGATTACGGGTTTGGCTAAACTCTGTAACTTTGTTATAAATTTTATATTTGTCGCAAGAAGTTCATTAAAAATGTACAAATTATAATTTACAACTCAATAAAAAGTCTAGAATACCTTAATACATTAGCTTCAAATCATGTTTCCGCCTCTTCCCTAATGCCTATGCTTGGAATTCTTCTCTCTCGCCGCGCGAGGCCATTGCCAATGGGTGGCAACTAGATTAGGCTATACTTAGTTCTTTGATACATACAACTAGAGATGTCAAGAGCTCCACAAACTACTCTTGTATTATATTAGTTATGCAGATTTTATGTTGGAAACCAAACAGTGTATAAGTACTACAGAATTTTATGCAGATACTAAATTTTCTTATACTTCATACAAAATATAGTGTATATACATCATGGTTCACTGTTTGCTACTTTCAACACAATTCTGTCTACTGCCCTCCAGTACATGTTCCTCCAATTGTCATCTATCAAATATAAGAGTAGAAATACTCCAGAAATTCCTGTTACAAAGCCCAAGAATATAACTACAACAAGGACATATTCTTGATCATATTTGTTCTCTACAGTTTCAGTGATAGATAGACCATTGTTACTGCAATTCATTCCACCAGGTGCATCACATAAGTATTTGTTTCCAATATATGCTGTTCCATCTTGATACAAAGTGTCAAAATGCGGACTGCTTGGAATTCTTCCACTCAAATTGTTATAAGACAAGTTGAGATCCTGAAGGAAATCTAACAGTGTTAATGTAACTGGAATTTCTCCTGTTAATTGGTTATAGCTGAGATCCAACGACTCGAGGGAAATCATCTCACCAATAGTCTTTGGGATCACCCCAGTAAGATTATTATGTGAGAGATTCAGCAATGGAACTCCACTTAAAAGGCCAATTTTCTCAGGGATTTTACCTGTGAGAACATTGCCTGAGATGTCGAATCCAGTGTTGTAGGAATACACTGACTCAAGCAATTGTGTCTGTCCTTTGGTGACTATTTCTAGCTGAGCACCAGTGAACTTGAGGGAGTAAACATAACCTAAGATGGTCGCCTCATTTTGTCTCTTCATCATCGTTTTCAAGCCATCAAGATTCTCAGGAATGGGGCCAGATAGATTGTTCCTTGAAAAACCAATATATTGTAGATTTTCTAACTTCATTAGCCCTTTTGGGATAGATTCACTGAAAGAGTTTGATGCAAGCACGAGGATACGGAGGTGGTGTAGGTTACCGATGAACTTTGGTATCCTTCCTTCAAATTTATTGCCTGCCAAGTTCAGAATCTCCAAATCCTGAAAGTTTTCAATCACTGTTGGAAAAGATCCTTCAAACTCATTCCCGTTCAGGTCCAGATAACGAAGGCTTGTAACACGTTCAAGTTCTTTTGGAATACTTCCAGTGAGCTTATTTTGTCCAAGATGAAGGTAAATGAGAGACTTGCAGTTTCCAAGATTACGTTGAATGGTGCCTGACAAGCTATTATTGGATAGATCAAGAACCTGGAGAATATTAGGTTCTTGGCAAAATGATTCAGGTATTGGACCATGAATTTTGTTTCCGGATAAGGATATGGACCTGATACCGGAAACTTCTCCTATCTGTGTTGGTATTAACCCTATGAAGTTGTTAATTGACAAATCGATGACATTAACATTCTCGAGCTGAGAAGGAATTGGACCTTGAAGATTGTTATTGGCCAAATTTATTATTGTTGGAAATGGAGAAGATTTCAGCTGAATCGTTGGAGGTATAACTCCCTCAAAGTTATTCATACATAAATTTAGTACAGAGAGGGCAGGGAGATTGAACAACCAGTGTGGTATGGCTCCTGATAGACTGTTGTTCGCCAAAGTTAAGATTGTGAGGTTCGTCAAATTTGAGAAGAAATCTGGGATTTCTCCTCGCATGTTGCAAGATGTAAATTCCAAAATCATGGGCTGAAAAGTTTGCACAAAGGGTTGATCTTGATCGTCAATTTCCAATGATAATCCACTAGCTCCGATACTAATTTGATCCAATCTAGACTTTTGGAACAAAGAAAATGGCATATTGCCATTCAGCTTATTCATCTGAATATAAAGATATGAAAGCTTAGGAAGCTGAAGGATGCACGAAGGAAACCTTCCTGTTAGCTCATTCCATTCGAAATTAAGGTACTCAAGGGAGGGGATGTGACAAATTGAAATTGGAATTTGCCCTTGTAATCTATTCTGGAACAGAGATAAGTATTGAAGACCTATTAAACTGGACATGGTTACAGGAAGTTGACCTGTGATATTGTTGTCATTGAGCATCAGTACACTTAATTTCTTAAGGTTTGTGATGGAAGAAGGTATGGACCCTTGGATCGAGCATCCATCAGCTCGGAAAAAGGTTAATGAAGTTGAGTTGCTTAACGAAGGAGGAATCGTTCCACCTACCCCTGTGAAACTTATGTCAACAAATGTCAACTTTGACCATGGAACTGAAAACATTGAAACAAGATTGATGATCATAGCAGGATTACTAGCAACATAAAGTTCCTCAAGTTGAGGAAGGTAAGGGATATGGCCATCTAAATCATTGGAGCTAAAATCAAGAGTTGAGAGGGTTGTGAGGTTCGATAGCAGATCAGGTATCGAGGATGTTAGAGCGTTAGAACTCATTTCTAGAGTAGAAAGATTAGTAAGGTTAAGTAATAGCCCTGTCGGAATTCTTCCTGAAATTTTGCAGTGGGACAACTGAAGTGACTTGAGATTTGAAAGACTTGATATTGGTTTAGCCCAATGAAATGATTCGGAGGCCTTAGATAGATCAACACCTGTCAATACAAGATATCTGAGGCCTCGGAGTCCTTCTAACCACCTTAGATTTGGACTATATAATCGACCATAGCTGATAAAAGACGACAGTGATCCAAAATCCAACTTTGGTGGTAATGTCAAGCTAATAGTAATAGAAGATAAATCAATCACTAAATTAGCACACGAAAGATCAAGAGACCTAAGAGATGTAAGGTTTGAAAATTGTGTCATGATGGAATCTTGAAACATAGCATTTGAGAGGTTGAGATAAGTCAACTTTGTTAAGTTTGATATCTCAGCAGGTAGTTTAGAGAGCATGAAGTTGTTGAAACTCAAGTCAAGATATTGCATATGGTTAAGAGTGAAGAGCAATGGAGATATAGTACCATTGAGGGCATTGGATGTATTGTTAGAATTTGAAACAACTTCCTTATTGACATTGATAATGACTTCATCCGGATTAGGATTCCGGAGATTGACAACTACAACATGACCTGAACTTGAACATTTGATTCCTTCCCAATTGCAACAATTTCCGCCTTGCCATGAAGATAACCGATCAGATGGATCAGTCAGCATTGATTTGAAGCTCAATAGAGCTTCTCTTTCAGTTTCATGGCTGCCATAAACGATCGAAAAATGACAAAATAAAGTAGCAAATATAAGGAAAGTTTTGAGGGTCCACATAGCTTTAAGATGATGAGTAATATCCTAGGTTGTCAAGTGGTAAGATTTATATAGCAGTTAAATGCTTATTGTCCAGCTAAACACTTGAACTATATTATTCTTAAGTTTCTTTCTTAGAAAATCTTCATGAATAAAACAGTATTAATTGGTCTAGGTTTTTACTGATGAACTGAAAAAAATTGCATTCGACAGTGAGCAGCCAGGTGCACAAAGCATCCAACTTTCACACAAGGTCCAGGAAAAGGTCACACCGCATGGGGTATGATGTAGACAACATTACCCTAATCCTAATGCTAGCAGTGGTGGCTGCTTCCACAGCTTGAACCCATAAGTCACACAAAAACAACACTACCGTTGCTCCAAGACTCCCTTTCGCATTCTACGGTCAGTGACTTAATTTATGTTTATCAAAATTCTCCAGAAACATGATTTAATAGGGGAAAAAAAGGGACAGAGTGTCTGTAAGGTATCTTTATTTCACTGTTAATACCAGCAATTATCATATTGTTCAAAGAGAAGGTGGTTTACTTTGACAAAGTCCTCTGTCACATCTTTTCTAGGTTTGAAAAAATTGATATATCTGTTTTTAGTATATACTATAATTTTATATGCCATTGGTGTTGAAAACTATGTGTGGTCATTTTCCATGCCTTTTACAAGTGAGTACCTTTTGCTTCTTATAATATAATGCAATTACTTATTCAATCCAACAAATGAAAAGTGTCTCAATCATCTTTTGACTTTGTTAGTTCTTCTATACAGCAATTTCACCCTTATAAGCAAGTGTAGTTCTAAGATGCCTTTTATGTAATACCATGTTGTATATATAATTAGCAAACTTGAGAGATGACTGGAGATCTCTCAATCCTTAATCAAAGGTCTCGGAGAACCATTCGGCAAGGAGCACTTTACCATCTTTAGTTCTCTACCTGACGCGCAATTTGATTAGTCGGGCCAATGGACTAGGAATACATGGTACAAAAACAAGTAATGAAATATCACTTATCGAAAAATTAAAAGCACTAAATCTAGTCCCCTTTTTCACATACTAGTTTCTCGGCACGTTCGTTGCACGTATATGTCAAAACTTGTAGTGTATGGTTACGGTATTGTAAAATTATCAACGTTATTAAAACATAACTTTGGGTAAATAATTGCGGATAAAAAACGATGGGAAACTAGGGCTCAAATTGCAATAGAGAAACAAAGGCTAGATGATTTCTAAGTGATTTGCTCCCATTTCCCAAGTCTTGATGGTCAAAGTTACCCGGTATCTATGCTGGTGGGAGGTAACATGTACTCCATCGAATAGTAAAGATCTACACAAGCTGGCCATACACCAGTGTTATCAAAGAAAAATCAACAACAACACAACAACAATAATGTAGTTCCAGAAGTGGGGTATGGGGAAGGTAGCGTATACGCAGACCTTACCCTATCTTGTGAGGTAGAGAGGCTGTTTCCGATAGACCTCCGTTTAAGGTACGGTAAACAGGAAGCAACCAACAATAATAACAAGAAGAAAAAAAACAAAGACACTATGTATGATAACAAAGATCTAAGAAAAGAAATACAAGAATACTACTAGCAATACTGGCAAGAATGACACAACATAAAATAATAAAGATCTAGGAACACCAAACTGTAAAGAGAAAATTCAACAAGAACCAGAAAATATGTTAAGTAGATTTTACATGGCTATATAACTCCTGAAAAATAGCATGTTTCCACAGTAATATAATGGTCCCCCAAGGGTCCACATAGATGGATATTTCAAAATACTTGTTCACATACAAAAGATAAGATTTTAGCTTCTATACCAACCTTTTGAAATGGAGAAATAACAAGTAACTGACTTGTCTTCTCTATGGCCTTAACAACAGGAACTAGTGCTTATTCTCTTTCAAGATTTTATGTGCAAGCAGCTCATACCAAAGAAATTAAAGTGACAACAAAAAAAGAGACATGGCATGGAAGAAGAGAGCTTCTATTTTCAACACTTATTGCAGCTGTCCAACTCAATGATTCTAAAACTCAGCTTCTTCAGAGTCTGTTGCTTGGATTTCCACATTTTCCTTCCTATTTGATTTTGATTTTTTTTAATTTTACCACAACTATTGAAAATTATATTTCTTTTGCATTATGCCTCTTAGGATATCTCAAGAAATCAGAAGAGAACAAGGCCAAGAATGATAAGGAGGTAAATATCATGAGTTTAACTTTCTATACATTAGCAGTGTAAAAGACAATTTATACGATCAAGTTAGCTAAAAAATACTACAGGTAACCCCATAGAAAGTAAAATTAGTACTTTTTCCCGACCAAATATATATATATATTTATTTATTTATTTATATATATTTACAAATTATATATACCTTTAGGCTATTGGATGTAAATAATTCCGGCAGTGATCTAAAGTAATCTTTGCCCTTTAAATAAGGGAGTTTTATACGCAGTCGGATTCGCTTTTTACTTTTTTTCAGCCGGTATAAATAGATTACACATTGATTTTACATAATTGTAGATTAATTATGCATATATTATACATCTATATGCTATTTTTAGTATAAGTGATCCCGAAAATGGCTATTTAGGTTAATTCTTTTTTGAAGCAATGGCTTGCGACAACATGATTAAATACATTAATGATACAAAAATTGTGGTGACACATATTGCTAAAGGAATTTCTACATCCTATAAAGTGCATAAGGTCAAAATATTTGTGGATTATTAATCTCTTTCCCATCCCTATGTTTTGTGTTAATTACTTAAATTATATTTTACCTTTGTTTCTTGTATATAGAGATTAGACAGTTACTATAAGCGCAACTACGGAGACTATTTTGGGTTTCTAGAAGGTGACCTAAAGCAAAAGAAAGAGCAACTCACTGAATCAGAGCAAGGCATTCTTAAGTGGCTTGAAACCAACAAATGAGTATCTCTCCAACTTGTTGTGAAGGCCAAATCATAGAAAGTTTTTGATGTAGTGATTGTATAAACTGGTTACTATATAAGCATCAAATTCTTCCTCTCACAACCCTATCAAATTACTTTGAGGCTATTTGTGCAAAGT
This sequence comes from Nicotiana noctiflora, assembly GCA_032618575.1. Taxonomy (NCBI): domain Eukaryota; kingdom Viridiplantae; phylum Streptophyta; class Magnoliopsida; order Solanales; family Solanaceae; genus Nicotiana; species Nicotiana noctiflora. Next base: position 10,786 of record JASVEL010002291.1, on the reverse strand, counting down.
TCTCTGTGCTATGTTGGCATTTCAGGGCTGTTATAGTTACATTTCGGACATCTTCAGGGGGGTTAATAGGTCCCTTCAAAGTACAGGTGTGTGACTGGTAATTCGAGACAAATTCAGGGGGGTTCGTAAACTTTTTTTTTTTTTTTTTGCCATTTTTCGTAGCCAAGGGCGGATATATAGTGACGAATAGGTACAATCGAACTTATCTTTTTTTTTACTTAATCACATAGGTGTGAGGTAGAAATTTAAAAATAGTCAGATTTTGTCATTAGTAGTTGAAAAATAGCCAAATTTCAAAACTCATCGAAATTTAGCTATTTTTTATAAAAAGAGAAATTTGAGCGAAAATACTGTTCAAAATTCAAAAAATATGCCCGCAAATTTTATGGGAGTTCCAGCATAATTATGCTTGAACTCCCTCATATTTTACATGAGTTCCAGGATAACTATGCTGGAACTCCCACAAATTTTACGGGAGTTCCAGCATAAATTATGCTGAAACTCCCCCATATTTTACGAGAATTCCAGCAAGTATAAATATCCAGTATAATATACTGGAGTTTGGAGCACTAGTGCTCCAATCTCCCGCAAATTTTATAGGAGTTAGAAAAGTATATCGATCCAGCATAATATGCTGGATTTCGTACACAAATGCACCAGAACTCCCGTAAATTATACAGGATCGGTCCCTGTTGCAGCAAAATAGTGATTATTTTCCATTGACTTGGTAAACGCTGGCTATTTTTTATTGACCAGTGTAAAAACTGGCTATATCATGATATTTTAATGAGAAAATCCTGAAGAATTAGTATTACGGAAATTAACAGTTATGTCCATTTATAGGTAGTTCATTCCAAAAATTGGCCAATTGATAATACTAATATTCGTTAAATTAGCCAATTAACTATTTGTAGCAAAAAAAGTTAAATTTTTGCTTTGTATTGAGGGGGTGTTATTAGAATAGATTGGGCACAACTTAAGGAGCTTGAATCTCAGTTTTGAGATGATTTGGTAAAGTTTTGAGGTGGTTTGAATTGAAAATTCGGTAAAAACTGAATGAAAAAAAAATGATATGTGTATCACATTGTGTATCATTTGTGTATCATATATGTATCATATTTGTATCTTTGTGTATCACATGTATATCCATGTATATATGTGTGAGATACATGGGTGATACATGTTTGATATGTATTGCAGAAGACTTTTTTGAACTCGATTTAATTACGAATTCTGATACAAAACCAATCCAAATCACCTTCAATCTTCCTCAAATTTTGTATATCTATATATTTTCAATGAATTTCAACTATACCCATTGAAAAAGTTCCATTTTTTGTTTAGATATTTGGAGTTTTGTATATATTTTTTGTAATTCATCACCTTATTTGATACCTCATCCATAAAATTTCCTTTCCGTCTTGTATTTGGTTTGCTAATCTCGCTTAAAAATATGGAAGGTGATTTTTGCATGTGATTCTTTGAGAGAAAGAACCCTATTATTTGGTTTTTCAATTTTTTTTGGCTAGTTTTAGTAAGTCTATGATTAATGGATAAAGGTTGGTAAGTTGAGATTTATTTGAGACATTTGTGTAAGTTTTCCTTAGTATAAATATCAAGTTTGTAACTCATATTTAGTAAAAATTGCACGGGGCGCCCTATTTGGGCGTCTCTTTTAAACATATAACCGCTTTGTCTTTTTGTTTGCAAACGTACCCACTTTTTGAAAAAACTTCAGCTTCCCTTTATAACTGAAGTTTCTGGGTTACTAAACAAAAACTTCAGCTCTAGAGCTGATGTTTTTATTTTATAACTAGAGCTGAAGTTTCCGGGTTACTAAACAAAAACTTCAACTCTAGAGCTAAAGTTTTCATTTTAGAACTAGGAAACTTCAGCTCTAGCTGAAGTTTTTATTTTATAACTGGAAAACTTCAGCTCTAGAGCTGAAGTTTTTATTTTAAAACTTGAAAACTTCAGCTCTAGAGCCGAAATTTTCGAGTTACTAAACAACATTTATAACTGGAAAACGTCAGTTGTAGAGCTGAAGTTTTTATTTTATAACTGGCAAACTTCAGCTCTAGTTTGCATCTATACCTGCTTTTTGTACCACATTTTAACATGTACCCAAACAATTGCAAGCGTACCCGCTTTTTCACATAACTTCAGCACACGGGACTGAAGTAGCAAAAACAATTACACAAAACTTCAGCATTTTAGTAGCCGGGTCTGAAGTTCAGCTCTAGAGCTGAAGTTTTTGTTTTGTAACTCGCGAACTTCTGCTCTAGAGCTTAAGTTTTTATTTTGTAACTCGCGAACTGAAGTTTTATTTTATAAGTTTTTGTTTAGTAACGGGAAAATTTCAGCTCTAGAGCTGAAGTTTGCCACTTATAAAATAAAAACTTCAACTCTAGAGCTGAAGTTTCTATGTTGTAAAACTAGGAAACTTCAGCTTTAGAGCCGAAGCTCTAGAGCTGAAGTTTTCTAGTTATAAAATAAAAACTTCAGCTCTAGAGCTTAAGTTTGCCGGTTATAAAATTAAAACTCCAGCTAGAGCTGAAGATTTTGTTTAGTAACCCAGAAACTTTAGCTCTAGTTATAAAATAAAAATTTCAGCTCTAGACCTGAAGTTTTCAAGTTATAAAATAGAAATTTCAGCTCTAAAGCTGAGGTTTTCCAGTTATAAAATAAAAACTTCTGCTTTAGAGCTGAAGTTTGCCGGTTATAAAATAAAAAATCCAGCTAGAGCTGAAGTATTTGTTTAGTAGCCCGGAAACTTCAGCTCTAATTATAAAATAAAAATTTCAGCTATAGAGCTGAAGTTTTTGTTTAATAATCCGGAAACTTCAGAGCTGAAGTTTCTATGTTATATAGGAAACTATAAAGTTTTATAAAAAGTGAGAATGAATACAAACAAAAAAAAATAAAGAGACTACAAGTTAAAAAATTTAGCAATTTTTACTTTAAAAAGAGGGTTTTAACCCCGGCCTAGGAAAAAAAATGGAAGATGCGTGATGAAAAAAATTTCTATTGCATATGCCAGCTCAATGAATATAAAACACGTGCATTGTTCTCACTAAAACCATAATTAGTCAATGTTCATTTTCATCTTAATTTATTATTTATCATGATACAATATAATTTGACGTAAACATTAGGTGCATTTGTTTTGATTGTTACGTAAATTTTATTGTATTATAGGATTAAATCCTTTGTTACATAACGATAAAAAGTATCATTTTATATAACGATAGATATGGAGTGGTCGCGTCGTTACCTATTTTTTCTCACATTTTGCCCTTCCTTATTACTACTAAATAATCTTATTAATTTTATACTTTACCCTACTTTTTATATAGTAATTTCATCCCGTACTTACTTTTTCTTTGTAATATTGCAAGTTTATTTTTCATACCGTTGATACGTAATATCATAAAATTACGATAAACAATATAATTTATCCAAACATTACATATATCAAAATGATGATACAATACAATATATACCATACATTATGAAACTACGTATAACAACCGTCCAACAAAGCTTTTAAGTTTTATCATGATTTTGTGTCTCATCAATAGGGGTTGGCAAGAATTATCCAGAAAACAAATTATATAAAATGATTTAACATAAGGATGAACGGTTTGAAACAATTAACGAGAAATAAGCAAGACCTGCCATGCAAAACCAGAGGAAGCTCAAAAACAGCCCCTCGCTCTACTCTTCACCATTACATTCTTTTTTACCTCTATTATACAGCTATTTATTCATCATCCTTCAATCCTTCAGCCCCCCTACAAAAAACAGTGGTATCGGCGATAGCCTCGCCGGTGTCCCATTTTTTATAACCTTACAAAAATAAAAATAAAATCAAGAATCATTTCATAAGCAGAAACAAAACATTTCTACGTACCAACAATTTTTTCAAGATTTTTTTTACGTTTCCTGGCTGTCTTTTCTCATCCCTGGGAAGAAAAAAGCCAGGAAATTGGTTTTATCATATTCTTTTTTTTTCTAAAATTTTTTCAACTTTATCCTGCTATTTGTATATTTTGGAGGCCATTTTAGATAAGTTATTTCTCTCTTTAAAACTGAATTGGACATTTGGGTATTATACTGCTTGATTATCTTGATTAATTAGTTTATATGCTCCATTTACGAATTCATGAGCATGGCGGATACTGGGGGAGAAAAGAAAAAAGTAGTGATAATTGGAGGTGGAGTTGCTGGTTCTCTTATTGCAAAGACTCTTCAAGACGAGGCGAATGTTTTTCTCATCGATACGTGAGCATTTTCTTTTCTGCTTTTTTCCACATTCTATCATTATTATTATTTCCCGGGTCTATCGAAAATATTTTCTCTGCTCTTTCATGATAGGGGCAAGGTTATAACTTTACCCTCCCCATACCCTACTTATGGAATATTACACTGGATTATTATTGTTGTACGTTACATAGGGGAGAGGGGAAGGGGTAGTGAAAATTGAACGTACGTGTATTTAGTAGCGGAGCCACACGCAATGAAGGGGGTTCATGGCAAAGTTATACTAGCAAATAGGAAAAAAACTAGAGACTCCCACATATATACTTAGTGACATTCTCTAATACCCTTGATATTAGAGAAGTACAGGTTCAAATCACATGTGTGACATATATGTAAGTTTTTTAATCCCCTTGTCATAATTTGTCTCCACCACTAAATTTATTGTATAGGACTATAAGCCTTGTTCATTCTATCATCAGCTAAAGGCCGATTATAACTACTTTGAGATTGAAGCGTAGTTGATAGTTGTTTGATTTTATTGATTAAATATATATAGAGGAATTATTATAGCAGATACAAATTCAAGACATAGTATATTCTTTCAATGATAGGGTTATTACATATCTCAAATTGGTTGAGAGATTCAGTTGTTTGTCGTCTTATATATAGTCTTTAGTTGGCTTCACCTCATGAACTAACTTTTTGGATTGCGTTAGACTCATGGTCCTTTTTCTTAACGTAGTATCAGAGCTATACCCTTCCCTATTCTTAGATTACCCTTGTGTTGAGCCTCCATCTTATGTTGTTCACACTCCAGATGTCCCGTACTGGTCTTGCAAGGGTGTAATATGTTCCACATTGGTTGAGGAATAAGTGTTATCTCCTTATATATGGTCTTGGGCTATCCTCATCTCATGAACTAGCTTTTCCGGTTGAGTTTGATTCATTGTCCGTTTAAATTTTTTAACCAACTATACCAATGGAAGCAATTATTGGCCTTTTTCTTAGAGGAAATTGTGTTCTTAATTAACTGAATTCAAGAAATGTGAACAGGAAGGAGTATTTTGAGATTCCTTGGGCAGCTTTAAGGTCAATGTGTGATCCTTCATTTGCAAAAAGAGCAATCTTTAGTCACTCCGAATACCTTCCCCATGGACATGTCATTACATCTTCTGCTGTTGACATCACAGATAAGGAGGTAATAACGGCAAAAGGCGATAAAGTTGCATATGATTATGTTGTGATTGCTACTGGTCACTCAGATGTTAGTGGTTACACAAAAGATGAGAAGTTCAGTCAATATCAAACAGGTAACATCATAGATCAGTTGATATACTTGTATATATTGCACGATGATCTTTTTTTCCCTTAAAAACTTCGCTAGTAATGGAACCAAATGAATCCGAACAAAGCAAAATGAATATAGAGGATTCATACAATTAACTCGAATAGTTTGCAATTGAGTTTTAGTTGTTGTGTACCTTTCCTGTTGAGATGCTAGAGGCGAGTTTGAGATGATTAGGACATGTTAAGAGGAAAAACATAGAAGCCCTAGTTAGGAAGCATGAGAGGTTAGTCTTGGTGGATATGAGGAGGGGCAGAGGTAGACCAAAGAAGTCTTGGGGAGAGGTGATTAGGCGGGACATGGTGTTGTTGGAACTTACTGAAGACAATATGGAGGTCGAGAATTAGGGTAGAAGTTAGTAGGTAGTTGAGCATTTTCCTTTGTCTTCCTTAATTCGTAGCATTAGTAGCATTAGTATGATATTCTTTTTTATTCTTAGATTGCTATTACTACCTAGCGTTTAAATGTTATGTTGTTGTAATTACTTGTTGCCATTACTTCTTTTCATCCTTTCTTTGCCGAGGGTCTACTGGAAAGTGCCTCTCTATTCTTCCAGGTAAGGGTAAGACTGTGTACAATTGTACTTCTTACCCTCCTCGAACCCCACTTGTGGGAATCCACTGGATTTTTTGTTGTTGTTGTTGTTGTTCTTTCCTGGTTACAGGGCTCATGAATAGTTCAGTTTTACTAATTTTTGTTTGTTAACAGATCATGAAAAGATAAAATCTTCAAGCTCCATATTAATAATCGGGGGAGGACAAACAGGCGTAGAACTAGCGGCTGAAATATCTGTAGATTATCCTGATAAGAAGGTGACTATTGTGCATAGGGGATCAATGTTGTTGGAATTTATTGGAGAAAGGGCAAGCAAAAAGGTAGTAAATTGGCTAAAATCAAGGAATGTTGAAATAATATTGGGGCAATCCGTTGATGTAACTGCCGTAAAAGATGGTCATGTTTATAAAACATCTGGTGGAGAAACTATAGATGCTGAGTGTCATTTTATTTGCATTGGGAAGCCAATTGGTTCGGGATGGATAAAAGAAACCGCGTTGAAGGATAGTTTGGACATTCATGGAAGATTGATGGTTGATTCTAATTTGAGAGTTAAGGGTCGAAGCAATGTCTTTGGCATCGGAGACATTACTGATATCCCTGTAAGTCTCTATACTACCTTTCTTTTTCGTTTCAAAAATTCATATATTGTTATAACAAAATGATTGAAACATGTTTCACTTACTGCCCTGGAAATCTCACTCCGTAAACAGCTGATATAAACAGCTGATATGTCAACAAATACCAAAGAGGTTATATTGATTTCTTGTGCCAAATATTGCGAGATCCTGCTCAAAGAATCAACAGTTTCATATTTTGTTTTAGTCATGACTTGAGTTATTCTGCATTATGTGCACAAGACTTCAGTCTTTTTCCTTAAATGATACTTTTGTTTAAATATGTACACCATGTGTACATCCTGTGTAAATAATCTCCATTTTGCACAATCTACCTGCAGCTTGTGGTACATAATTTCTTTTAGATTGTTTTAAGCAGAAGCGGACCTGCTGACCTATGTGTAACCTTGAAGGGTTACCAGACCTAGTAAATTTCGGCAGAAACCTTGTATATGCATGTGTGTATACCTTAAAAATGATTAATTTAAATTACTTAGCACGCTTAACTTTAAAAGCCTTTAAGGGGGTATGGTTGAGCAGAATATTGGTGCCCCCGTCGCGTTAAAATCTTGGGTGCGCCTGTGGTTTTAAGCGGTGAGTCCTACATTGGGAGAGAGCACTTGTTATGCTTTTTGTCCATTTTTCTCACCAAGATTCGCTTACCTATATCTCGTTTCGATGTTTATATAGCCGATATCACATTTCTTCTCATTGCATGCAAAAACCAACTTTGTATTATAATTTAGAAGCAACAGTAAGAAACATGATATAAACCCGAGCTGTCGATTAGGACAGTTTCACTTACTGCTTCTTACTTCAATTTTTTTACATTGGTTTACCGTGAGTCTATTTTTTGTATTTGTTCTTATACATTTTATTACAATAAGAGATTCTGACTTAGAAGTGGTGAAAATCCAGGAACTTAAACTAGGATATTTGGCACAACGACATGCAGTAGTAGCTGCCAAGAACATCAGACTATTAATGAAGAATCCAAGCGACAACAATTTGAATGTATATAAGGCTGCTTTGCCATTGTCATTAATTGCTCTAGGCAGAAGAGAGGCTGTAGCTCAGTTTTATTGTTTATCGATGATTGGACGTATTCCAGGGATGATAAAATCTGGAGATTTATTCGTTGGAAGAACTCGGAGGCAACTTGGTTTGCTACCTGAACTTTCATAAAACTTGTGTGTTTATCTGCAGGTTTAACATGTATTCATTTAGCTAGTTCCCTTGTAAACATGATAGTTGTTAATAATATGTTATATTCAGTTAGATGGGGTCTTAATTATTCTTCTCTTTCATTTTCTTGTACAAAATTGTGGGGGCTCTGTAACCTAATGTTCCTTACTTATCCTCTACTTGTTGTGACTTAAACATTGTTAGAAAACATATATTACTGTTTGCCATTTATTGTTGAGTTTAGTGTTTTATGTACTGACTTGGGTCAATCCTTTGAATGGTTATCGGCCCAGTATTGGAAAATACCAAACAAAGTCTTTTTTCAATTATGTCTTTATCACTCAAAAGATTAAAACCATCGGCACCGGATATATTAGTTAAGTGTTAAGACACGTTTTTTAATTGTAAAACACACTTAACTCGGAGTACAGTTTAGTTATAATTGAAAAGGAAATTAAAGAAACTGATTGAAAAAGAGAAAGAAAAAAAAGCCTTTGCATTACCAACAATAGATGAGAAAACTTTGGAGTAACTAATTCAAGAACTTAAGACTTGAGAGGATGTTAAAAGTAGGATGAAGCGGATAGCAATACAGATTAGAGCATAACCTTATCAAAAAGTACAAAAACAGATATTATATTTTAAGATTATCAGTTTATCTTAGTTATCAGTCATACCGTCTTTTAGTTATTCAGTAAGCCAGTATCCAGTTATATGTTTACCAAATATCCAATTTTCAGTGTATCAAAATTTTTGGTGACTTGTGAGTATATAGTATGAATATGGGTTCTCAAAGAAAATGTAAGTAACAGTGATCATAGCGAAATCTTCGCATATTTTAGGTCCGTATTAAGACCAAGACTCACCGGAGGTCACAGGAAGTGATTTATCAGATGATAGTATACATTGAAGGATAAGTTTGTATAATGTAATCGTATGTGTTTTACCTCTTAGAAAAACTTCATTTATTTTTGGAAATGGAGCCACAAGTTAGATGATGATAGTTCAAATGTGAGACCCTAACATTGGTCACTATAGTTTGGACAAAAAAGAGTCATAAGGGTAAAATACCTAGGAGTCAGAAATATTTGTTATTACCAAAGATATGATTTCGTACAACTCATATATATGACTAAAAATACATGATATACAAAATGAGAACCAAAAGGAGCCAATAGTGAATTTTAGGGAACGATTTTAGATTGTTCATATTTATTCAAATCAAAACTAGAAGTACCATGTTAGTAAGTTATTATAATAAGCAGCTATTGATACAAGATAAAAGATATGACAGTTCCCCTTTAGGCTATGTGACTAAGTGATTACCGCGGATGTTTATAGTATGATATGATTTTGTATTACACAGAAAGTTTGAGGGTTATTCTAATTTTGTTTAAGGCATATGAATTTCCTAAGTGTGATCCATTTCACATACATAGTTTAGAGGGAAAAACGGATAGTATGCGACCATAGAATAGAGTCGGATGACGTGGCAAGTTAGAAATAACCTTGTTCCTCACTTTAGTTATCCAAAATAGAACAAGAAAACGTGATTCTAGCAAGTATTTAGTAAAATAATAATAAGTAAGTATTGAGTTGATACATTGAATTAGCAATTTCAGCAAAGCTAGTAGAGGTACAATTTGATTCACTTAGCCAGGTTAACTCTAGTGAGTGGCTGACAGTTTGAAATACCGAAAGTGTGTTAGAACCTAAAGAGTTTAAGTTAAATCCGAAGTATAGTGATAGTGGAAAAAACAATCAGCTAGCAATAAAAGAGCAAACTATAGAAGAATAGCCTTTAGAAATTAAAAAAATGTGATTTCTCCAGGATTGACTGTGTGTGCAGAGTTAGATTATTAAGAGTGTTTATGATAGTTGTGAATACATTAGCTTTCCGTTATGTGAATAATTTAGTTTTTCCTAGCTCAGAAGTAAGTTGGAATATGAGTTGTCATTGATATAGAGTGCAAAGAATTGCAGAAAATAAAGAAAGTTATTTGAATCCCAACAAAAAAAAGAATCTGAAAGTATAAGACCTTTGGTCTAAGGAGTGATATGAAAACCATCAGCAAGTGCAGTTAGAGATTTGAAACTTGAATAGTTAGCATGGGATATGAAAAAGAAAATCAGTTCGGCAACGAGGGAAAATTGTATAATTACCACAGGGATTATGTCTAGCATGTGTAAGAAACACAAAGTGAGTAGAATGATTACCGAGCTTAGTTATTAATGATAAAGTGATCAAAGAAAAGCTATAAAATCATGTCTTTTTATGTGTCATGACGGTAGTGCAATTGCACGGGACTCTAGTCTTCGGAGTACTGGTCAAAGACTTAGCTCACAACAATTCTAGAAGTGTTTTTTGGAAGTGCTTAAGAATATAATCAAGTGTGGGAAATATAACTCATGATTGAGGTAGATAAGAGAACTTTGGTGAAAGAAATTCACCATTTAGCCAAGATAGCAGTTCAACTTCAAACTCCGAAGATGACAGAGTTGTTGTCTAGAACAAGACGTGTTCCCCCTTAGTAGCCGAAGAGAAGGAGAAACAATTTGATGGTCCCTACGTGTTGTAGTTGAAAGAAGAGATTCACAAGTATAAGACGATGGATTTTGAATAAGGGGGAGATGATGGTACTTTGAGGTACCGGGACAGATTATGTGTTCCATACATAGATGGAGTTAAAGAGGGAAGATCGTGTTAGAAGCTCATAATTTCAGGTATTCTTTCCATCTAGGTTCCCCAAAGATGTGTCATGGTCTTAAGGATATTTATTGGTGTAACTTCATGAAAAAGAACATTGTAGACTTTGTGGTC